>CM021100.1:907453512-907799759 GCA_007115665.2 Sequoiadendron giganteum | reverse complement strand
GTTTTAAGGGTTGAGGGTTGAGGGTTGAGGGATTAAGAGGGTATAGGGGTTGACAGATCAGGCTTTAAGGGTTGAAGGTTGAGGGTAGAAGGATTAAGAGGGTATAAGGGTTGACAGATTATGGTTTAATGGTTGAGGGTTGAGGGTTGAGGGATTAGAGTTTAAGGGTTGAGGGTTGAGGGTTGAGGTCTTAGGAGAGTATAGGGGTGGATGGATTAAGGTTGAAGGGTCAAGGGTTGAGGAATGAGGGTTGAGTGATTAAGAGGGTATAGGGGTTGAGGGATTAGGGATTAAGGTTTCAGGGTTGGGGGTTGAGGGATTAATAGAGTATAGGGGTTGAGGGATTAGGGTTTAAGGGTTGAGGGATTAAGAAGGTATAGGGGTTGATGGATTAGGGTTTAATGGTTGAGGGTTCAGTGTTGAGGGATTAAGACATTATAGGCGTTGAGGGATTATGGTTTAAGGGTTGAGCAGTGAGGGATTAAAAGGGTATAGGGGTTGAGGGATTAGGGTTTAAAGGTTGAGGGTTGAGGGTTTAGGGATTGAAGGATTATATTTTAAGGGTTGAGGGTTGACGGTTGATGGACTAAGAGGGTACAAGTGTTGAGGGATTAGGGTTTAGGGGTTGAGGGTTGAGGGTTGAGGTTTGAGGGTTGAGGGTTGAGGGTTGAGGTTTGAGGGTTGAGCGTTGAGGGTTGAGGGTTGATGGATTAAGAGGGTATGGGGGTTGACAGATTAGCGTTTAAGGTTTGAGGGTTGAGGGTTGAGGGATTAATAGGCTATAGGGGTTGAGGGATTGGGGTTAAAGGGTTGATGGTTGAGGGTTGAGGGTTGAGGGATTAAGAGGGTATAGGGGTTTAGGGATTAGGGTTAGAGGGTTGAGGATTGAGGTATGCCAGATTAAGAGGGTATAGGGGTTGAGGGATTATGGTTTAAGGGTAGAGGGTTGAGGGATCAAGAGTGTATAGGGGTTGAGGGATTATGGTTTAAGGGTTGAGTGTTGAGAGATTAAGAGGGTATAGGGGTTGAGGGATTATGGTTTAAGTTTTGACTATTGAGGGTTGATGGATTAAGAGGCTATAGGGGTTGAGGGATTAGGGTTTAAGGTTCGAGGATTGAGGTTTGAGGGATTAAGAATGTATAGGGGTTTAGGTATTAGGGTTTAAGTGTTGAGGGTTGTTGGATTAAGAGGGTATAGGGGTTGAGGGATTAGGGTTGAAGGTTTGAAGGTTTGAGGGTTGAGGGTTGAGGGTTGAGGGATTAAGATTCAATAGGGGTTGTTGTATTAGCGTGTAAGGGTTGAGGGTTGAGGGATTAAGAGGGTATAGGGGTTGTTGGGTTAGGGTTTAGGGGTTGTTGGGTTAGGTTTTAAGGGTTGAGGGTTGAGGTTTGAGGGATTAAGAGGGTGTAGGGGTTGAAGGATTAAGGCTTAAGGGTTGAGGGTTAAGAGTTGAGCATTGAGTGTTGAGGGTTGAGGGATTAAGAGGATATATGGGTTGATGGACTAGTGTTTAAGGGTTGAGGGTTGACAGTTGAGGGATTAAGAGGGTATAGGGGTTGAGGGATTAGGGTTAAAGGGTTGAGGGTTGAGGGATGAGGGATTAAGTGGGTATAGGGGTTAACAGATTAGTGTTTAAGGGTTGTGGGTTGAGATATGAAGAGGCTATAGGGGATGAGGGATTAGGGTTTAAGGATTTAAGGATTGAGGGTTGAGGTGTTAAGAGGGTATAGGGGTTGAGGGATTAGGGTTTACAGGTTAAGGGTTGAGGGTTGAGGTTTTATGGATTAAGAGGCTATAGGGGTTGAGGGATTATGGTTTAAGGGTTCAGGGTTGAGGGTTGTGGGATTAAGAGGGTATAGGGGTTTAGGAATTAAGGTTGAAGGGATTACGGTTGAGGGTTAAGGGTTTTGGGTTGAGTGATTAAGATTCTATAGGGGTTGAGGAATTAGAGTTTAATGGTTGAGGGTTGAGGGATTAAGAGGGTATAGGGATTGATGGATTAGGGCTTAATTTTTTAGGGTTGACGGATGAAGGGGCTATAGGGTTTGAGGGATTAGGGTTTAAGGGTTGAGAGTTGAGGGATTAAGAGGATATAGGGGATGAGGGATTATGTTTGAGGGTTGAGGGTTGAGGTTTGAGGGTTGAGGGATTAAGAGGCTATAGGGGTTGAGGGATTAAGAGGCTATAGGGGTTGAGGGATCAGGTTTGAAGGGTTAAGGGTTGACGGTTGTGGGTTGAGTGATTAAGAGGCTATAGGGGTTGAGATATTAAGGTTTAAGGGTTCAGGGTTCAGAGTTTAGGGATTAAGAGGGTATAGGGGTTGAGGGATTAGATTTAAGTGTTGAGGGTTGACTGATGAGGGATTAAGATGGTATATGGGCCGAGGGATTAGATTTTAAGGGTTGAGGGTTGATGGATTAAGAGGGTTGAGGGCCTAGGGATAAAGATGGTATAAAGGTTGAGGGATTAGGGTTTAAGAGTTGATGGTTAAGGGTTGAGGGTTGAGGTATTAAGAGGGTATAGGGGTTGAGGGATTAGGGTTTAAGGGTTGAGGGTGGAGGGTTGAGGTTTGAGGGATTAAGAGGGTATATGGGTTGAGTAATTATGGTTTAAGGGTCGAGGGTTGAGGGATTAGGTTTGAAGGGTTGATGGTTTAGGGTTGATGTATTAAGAGGCTATAGGGGTTGAGGGATTAGGGTTTAAGGGTTGAGAGTTGAGGGTTGATGGATAAAGAGGGTATAGGGGTTGAGGGATTAGGGTTTAAGGTTTGAGGAATTAAGAGTCTATAGGGGTTGAGGTTTGAGGGACTAAGAGGGTATCGAGGTTGAGGGATTAGGGTTTAATGTTTGATGGTTGAGGGTTGAGGTATTAAGAGTGTATAGGGGTTGAGGGATTAGGGTTAAAGGGTTGAGGGTTGAGTGTTGAGGGATTATGAGGCTATAGGGGTTGATGGATTAGGGTTTAAGGGTTGATGGTTGAGGGATGAGAGATTAAGAGGGCATAGCTATTGAGGGCTTAGGGTTGAAGTGTTGAGGGTTCAGGGTTGAGGGATTAAGAGGCTATAGGGGTTTAGGTATTAGGGTTTAAGGGTTGAGGTTTGAGGTTTGATGGATTAAGAGGGTATAGAGGCTGAGGGATTAGGGTTTAAGGTATCAGGGTTGAGGGATTAAGAGGGTATAGGGGTTGAGGGATTAAGAGGCTATAGGGGTGAAGGTATTAGGGTTTATGGTTTGAGGGTTGAGGATTGAGGGACTTATAGGTTATAGGAGTTGAGTGATTCGTGTTTAATGGTTAATTGTTGAGGGTTTAGGGATTAAAAGGGCATAGGGGTTGATGGATTAGGGTTTAAGGTTCAAGGGTTTGGGGTTGAGGGATTATGGTTTAATGGTTGAGGTTTGAGGTATTAAAAGGGTATAGAGGTTGATGGATTAGGGTTTAAGGGTTGAAGGATTAAGAGGTTATAGGAGTTGAGGGATTAAGAGAGTATAGGGGTTGAGGGATTAGTTTTTAAGGGTTTGGGATTTGATTGTTGAGGTATTAAGAGGGTATAGGGGTTGTGGGATTAGGGTTTAAGGGTTGAGGGTTGAGGGATTAAGATGGTATAGGGGTTGAGGGATTAGGGTTTAATCGGTTAGGGTTGAGGGTTGAGGGTTGATGGATTAAGATGATATAGTGGTTGAGCGATTAGGTTTTAAGGGTTGAGATTAAGAGGGTATAGGGTTTCAGGGATTAGGGTTGAAGGGTTGAGGGTTGATGGATTAGGGTTTAAGGGTAGAGGGATGAGGAATGAAGAGGCTATAGGGGTTGAAGGATTAGGGTTTAAGGGTAGAGGGTTGAGGGATGAAGAGGCTATAGGGGCTGAAGGATTAGGGTATAAGGGTTGAGTGATGAGGGTTGAGGGATTAAGAGGGTATAGTGGTTGAGGTATTAGGGTTTAAAGGTTTAGGTTTGAGGGTTGAGGGTTGAGGGATTAAGAGGCTATAGGGGTCGAGGGATTAGTGTATAAGGGTTGAGGGTTGAGGGTTGAGGGATTAAGAGGGTATAGGGATTGAGGGATTATGGTTGAAGTATTGAGGGTTGAGGGTTGAGGGTTGAGGGTTGAGTGATTAAAAGGATATAGGGGTTGAGGTATTAGGGTTTAAGGGTTAAGGGTTTAGGGTTGATGGATTAAGAGGGTATAGAGGCTGAGGGGTTAGGCTTTAAGGGTTGAGGATTGACATTTGGGGGATGAGGAGGGTATAGGGTTTGAGGGATTAGATTTTAAGGGTTGAGGGTTGAGTTTTGAGGGTTGAGGGATTAAGAGGGTATAGGGGTTGAGGGATTAGGATTTAACGGTTGAGGGTTGAGGGTTGAGGGTTGAGGGATTAAGAGGGTATAGGGGTTTAGGGATTAGGATTTAAGGGTTGAGGTTGAAGGATTGATGGATTAAGAGGGTATAGGTTTTTAGGGATTAGGGTTGAAGGGTTGAGGGTTGAGGGTTGAGGGATTAGGGTTTAAGAGTTGAGGGATAAGGAAGGTATAGGGGTTGAGGGATTATGGTTTAAGGGTTAAGGGTTGAGGGACTAAGAGTCTATAGGGGTTGATGGATTAGGGTTTAAGGGTTGAGGGTTGAGGGTTGAGGGTTGAGGGTTGAGGGTTGAGGGATTAGGGTTTAAGGGTTTAGAATTGAGGGTTGAGGGTTGAGGGTTGGGGGTTGATGGTTGAGGGATTAAGAGGGTATAGTTGTTGAGGGATTTGGGTTGAAGGGTTGAGGGTTACACATGGACATTTTGAAGAAGTAGAGATGTTACTGTTCTAGCAAGAAATAACACGCTCATGTTATAACATGAGTGCATTTTGTCTTCCACTAATTTAAAAAAAAAACTCAATATACCTGTGATGTCAAGGCCCACAGTCTGCATATTCTCTGGGTTTTGCACATACTCCGACAAAAAGTAGGTTTTTGATGATTTTGTGAAGTGTGCAAGCATGTTTTTCACATTCCACCACCTTTTCCATGATCTTTCTACCACCTTTGCATGAAATAGAAGAGTTTCCACATTGAAAGACATATAATATCAATTCAAGTTTGAATTCCATTGAAAACTGATATACAATTGAAGTTTGGATGGGAACAAGCTTTTGAAAAAGTCAAATTGTTGTGGAGTTTGAAGAAAGAAGAAGCTAAGGCTACATAATTGGGTTGAACTCCTCCATTTGAAAGTCTAGCCTTTTAGGTATGTGAAGTCTTTACACATTTTCTTTCATTCTATTATGGTTTTCTTTCAATTTTGGTATTTTGCATATTCCATGGTTATCATTGTTTGTTTGTCATTATAATCTTAGGTTTTCAATGCACATTTTCAATTACACAATTATATACACTTTCAAATTACCATTTTAAACCTGATTCAAAGCATCTACTAGGATCCACAAATCATCAAGGGTACTTCTAACCCTAACTTAAATTGAAGAAGATCAACTAACAAAATCAATCATCTTTTATCAAAATCCTTCAATTTCACTTGATTTCATATTTCCACAAAACATTAGAGCTTGGATTCAACTCTTTCGGAGACTCAAAAATAGATTAACCATCATAAAATTTATTGTAACATAGCATAAACCTGATTAGAAACTTAGAACCATTCAATTCGTTCATGATTCACTAATTCAAGAACTCAATGCTACAACTTACATGGAAAAATAACAACAAATCATGGAAGGTAACTAAAAAAATTTATCTAGACATCCAAGAAACTATAATCAACATGTTATTGATTGAAATAAACCAAATAAAAATTCCAAATATCTCACCAAAATTCATCCTTTGAGCATGCTTCCCCTAGTAGTATTCCAAACCCGTGGTGTAGGGGCACCTACAACCATGTTTCAAAATCTACTTTGGTGATAGTTTTTCTTAAGGTCTTTGGGTGAGTTCAAGAGTTTTTAGATTCTTTTTTCATATATTTTATTGAAAATAAGGTCTAAATAGACCAATATTTCATGTATTTAGGGATTTTGTGAGTTTGGTGATCAAATGTGCAAGTATGTACTCTGGCTTCACAAAATTGTCAATTTTCCCATATAATCTTTGAAGGAAGATTATTCAAATTGTAAATGGAAGTGCAAGAAAAGATTCGAAAAGTTTTATTAGGGATGAAATAAAGGTGTTTGAGTGGTCTTAGTTGTCTTGGACAACAAAGTTGCATAATGTTGCTTATTTAGCAAAAGTTGTCAATGTTAGCAATTTTTAAGACAAATGAAGGTCTTGGTAGTTTACAGGTGGTTATAGGTTGGTTATGGATGTGGATCAGTTGGAGAAGGGCATAAATTTTTATTTGAAAACCTTTTATGGCATCGTTCAAGAGGTTGGTGGAGTTTGAATAACAAATAAACTTGAATTTACACTATTTTTCTGAAGATCTCACTATTTTTTTTGTGTTTGCAGACCCTCTACGGGCTGTAAAGGCTTAGTAATGGTGTGAAATTGATATTATTCTATAAATTAAAGTTACTAATTTCATTTGTCTCCCTTTGAAGAGGTTTTCATTGAACTTTGTGCTTGGAATTCATAAATTTCTAGAAATTGGGTTCTTGGACAGTCAAGGGTTTGAGGGCAATTTAATGTCTTAGATGGAATCCCTCCTATTTTTCTCTCTGTGACTCAATGGGGTGACCATTTAGGATGTACTTAGGATGTTATTAGGAGTAGAGAAGAACAATTTTAAATTTTTCTTGTGAATTATGCTGGTTTAAGGGGAAATACCCTATTTTCTCATAGAAAACAATGGTACAGACCTAAGAAAGATGGGTGCAACATTGCCAAAGAGGAGATGAGGGTTCCTTAAGCTTGGGGGGACCTATATAGAGGTTTCTAGGAAGTTGGTTTGAATTGGGAAGTTGTGGAAGGTAGAGTTTTAGTAAGGAGGCCTAAAAACCCTTGTTTCCTAAGTTCTAGAGAGGGTTTTGAAATTTGCTGATGGAATGAGTACTTGGGGTCCTCAAACCTTGATAATTGTTATTTTTGAAACCTAAGACAAGAATTTTTTCTGTCATGGAGTCCCGGTGGTGGGATCTTGAGGGGGTCCCTTTGTAAAATTGGCTAATTTGGGCCCTAAAATAGTGAAATTTGTCATTTTGAGGAAAGTGTCTTAAAAGAGTAATATGTGGAATTTTTATATGTCAATTTTCATGATAAAAAACCAAAAATTTAATGATTGCTTTTCCCACAAAACTTCATTACCCTACTGTCCCAAGAAACCCTCCAAAACACAAGCAAAAATAAGGGTTTTCAAGGATTTCACAACTCCGAGCCTCTCCCATTCCTCCCAAGGGTCCAAAAACCTTATAATACCTCTGAAAAAACTTATAAAACACTCACAATTCCATTACACTCATTATTTTTCAGAATCACCATCATGGTTATTCACTTTCACATAGAAATGTGCTTTGGCTAGCCTAGTGCATCACTCCGCCGACCAAACCCATGCTCTTCCAGAATCCCAAACACATTTGAAATATAAATTATTATGTTACACACCAATAAACTCCCCCAACATATCTAACTATTTTTGGAACTTCTTAACTAACTTATCTCTTGAGAACTTTGCCAAAAATGCATTATTTTGCAAATGTCAAGCCAAATCTCCCCCCTAAACACCTAGAATGACTCAAAATAACTAAATACATATTAAGAGTGGTCTCATAGACCTTATTTAACATATATCATTATCTTATACTCAAAAACAACAAGAACCTTGCTTGTACCCATCTTCACATGCACCAAAAACCCTCCTTTTTACCCAAGAAACTAGTGGTTTATTGAAAAACACTCATCCAACCCTCACACAATCTTATGAATACTTAAAACAGGTCTAAAATGGTTTTCATAAATTCAATTCAACAAGAAACCACACTTCCCCAATGCAAAACACCCTTTAGCATATCAAAAGCACTTGAAATCTCATGGAAAACTCGAAATTTCACTCTAGGGCTTCATGCCCAACACCCTTTAAGATCCCCCTTCAACAAAAACAACATTCTCTCACCTATTTATTGATTTTATTCCTTCAAATCCTCTAAATAATTCTTTGCATTGATGTTTTCCTAAATCCTAGACAACAACTTCTTGAATTGACAATTTTCATTCAATGGTTCTCCCGCACCATGTATGCTTCCACAATTTGTATACATATATATGGCATAAGTTGAAATTTTTTATTCTTCTCCATGCTTCCATTTTGAGCCTATCTTGCAATTATGGAATTCCATGTTACCACATTTATTTAAGGCATTCTGGATTGAAAAAAATAATGTCACCTTTGTCTATGCTAGGTTAACTCTTGTAGAGGATGATTGTAAATATTCTTTATGAAGCATTGAATGACATATATTTTGATTAAATTGAATGGATACATTTTTTAGGAAATAATATTCATCTCATTACCATGCCATAGATAAAATTATCCGCCATGCCAAAGAAAAAGACAAAGAGGAAACTAATAGACAAAGAGAATGAAACCTTCAAAGAAAAGGAGAGAGTTCGAGTGATGGCAGAACGTGAAAAGAAGAAATTGGAAATGATTGACGAAAACAAGCCAATTGAAGAGGAACCTCAACTGTCAAAAAGAGAAAAAGGATTGGCAGCACAAAAGGTATGAATGTAAAAGAATCTTTGTAAGATAGATCATTCGAATACCATAGTTGGAGACACACCCTCTATGACAAGTGAATATGAAGGGAAACCATTAAGCACAAGCGAATATGGAGGGAAACCATCTACCACAAGTGGATATAGAAAGACACCATCTACTACAAGTGAATATGGAGGGACACCATCTACCGCAAGTGAATATTTTTGGATACCATCCAATACATCTCAAGTTGAGAGTACATCATCACTTAGATTTGACGAAGAAGGTATGCCATCATCCCCAGGTGAGCCTCAAGGTATGTATTTTTCTCCACCCTCGATCGAAGGTACACAATCTATCCCACCTCAATTAAATATTGATTAAATTCCTAATGTTGATATGTCTGTACCTAGGAGAACACCACCTAGAATTTTGTTTAGAAATCCAAAGTATTTGATTAATATTGATGATGAGATTTTGCAACACATGGAAGGTAAGATTTCAACACACACTTATAGAAGATATGCTGATAAGATTTGGGAATGATTCTTTGAAAGGCTAAATGAGACCACAAGATGTCAACTATTTGTTGAAATGATGCGGGGTGTAAAGTATAGGAACATCATGAAGACTCTTGGGTTGAGAACATCGAATGCATCAATTGAAGACACTACTGCGAATAATCTAATGGATTCTTATGAGAGTGTGGGTAAGACCTCACACTCAAAGGATAATAATGTCACCCGACATGTCATTACATCAACTTTGGTAAGCTATCAAACAAAGAGAGCTCGTCTCATTAGAAAGACGAATGAACAAATGAGAATTAGTAGAAAAACTTTATCAAGAGCCATTCAAAGGTGGCAAATAATTGAGGGCACTGATTCAAATGAATTATGGGAATTCTCGAGGAGACTATCATGAAAAGATAAAGAAGTTGTCGAAGCCTTGAGAACACTAATTGAAGAGTATTAAAAGAATTTACACAAGGCCATCTCTGAATCAAAGGGATGTGGTAAGAAGGAGAATTGGTAGTCGGAATCATGAGCCACATACAAATCATTTTTGGATATGGATCAAAAGCATGTAAGGTCAAGCAAAACAAAGATCTTTTGTATTCTTGAATATTTACAATCAATAAAGTCCCTATTTTAGTGATTTTATGATTTTTTCCAGTTGTTCATTAACTTGTATGGCATGTACAGTAGTTTAAGGCTTTGAATATTGTTGTTTAAGGTAGAATAGTGAATTATATTTCATTTGAATCTATTTAGGAGGGTATCCATTGAGTTTATCATTAGTTTGAACTGATTTTTCTCAACTCGCTCTGTAAACCAATAATGACTACTCCACTGAATTTGAAAGTTTAGATCAGTGGAGTAAGGTAGTATTATGATGTTTTAGGTGTGTGTGTGTTTATTTGTGTAGGGGAATTCAAGAAACAAAGGTGGAGTTTCTACTAAAGGGTTTTATAATGAATTTTCAAGTGAAAAGTGTGGCTCCAAGTGGTGTTTTGAGGAAAACGTCTCAAATGACTTCACAAAAAAATGACTGATCTAGATAGATATTATTGAGTTACAACACATACTTCAAAATCAATAGTGATTGTCTTGGAACATGTGCATCAAAAGTGACCTTCTTTTTTGTCCTCATTAGGCTAACTAGGCCTATTTTACAAAGGAAAATACCTTTAAACATTTTCCAAACCCTTAGATCTGCAATTTTTCTTAGGACAAACTCACTCCACCATGCCAAACCAAAACCCTTATTTTATACTTGTATAAGGAGGTTTTATTGAAAGGAATGGTTCCAAACCTTAGTATAACATGCCACTACCTCAGACCTTCTTAAAATCACCTATAAAAACTCAAAAGACAATCACCCAGCCACTACATGCAATATTTTATCAAACCCTAGGGTGAAACCTCATTTTTCATGCCCTTTTCCATCAAAATATAAAGGGGAAACAACAAAAACCCCATAAAACTTATTCCCTTTCAATTAGAAACTTCCCATCTAATCCTACAGGATCATGTTGGGCCCCTCTACAAAAATATCTCTCGGTTTTGGCTATCTTGCAGTGGTTTTCCCATGGTGACATATTTTCACTTGATGGAAAAAGCATCAAATGCAAGCAGTACAAAATTGCAAAGTGGTGCAACTTTTATTTTGCAACTCATGTGACCAAGAGGACTATTCCAACACTTCCGAATAGGTATTTTTACGCTAGGAATGGTCCTCTTTTGTGCCCAAACATGCGGAATCAATCTGAGCTACATTCAATCGAATTGATCCCTTAAGAGTCCAAAGTGCTAAATGGTTGCAAACTTTAGCATGTTGTTCATCAAATATCATGATGCTTATAAAATTCTCACCTAATTCTATAGGATTGCATTGGTCCACTCTACAAAAACCTCTCTCAGTTTTGGCTATCTCAGAAAGGTTTTCCCGTGGCGGTGGATTTTCACTTGATGGAAAAAGTGTCAAATGCAAGTAGTGCAAAGTTGCAAAGTGGTGCAAATTTTTCTCTGCAACTCATGTGACCAAGCAGACTATTCCAACACATCCAAATAGGTATTTTTATGCTAGTCATGGTCCTCTTTCACACCCAAACATGCAGAATCACTCCAAGGTATGTTCAACTGGATCGATCCTATAAGGGTCCAAAGTACAAAATGGCTGCAAAATTTAGCATGCTATTATTCAAACACCGTGATTCTTAGAAAATTCTCATCTAATCCTATAGGATTGAGTTGGACCCTCTTCAAAAACCTCTCTCAGTTTTGGCTATCTCAGAGTGGTTTTCCTGTGGCGGTAAATTTTCACTTGATGGAAAAAGCGTCAAATGCAAGTAGTGCAAAGTTGCAAAGTGGTGCAATTTTTGTTCTGCAACTCGTGTGACTAAGAAGACTATTCCAAAAAATCTGAATAGGTATTTTTATGCTAAGAATGGTCCTCTTTCACACCCAAACACATGGAATCGCTCTAAGGTGCGTTCAATCAGATCGATCCCTTAAGGGTACAAAGCGCTAATGGCTGCAAACTTTAGCATGCTATTAATCAGATACCATGTGATTAGAAAATTATTATTTTATTCTACAGGATTGTGTTGGACCCCTCTTCAAAAACCTCTCTCAGTTTTGGCTATCTTGGAGTGGTTTTCCTGTGGTAGTGAATTTTTACTTGATGGAAAAAGTATCAAATTCAAGTTGTGCAAAGTTGCAAAGTGGTGCAACTTTTTCTCTGCAACTCGTGTGACCAAGAGGACTATTCAAACACATATAAATAGGTATGTTTACAATAGGCATGGTCCTCTTTCACACCCAAACACGTGGAATCACTCTGAGGTACGTTCAACCAGATCAATCCCTTAAGGGTCCAAAGTGCAAATTGGTTGCAAACTTCAGCATGCTATTATTCGGATACCATGATGCTTAGAAACCTATCATCTAATCCTACATGATCAAGTTGGGACCCTCTTCAAAAATATCTCTCAGTTTTGGCTATCTCAGAGTGGTTTTCTCGTGGCATCGAATTTTCACTTGATGAAAAAGCGTCAAATGCAAGCAATGCAAAGTTGCAAAGTGGTGCAAATTTCATTTTGGAACTCATGTGACCAAGTGGACTGTTCCAATGCATCTGAATCGGTATGTTTACACTAGGCATGGCCCTCTTTTTCACCCAAACACGCGGAATCACTCTGAGGTATGTTCAACCAGATCGATCCCTTAAGGGTCCAAAGTGCTAAATGGCTAAAAAATTTAGCATGCTATCACTCAGATACCGTGATGCTTAGAAATTTCTCATCTAATCCTACAAGATTGCATTGGGACCCTCTTCAAAAAACTCTCTCATTTTTTTCTATCTCAGAGTGGTTTTCCTTTGGTTGTAGATTTTCACTTGATGGAAAAAGTGTCAAATACAAGTAGTGCAAAGTTACAAAGTGGTGCAACTTTCATTCTGCAACTCATGTGACCAAGTAGACTATTCCAACATGTCCGAATATGTATATTTACACTAGGCATGGTCCTCTTTCACACCCAAACATGCAGAATCGGTCAGAGGTACGTTCAATTGGATCGATCCCTTAAGGATACAAAGTGCTAAATGGCTGCAAATTTCAGAATGCTATTACTTAGATACCACAATGCTTAGAAACTTCTCATCTGATCTTACAAGATCGTGTTGGGCCCTTTTATCAAAACCTCTCTCGGTTTTGGCTATCTTGGAGTGGTTTTACCATGGCAACAAATTTTCACTTGATGGAAAAAGTGCCAAATGGAAGCAGTGTAAAGTTGCAAAGTGGTGCAACTTTCATTTTGCAATTCATGTGACCAAACTAACTACTCCAATGCATCCCAATAGGTAGTTTTATGTTAGGAATGGTCCTCTTTCACACCCAAACACGCGAAATTGATCCGACTTGAATTCAACCGGCTTGTTCCCTTATGATGGCATGAAAAACAATGGAAAAAAGAAACATACAAATGATGGTTGAGAAGTCCAAGTATTCTAGGAAAAAAGCATTATGATCATTGGTGCAGAGCACCTTGTTCCTCCATTTGATGAAGAAGGTCTAGTTCAGTGGTATTGGTGATTATCTGATGGTGAATAGGTTGGTCAATAGGTTGTTGTGGGTATTTTGAGCATGCTTTGTCTTGAATAAGGTCAATTAAGACCATTAGGAATTTTTTAGGGTGACTTTTGGGTCTAGTGATCAAAAATGTGAAAATTTCAATCTTGCACTAGAAGTTGTCTTTTTAGCCTTTGAAGGAAAATTTGTGAATTTGTATATGAGTTTGAAAGAATAGAATTTTTTTGATGTAATAAGGCTATTTCTAAGCCATTTTTGTGGGTTTAGAGGTCATTAGTTGTAGTCATTAGGCTGGAAGAGTCTAAAGTTGCAAATTTGTAAGTTGCTTAAAGCAACAAATTTGAAATGCAATGGTTAGTTATTTTGAAAGTTGGTTTTTAGTTAGTTGAGGGTGTGGATTAGTTAGAGTACCATGTATATTTTTATTCCATGTTGTTTTCAAGGAATGGATTGAAGGTGGGAGAGATATCTTTGAAATTCTAGGCCTATCATCTCTATGTGACAGGCATAATTTTGTGTAAAATCTGATTTTTGTTTGTTCTAATAAGTGTTTTGTGACAAGGGTTTTTTGGAGCATTTGATTTGTGTTGGAAAATGTTGTAAGAACCTGTTTGTGGCTGAGGGGTGTTGGGGTGATCCAAAGTACTTGATTCCTTGTGTGGGATAGCCTAATTAGGACTACCTTGTAGCATTCTGTTTTGGTCTGTCATGGCTGTCTTTTGTTGTCAAGACATGGGCATTTGAAAGACTTGTGGTAATTGGTATAAGATTCCTAGAACCAATGTCCTTTTTCTAGTTAATTCCTTTTGAGTGGTTTTTGTGTTGACTTTCCTAGTTGGTTAGACTGTAAGGAATAGGAGGCCTAGTCTAGAAGCGATAGGTCAGAGGTGGTTCTGAATCATAAGGTGAGTTGTGCTGAGTTGGGTTGGACATGTTTGGAGGTTTCCAAGTCTGCTCCAAGTTCTGGTCATGTTTGGTTCGATAGATTCCATGGTTGGGTACTTGAGTTACCCTGTTGAGTCAAGTGAATGTTGGAGTCTTAGTGGGCATATTTGAGAGAAGTTGTGTCAAATCACAACATGGTTGAGCCACTCTACATCACCAATGGTGCTTTACAATTCAAAGAGTGATTGAGAGTGTGTTGCTTTGTTAAATAGACCTATTCAGAGGTCTAGGACAATGTTGAGTCCATTTCTTAGATGTATTATAAATTATAACTTGCTTTCTCCCTAGTCCATTTCGTATACAAGAAATAATATTGCAAAAATTTGACATATAAATCTTTCGATGGTGATGCATCAAGAACATATTAGAATATTTTTATGAATCATTTCATGGAATACCAATTGAAAATGTGTTTTTTTCTTTTAGATAAAGTTGTTTAGCATCAATCAATTAATATTCAAGACAAACCATGAAGGACAAAAATGATCAATGCTAGGGCTAACCAATTAATAATTATACATGTAAATAAGTCAAGCATGTACATGTCAATGAGGGAAGCACAAGTACTCAAAATCATGTAAGCCTCAAGAAGTATACACACAAATACATAGTATACACAAATTAATACAAAGTATATGCACAAATACAAGGTATACGCATGAAAACACATAAGCCAAAAAGTATACATTGGAACACATATAAGTCACAAAGTATACACTTAAGTTGTAAAGTATACACTTGAATACACATAACTCATATCTATTGAACCATCAATTTAGAATATAAATATGGACACCATCAATAAAAGATATTTGTATTAACCAAATATCCATGTAGGAATACATCAATATATGTCGATATAAGTAGGAAATATATGTACAAAATAGCCATATAGGCTTACAAGAATGCCATATAGGCATACAATGTCAAATATGTCCAATACAAAATATGTACAAAAATGCCATGTAGGCATACAACAAAGGGCTCTGGAATCAAAAGTCATTGATCTCCATGCTCCAGAAATAAAATATTTCCCTTTTCTTTTCGATCGGATGGTGATAGGTCTATCACTCATTTTTTTTGCACCTGAGGAGTGCTCCTACTGCTCCTCCTAGTGTTTAGATCATGGTGAAGTTTTAACTATTACAATAAGAAGTAAAGACATCAATATATAGAAATTACATTATAAAAAATCATATATATTTGACAAAATAATCACTTACCTCCATCTCATGATCTCTCTCCATGAGGGATATATTCTCACACCCATGCTCAGGCGTGCTCAAGCCCTGTATAAACCATACAAATAGAAATTAAACTATGTGAATCAATAATGGTTTTATTTTTCACTAACTAACATCTATAACTTGATGAATGTAAATTAAAATTTAATAATTTCCTCACACCTCCCCTATTAGAGCCATCGATGATTGTATAGTATATGACACACCAATCTCCATTTCCCTCGTCACATCCTCCATTTTGGCTTGCAACATCTGAAAATAAAAAAATAAATTATTCAACGTAATCAACGATGTGTATATAAACTACACAAATATATTAAGTACAATTCATTAGTTAAACTCTTTATTCTATTACCTTCATGTAGGTTTGAGTAAATCCATCGCCACTGGGAAGTGTTCCATCGAAACCTCCAATATTAGTTTGTTCAACATCCAAAATCACATATTAATTTACCATTCATAAAATAATGCTATTAAAATGTAATGAATTTATAATTGTTTAGTAGTTACATACCCCAGTAATAGGTGTACTACAAAAATAAGTAGGTAGGGGGCCAGTGTATCTAATCTCAACACTGTGACCCTGCAATTTTATTAAAATCATAAAAAAAATTTAGTTAATCTTGCATTTCAAAATCAAAATTTAATAAAGTAAATTCAATGGACATGCTAACTTTTACCTGACTATCAATGCCATATGCCTCATGCAAAATGTCAGCTGCCCTCTCCATCTCCATAGCTATAGATGGATCCTATGTAATAGCCTCCCGAGTGTCAATGGGGTCAAATGAACAATTCACCTTGCAAGATTGACATGCATGGGTTTGAAGGCCACCACTTGAAGACTCCCTTGGATGGTGATGCAGAATAGGGATAGTATGATGGATCACACTCTAGATCAAAGTGCTAATTGCCTGCAATGTCTCTATGTCAGCACTTTCCTTTGCGATGGAAGGCATAAAAATGTGCTCACGAGGTGTCCTAGCAAGAGCTCATCTACCTTGCTGTGTAGGATCCGACTGTGCACTGGGTCTATCCTGAGTTGACCCCCACCTCTCCCTTGGAAATCCATCATGTCAAAATAATTTAGGATTTTTTTCAATATGAACTCACTGTATAGTTTCCTAAGGAAATATTTTGGGACCTCACAATTGTTACATGGTGGGTAATCAAATACCATGTACCACCTATCATAAAAATAGTCTAATCTATTGGTGGTGGCACTAATGGATAGGAAACCACTTCACATTGAGGGTAAGATTTTGATTTGTGCATGGATCGGTGAATAATGAGCACAAATCACCTTTTGTAATTTTTAAATCCTTTACATCGTTGTATGATAGTTTATTTGCATAATAATCTCTAGTCGCTTGCCTCCTATCTTGCCATCCAGTTATTTGTTTGCTAATTGAATCTACATTTTTTAACATATCTTTCAATGAATTCGCTAGGGTCATTCTTTCTATGGTTGAACTATTTGGATCAATAAACCTACTGATCAAATCCTAAATTTTCCTTTTGTTGTTCTCAATTTCACTCATTAAATTTTGTTGAGTGTCAGGAGGGGGTTGAGAGATTGCTGGAGGAGGTTGTTGTTGTGGTTGATTTTGATCTTGAGGATTTGGTTGGTCTTCCTATTGAGGATCTTGAGGGTTTGTAGGTTGATTTTTATCTCCTAAAAAATAAAACAAATATATATCAAATTCAACCTAAAACTAACTAATTAAAAAAAAAAGCATATAATCCTTACCTCTCACACATCCTCGTTGTGGTGGTGCCATCATTGAAAATAAATAGCAATTATTGGTGAAGAATTTTTTGAATAGCTCCTCCTAGAATGTGAATGTGAAATATGGGGGTTTTGGCCATGACTAGAAGAAAAAAATAGTTGAAATAAGAATGACAACATTTCTCTTTTTTTTTTCTTTTAACAAGCAATAACGTGCTCACGTTATTGGCTTGTTGTTGCCGAGCCTCAGGCTTGGAACAACAAGCCATAACACGCTCGTATTATGAATTTTCAAAAGTTTTTCTGAATGTTTCCATGAAATGGCTACCCATTTGCATGCACCCGCCCATGCTTGTTGTTATAATCTAGGGCTTCCATTTTTTCTTTGGTTTTTTGTTTTAGACCAACTCATTTTTTTGGGGGGTTTAAAATTAACCATTGATTTGATGTTATCAAGTTGGTTAAAATTCAACCTTAGAAACATACTAGATTTCAATTTGGTTTAAAATTGAACAATCAACTTCACACTTCATCTTGGTGCTATACAATGAATACATTATTTCTTTTGAGGTTTAAAATGAACATGTGGTTGTTGTGTTTTCTAATCTCTATTATAAATTAATATCATTCAAAAGGTGTATGCACTTCTCTCATGCTTCACGACGATGTTGAGAATCAAAAGCATTTTTGTGATATTAGGTTGTATAAGTGATTACCTCCACACTTCAATTTTGATTCTTAAAATCGATAAACCTTACGAGTGTGAAGAAAAGGTATTGTGTGTGCTCCCACTGAAATGTGTTAGGTGGTCAAACTACAAATGCATTTCTTCAATTTTGTTCACCCTTAGAGAGCTTACCTTGGTGAGAAAAAATACTCACCCCAAGGGAATGACTCAAACTGGTAACAAGCTACACGCCAAGCTTCTCCCAACTGGTATACAAATTTGAATGTTGAGGAAATATCATCATTACATGAGCTCCTACAGAAAAGCATGTGATACTCTTTGTATGAGTTGATCTTGCCTCTCGTGTGGCCTTCTGAACGGGTGCCTCGATTAAAAGCCAAAATCCCTATCTATTTATTGATGCAAGAATGTTCGTTCTAAAGACATCCCACATTTTTACGGCTCTTGGTAGAGATGAGAAGTATTCCATGGGAGTTTCATGGGTACTGATGCTTGGATAACCTGAGAAGCGAGTACACTATAAGGGGGAGCTTGTGTGGTCAAGAATCTAATAATTTGCTAATAGTAAGCATGGCTATATTTGTCCAAGTGGGAACTGTTACATATGGTTATATTTTATGTTATGTGATTAAAATATTACCTTCCTTGGTCTTCATTTTCTCATTTTCCACCTGAGTCTAAGTTTTTGCCATCATTTTTTTCCTTTGACACAGGGTCTTTGCATTTTCTAACCTCTTGTCATGCATTCTTTAGGTTTTGAAATTCATGTCATTGGCGCCTAGTGTTTACAAGTCTAATTCATTGAGTTCTTGTTTTTTCCAACCTCCCCACAGTTCTACTTGTTCTTTCTTGGTAGCATTAGATGCATCGATCATTGGTGTAGTCAGCGAGTCGAAGGTTTTTAAAACTTTGCAACTCCCGATTTTGAGTTATGAGGTTTCAGTTGTCTCTGACAAGGTGATGTGTTGTTAATTCTACACATTTCGATGTGCCACCTATGTATTTAATGAGGTGTAAAATACAATCTTGAGATGTCTTATCGAGAACTTTTGTGAAGCGTGCCAATCTCAAGGGTTTATTTATCGAGGATTAAAATAAGGTGTTGCATTAATTCAACACCAAATACACGTCTTATTATTTTCTTATGATAGAGGGTGGTGAACATTTATTCATTCTGGTTCTCAACTATGCATCTATTTTTTGCAATCATCTTTCAAGGAAGCGGGTCTTCCTTTGTTCATTGTGAGCTCATGCAGTCCGAAATTGGAAATCATTGGCTTGGCATGAGGGACACAGATTTAGGATCTTTTAAGTTGGATGAATTTTGGGCGTGATTGGAAAGCAATAGGAAGTCTTTTGTTGATGCAAAGCTATTGGAAAGTGGATTAGCTCAAGCCAGAGGACTCCCAAAGGCCATTTTTAGTGTGGAATTGGTTAGTGCCTGCACGAGGAGATATATTCCAAGAACAAGGGAGATAAAACCTACTGAAGAAACTATTGTTGATAGAATTTCTCCTGTATTGAGGATTCCTGAGAAGACACCTATAAAAGAAATGTCAGTTGCTGCAGCCAGTGTATTTTTCAAAACTAAAGAATACTGGTGCAAGAATTCCATAGCCAATGGCTGGTTGAAGTCAAAAAAGAAAGGTAAGTCCTAATTACCCACTAATCTCAAAAGAACTCATTTTAAATAAAAAATTGTGGATGTTATGCTCTATTGCATCACATTATTGGGAATGCACAAGTTAAGCCTTTTGAGGATTGGATGTGTCAATTTATTTTGGTTATTTGTGATGAAAATGTGTTCATAGACTGGGCTAAAATAATTTGTTTCCATTTAAACAAACAATTAGTCAACTTCCAAAGGACTACCACCTTCCATTTGTGTTCTTTCTTGATATATGTTACAGCCAGTCAAAGATCTTTCTGGTGAGGGTTAAAACCATAGATACCTCCAACTTCTGGCATGCCTGTGTATCAATTTTATCCACAATTCAGTAAGCAAGTTGGAATGGGATAATATTTCTTGGTCAATGATGCATTTTTTATGGAAGCTGTAAGAAAGCTAGATGGAAACCCTAAAGTACATTTTTCTCTTGAATTTGTATCCTTGGTATCAAAATTTGGAAGCTTCTATATTCAATTTGAAAGGTTTTTATATTTAAGGATTGGAGGCTATGAGAAAGCTCCTTTGAAACTGCCTAGGAATTTGGAGGATTTATTGGTGTTTCTAGAAGTTTGTAGGTAGATGGCCTTGGTCAATGAGAAATATATGAGCATGGGGAAGTGGGGTTATCTTTCCCATTGGTTACTCCTTATTTTACATGTAAGAATAATCAGATAGCAAAGGGTGCTAAAAATGTCCTCAAAGAGTATAATCTCCAATATTTATTCATGAGGGCATGTTTTGATAGTAAGGGTTTTGTGAGCCAAAATTTGTATGGAGAAAGTTCATACCAGCATCAACCTTCTATTGAAGATTTATGGGAAGATTGTGTAGATGAGAATGAGGTTTTAAAAAGGGATTACATGAGGTTAACCCTCAGACAAATTCAATTGTTTGGTCTTTTAATTCAAGTTGCTGAGAATGCCACTGAAGATTCAGTGCTTATTGATCCAAAATATGATAATATGTTAGAAAAGTCTCATCCAAAGATCAACTGGAGTAAGAATGAAACTTTTAACATGAATGTGTGAGCTACTCTAGTGTTAAACATAAATCAGGATTGGTTAAAAGGGAAATGGAGAGAAGTTGTAGGTTCCACTCGAGAACCAAAATCATCTCAGAGGAATGAACATAAATCCACTCAAACTATTATAGTGAGTGCATCGCCAAAAATATTGGCTATTAGGTCCTCTAGTGCAAACTCACAGTTTGGGGGTGATGGTGAAAAACCTGAAGAGATAGCTAAGCTGAAATCAGTATGTGAACAAGATAGTGTATCTACCCGAGTCTCTAAAAGGAAGATCAACCAAGAAAAACCTGTGTCAAAGGATTTAGATGCCATTTTCTAGCAAATTGTTGAAGATAATACATTTCCCCCTTTGTCCGAAGTACCTTCTTCCTAGGGACAGAATACATTTACCCTCCCTATTGAATCAAAGGAAATTGTATATTGAAATAAAGATGTTGTCTTGGTAGAAGCTTCATTGGTTTTCTTGAAGAAGGTTGTGGAGAAGATGAGAAAATGCACTCCTACGAAAATAGTTGGAGTGGACATATTTGCAAAGTTATTTCAGTCTACCTCAAGTTTGAAGAAGGCCCAAAAAATGACAAGGATGTTGACTGATCCTACCTCTAGAAATCAAATACTAGAGGTTGCAGACCCCATGAAGGACTTGAACGATGATGAGATAACTAAAGATGATTACAAGATCACACATGTTGATATGGGACCTCAAACATTAGAAGGTGATGTGTATCATGCTAATTATTTAGTTAATTCTTTGATTAAGAATGTAAACGAAGAAAGGAAAGAAAAGGTTAATTTGCAATCATAATTCCTTGATTTAAATAATTTCATTTCTTCTATGGTTCCCTCTACTATATCCAATGAAGCCTCCAGTTCTCAGAGAGTAGATATTGATGCATCTTATATACAATCAATCAGGAAAAAAATTGGCTATTCTAAAGTTGTCAATGAGTGTGTAGATGAAATGTCTAAGGAGATTTCTCTTTTTATTAGTAAGTCTATGCTTTTTTATTCCCAAGTTATTGAGAAGAGAAAAGAATTGATATCAAACTTAAGACAGGTCCAGAAAGATCAAAGTAGCCTCTATTTTCTCTCTCAAGAGATTAAAGAATTGATTTCCATGGACCATATAAAGTTGGTGAGTGAACAGATTGTGAATGATCCTAAAGAACTAGACTCTTCTTGGTCTAATTCACTTGATTGGAATTTGGGTGTTTATGATAAGATGGTAAATGAGATCTCTGAAGTCCTCAAAATATTTTTGGATATGCTAGTGGAGATTAAGGGAAATTATGATGACTTGAAGGTTGATATCATCGATGAATTTGATGAGAATATTCTGGATACCAGGGAGGTTTTGCTAAAGTTTAAAGAGGTATTCAACAAAGAGATTGCAGATCCTTCCACTTCAACCAAGGAGTCCTTTTCAAAACTCGAAGATTGCAAGTCTACCTTGAGTGTTTTAAAATTGAAGTAAACAGGAGATCTAAAACTCAAGTGGAGTTTGAAGCTGCTTTATCCAAGATGAGAACTAGAGTATAGATCATCGTGACCTCGAGAAGTAAAGAAATACTTGTGATTGCTTCCAAGTACAAAGATTACAAGGACAAAATGAAGGCTCAGGAGGAACCCTTGCAAAAGGAAGCGGTCATGAATATAGAAGATGAAGAGGCATAGGCGAGAAGAATTGATGCTAGTTATTTTTAAATATTTCATGATACTTTAGTCTATTTTGGCTCTTTCTAAGTTTAATACTTATTTTATATGGTAAAGTTTCTTTCAAGAAACCATTAATTGAAACAATTGGTTATGCTTTAAATAGGGGATTAGCTAATAGTGTTGGGATCTTTTGGGTGAACTTTGATTTTATCATTAGAGAAAAAACTTTGTTATCTAGATTTACTATTTCTATTATTCTCATATAGAAAACTATGGTGGAGTTGTGCATTCATAATCTTTGAATTATGGTATATGAATCAATTTTTCTTATGCTGAATTTCTTGTTATGAGTGATCTGTTATTGGCATGGTTTGCAGTTTGAAGTTGTTGCATCACAATGGTATGATTTATCTATGAATAAAGATGTTGTGGTGATTTTGGTTATGTATTAAGTTGTGGATTATTTCAGTTTTGTTACATGAAATCTATTAATACCTTTAAATATTTCTTGTTAAAATCCCCTTCCTTTACTTGCTTTCTGGTTAAAAGCATCTCTAGTAGAAAATTATTCATTGGATATCAAATGAAGGTAGCTACCACCTATTAAAATAAGTAGAGAATCAGTTTGAAAGTTATATCATTACTGATTGAACTATGGTTACATTTGTCACCTTTATTGGGCATGAGAATACAAAATTATGTGATAAATCTGTCAACCAATAGATTTTTCAAAACTCCACTGGGGATAACTCAGTATAAATATTTTTGTGAGATGAATTGCTCTATGGTGAATAGTAATGGTTCTTTAGAAGCATGTTTCTCCTGTTCTTCAACAAAACGGGGATTGGTTGGTTGGTGATCAAGAAGATATAGTCATTGGTCTTAGATTGCTTGCTTGGAAACAAAGGAGAAATAACTATCAATATCATAGAGTTAATGAAGTGTTGGAAGAAGAGGAAGAAATCAAAGATATTATCAGAGAAAATACCATGCACTTTGAGAATGCTCAAGAGATTATATTTTTAGAATATATCCCACCTCTAGCTAGAAGAGTAAGCGATCCACCTACACAAGTCCCTAGAAATTAGGTAAATAATAGGTGAAAACCTCCTTGAAATCATTAATAAATAAAAGTTGGTGACTCTGCAAGCCTATCTATGTCTTGTTAAAACCTAGCTTCTAAGAGGTATACTAGGAGTGATAAGAAAAAATGGGTTCTAGATAAATATTTTGAGTTCTTGGAAACCATTGATTTCTCATAATTTCCTCCCACTCGAAAGGTTAGGTCCATCAGCAGGCCATCTACCCATCCTCCCCTAGATCTATTGTGTCTAGGGTTTCAAATATATCTTGTCAAAGTATTCAATTATGTGGTACAACTCTTCCTATGCAAATAATATTTCCTTTAATTATGGCACAACTAGTCCCATGGGGGGCCGTTATAGGTCCTCTAACCTTTGGAGAAAATGCACAACTCCATGATTTTCCCAAAGGCTTAGGGAATATTATACCCAAATTCAGCAGAGATGGAAAGGTTTCTCTTGATGAACATATGAAGGCTTTCTTTGTTGCCTCATCCATTCTTGCAATACAACATGAAGATGTTGCTCTAAGGCTCTTTGCATAATCTTTTACAAATGCTACTTCTGATTCATTTTATTCTCTCCCTAATGGTTCCATCAATAATTGGGCTACCTTGAGGACAAGCTTTGAGAATAGATTTAAGTCTACAAAAAATGTTCAAGTTTTCATTGCCCAATTGGGTTCACCGAAGAAGGAGGTTCATGAGTCAATGAGGGATTTTGTGGCCAAGTTTAATAAGTTATATAAAAAAAATTCTACTAACATGAGGCCTGGAGCTGAATTATTAAAAGCTATGTTCATTAATACTCTCCCACCAGATGTGAGTTTTATTATTAAAAGGGAAGGTGCTCCTGATATGACTGCCACATAAGGAAAAGTAGTATCTATAGAAGATGATTTGATACTCTCTGGAAAATGGAAAAAAAAAATTGCAAATTGGTAAGCCATCACTAGTAAATTCTACTGACCCAGTCATTTAGAGATTGGCTAATAAATTAATTACTCTTAAAAGAAAAATTCCAAAGAGCTCTTCACAAATGCCCTATCAAGATATTCCTAGAAATAATCAAGGAGCTCCGAATAAAACACTTTCACTGATGGCTCCAAATCAAAGACTGGCAATTGAAGGTCCTTCTTCCAGTAAGATGAATCATTGTAATTTCCATTTAACTTTAGATCATGATGGAACAACCTATCTAGAGATGATCAGGTTTATGAAGATTCTCACAACAAATGATCATGCAGTGGAGCCATATGTAGAAGAGCCTAGTCCATCAGATGATGTCGACATTAACTTCTCTGAATTTGTAGCAGATATGGGATCAGGAGAAGATGTATATGTTAGACTTGATGATACTATTTTTGTTGTCTTTACCAAGGCCCAACATGCCAAAGTTGATCAAGACACCTCATCAGCAACCCAAAATTTCATCCTAACAAGACATAAAAGGCAAGAATCAGCTTCCCTTGGTAGTGTACAAGTTGAGGTACCACCTTCTTCATCTTTTGGTCCATTTGATATAGTTGAGTCTTATAAAAATACTAAATTTCAAATTTCACAAGTTGAATACTTGAGACTCAATCCCTCAAAGTCAGAGAGGTTGGTGAAATATGTTAAACAAGAGCCCTCATCCTCCAATTGCAATGCTCAAGTTTCTAATGATAATGAAACTAACCTCAAGAATAATATTTTCTCTAATAGTGTAGATAAACCCTCGAGTTCACATAATAGATTTATGAAACTAGAGCCTCTCTTTATATCACTATACATTGTTTTTTTAAGGATGAGTAATTGTATCATCGACTCTGGAGCCTCAGAAAATGTGATGCTTTCCTAGATAGATAGAGCCCTAGGTCTATCCAATACTCCCTCATAGGGTAAATTTTATTCCATGGATGGGTCCTCAGTTCCTATTATAGGTCAAATCAAAGATGCTCAAGTACCCCTAGCTGCTTTTCCCAAAAGGAGACTAAAATTGACTATATTGGTCACTGACATTCCTGAAAGATATGGCATGCTACCGAGTAGGAATTTCTATAAAGATTTGGGAAGAGAAATTTAGATGGTTTGGTCTCATGCTTTGATACCCTTGGATGGAAAGAAGATATTCCTAGACCTTGAACCTAAGGCCAAGTTTACGGTATTAAAATTTGGAGACCAAAGAGAAGATATTCTATTTGTTGAAACTAGACTAGGAAGGTCTATATGTGTGCTTATGACCAAGAGAAAAAATTGAACTTTATCAGCCCTGAATTGGTAAATGAATTATGGAAACTTGAATTTGATGGAAGTTGTGCTAATGTTGGGTCATTTGTTGGAGTAGTTTTGATTTTTCCTAACGGCTATAAGTTTCCTTTTTCTTTTAAGTTAGAGTTTGATAATACTAATAATATGGTCGAGTATGAAGCTCTACTGCTTGGTTTGAATGTAGCAAAAGAAAAAGCTATTAAGAAGTTGAGGGCTATAGGAGATGCAAAATTGGTGGTGAAATAGGTGAGAAATATTTACACTATAAAAATAACCAGCTCAAGCATTATAGGAGTTGAGTTTGGGACTGCATAGAAGATTTTGATGTTTTTTCTATAGAATATGTTCCTAGGGAACAAAATGCTAGGGCTGATTCTCTGACAGTTTCGACATCATTAGTCTTGCCTCATCCAGATTTCAAAGATGAGTCATATGGGTTGAAATTGTGTATAGACCTAGTGTTCCTAATAATGTGAATCACTGGTAAGTGTTCAATAATGATCGATAGATTATTGATTTTTTGGATAAAGCTAAAGCCTTTGCTCACGTCTATTTTGAAGGTAGTGATGAAACATGTAATGATTATTTAGAAGGTGATATTGTGGCCCCTGATAAAAGGATACAACGGTTATCAAACTGAAAGGTAACAAGATTCTGAAAGATCTAGTCTCTCTAGAACATTTGTTTAATAGGCATGATCAGTATTTAAAGCAAGAAAGTAAAGTCTCTGTTGAATCATCTGTTGAGTATGATAAAGTGAATATCAGTACATAGGAAGATCCCAAGATGGTTTTCATTGGAAAGTGTTGTTCCAAGGAGGAGAGAGAGAGAGACTAATTTATCTATTGACATGTTATAAGGATATTTTTGCATGGTGCTATGCTGATCTAAAAAAGTTTAGAAATGGAGAATTCCAACATAAGATTCCAGTAAAGCTTGGTGCCACACCTTTTAGACATAAACAACAAAATTACAATCCCAAGATGGCTAAGGCTATTTTATATGAGATTGATAAGATTCTTAAGGTCAAGATTATTTATCCTATACATCACACTACCTGGGTAGCTAATATAGTTCTAGTGAGAAAGAAAAATGGGGAAATAGGGATATGCATTGATTTCAGGAATTTAGATCAGGCATCTCTAAAGGAAAATTATCCCCTACCTATGATGGATCACATTCTATAGACAGTTGTTGGATCTAAGATGATGTCCATGCTTAATGGTTTATCAAGCTATAATCAGGTTGGAGTAGCTACAAAAGATCAACATAAGATGACATTCAACATGCCCATTGGTGTCCTTGCCTACAAATGCATGCCATTCAACCTTATTAATGCAGGAGCTAATTTTCAGAGGGCTATGGATTTATCTTTTGGGGATCTTAGGAACAAGATTATAGTGATCTATTTGGATAATCTAATAGTTTTTTCCAAAAAGAGGGCTAATCATTTGCATGATTTGGAGATAATGTTGCAGCGTTGCAAGGAAGAGGGCATCTCTTTAAATCCTAAGAAATATATTTTTTCTATAACTGAGGGAAAACTATTGGGTCACATTGTTTCAAAGAATGGAATTAAGATTGATCCAGAGAGAGTGAAAGCAATCATGCAACTGGGACTACCAGTCAACAAGGATGGTACCAGATCTTTTTTTAGTCAGGTAAATTTTCTGAGGAGGTTCGTTCCTGATTTTGCTGAGTTGACAAAACCCATCTCTGATATGATGAAAGATTGTGTCGTGTTTAAATGGAGTAACGAAGGAAAATAGGTATCTGTAGATATCAAAACCATAATTTACCATGCCCCAAATTTGGTTCATCTTGATTTAATAAAGACTTCATTATATATAGTTATGCTTTTGAACATACCTTGTCAGCCATATTACTGCAGAAGAATGAGTAGGGTTTTGAAGTTCATATCTCCTTTATGAGCACTCCTTTGAAGAAATATGATCTCAAATAATCACCGCTTGAAAAAAATTCATATGTTGTTGTAAAATACCTCAATATTTTTAGGTTTTTACATTCTCCATTCTCATACTACTGATTTAGTTCCTAAAATTGTGGTGAAAATTATTCTTACTCAATAGGATATTGGATGTAATAAGAGGGGATCTTGGATAGCTCAAATTTAGGAATATGACTTAGATATTAAGCCCACTAATCTAGTGAGAGGAAAGGGTCTAGAAAAAATGATTTCTGAAAGTAAACCAATGGAGGAGGAAAAGTTACCATTGGTATTATTCACAAGCACAACATATGATTGGTTTTCTGATGTTTCCTACTTCCTGACTTATGGTGATTTCCCATCACATTTATCATCTAGAGAAAAGAGAAACTTAAAGCTTAAAGAAAATAAGTATGTTCTCTGGGAGGGAATTTTGTATAAGAAAGGTGTAGATAGAACCTTCATAAGGTGTGCTGATAAGGAACAACAAAAAAGACTATTGGAAGTTTTTCACAGTGAAACATGTGGGGGACATTTTTCAGCTTCTGTGATAGCCTTTAAAATCCCGTGTCATAGATTCTATTAGATGGACATGTTCAAAGATGTGTATGAATGGGAATCCAAATGTGAAAAGTGTTTAAAGTTTACTAGTAGACTGCAACTTGCTTCCTTACCTTTGAAGCCTATGGTAATTGTTGAGCCTTTCTAGTAGTGGCACCTGGATTTTATTGGGCCAATTAACCCAAATTCAAGTGAGGGACATATACACATATTGACTACTACAAATTATTTCACCAAATGGGTGGAGGCCATTCTTGTGAAACATACCACCACTGAGGTTGTTTGTAACTTCCTAAAGGAGAAAATTTTGGTAAGATTCATAGTTCCTAAGAAAATTGTTGTTGATAATGCCAACTCTTTTTCTTCTACTGTGATTACCCTTTTCTGCTATGAATATGGTATTATTCTTTCCCATTCATATAATTATTATCTGCAAGGCAATGGGCAAGTAGAGTCAAGCAATAAGAATCTCATCTCCATTATTAAGAAGTTGGTCGATGAAAACCAAAGGGGATGGTATAAGAAGCTATATGACACTCTATGGGCTGATAAGGTTACTTGCAAAAGAGCTATTGGAATGTCTCCTTTCCAATTAGTATATGGTATTGATAATACTTTTCCTACACCATTAGAGATTTCTAACCTCAATTTACAAAAGGCTATTGAAGATGGACAATTCTTGACTGCTTTAGAAAAACAGGTTATGTACCTAAACAAACTAGAAGAAGAAAAAAAAGTTGTAGTGAATAAAATTACCAAACATCATCAGATGGCGAAGAATTTTTTGATAAAAGGGC
Source organism: Sequoiadendron giganteum (assembly GCA_007115665.2). Taxonomy (NCBI): domain Eukaryota; kingdom Viridiplantae; phylum Streptophyta; class Pinopsida; order Cupressales; family Cupressaceae; genus Sequoiadendron; species Sequoiadendron giganteum. Next base: position 907,770,954 of record CM021100.1, on the reverse strand, counting down.
TAGACAAAGGAATTTTGCAATTGGTGATTCGATTCTTCTATGGGGTAGGAGAAGAGAAGCAAAGGGGGCACACAAAAAAATTGATTCTCTTTGGAAAGGGCACTTCATAATCAAGCAGCTTGTTGGCGATCATGCATTTCAATATGCATATCCTAATGGCACTATCCTACTTCTTGCCTATAATGGGAAAGATTTAAAATTTATGGAATGATTATTTCTTTGGGTCCTTCCTTGTACATAGTTTTGTTATTCTTTATTTGTTTGCTAAGTTTTAGCTTGTCCTTTTTTCACTCCATTGCCCAATGAATAAGGATTTATGTCATATTTTTGATTTCTCTGCATCCTATCAGTCCTAGTCCCCATTCAGAGCCAATGTTACATATTGTGTGAATAAGGTATAAAGGAATAAAACACTTCTTAATGAAACATTGTATCAAAGATCAAGCTAATAATCTACTGAAAGCGTCTCATTGTCTCCTATCTTCAAAGATTTATTAAGCTATTGTGCTCTCAGATTTAAATAACACTATAACTATTAAAATGGCAATCTAAAGAATGGAATGATGTTGATGCAATGATATGAAGATAATGTGATAAAATCTAGATGATAAAAGAAACTAATATAGCATGGATTGACATGAAAATTGATAAATGAAGCTACAGGAGGCAACCATGATATGAATACTAGAATATTGGATGCTTGGATGCTTGATGCTTGATGCTTGAATTCCTCCAGAGTAAGCATGCATAAGTTAGATAATCTGGATCCTTTTCTTGGTTGAATGAAGCTTTATTTATAGATTTTTTGGCTATAGAAATGCACAAGGATGGAAAAGAGAGGCTTGGATTCAATCTAGAGGATTGAATGGTGAGAGATGGAGGAGATTGAGAATATTTTGGGCATTGTCTCTACCCATGAAAACACCAGGCAAGAGAAGAGGAAGGATTGAGAGATGAATTTGCAATTTGTCTCCAAATCTTCACATGAAGTTTGAAAGCATTAATTTTGAGACATTTTGACATAAATTAGACATAGGATATCTAATTTGATTTTGAAGAAATATAGAGGAATATTCCTTATGCCTTTATTTAAATATTTTTGATTTATTTAAATTAGCCAAAGAGGAATAGATAATTTAATAGAACTAACTATAGAAGTTATTTATTAAATTAAAATAGAAGAATATGGCAATTAATCAATAAAGTGTTTGACCTTTGTTTAATTAATTTAAGATTTGATGTAATAGAATAAAATAGGGAAAGGATAATTAAATCAAACAAAGTATTTAATTTTTTTTATTTAATTAAGATGAGATAATAGAAGAATTGGAAGAATTTAAATGTGAATGTGAATGTGAACTATATAAATAAATATTTCTATTTATTCAAATAGTAGAGGAAATTAGGATAATTAATCAAATAATTGTATTTAATTAATCGGATTCTTCAGACCAATTTTAGGTGTATACATTTTTCACCTCTTTGAAATGATGTGTTTACACATTGCTTCAAACAAAATTTTGCTACTACTACCAGTATCGATGAAAAAAAATCGGTATGGCCTAGAAATGCCCCAGATATTGATTTTTAGATGATTGCCGATAATATGCCCCCTCGGGAGATAAATTAATGATTTGATGATTTTTTAGATTTTCATGATGATTTGATGATGATTTGATTAAGACATAATTTGTCTCCTGACATTGATGAAGAAAATATAGCCCGTTGATGAATTTCAATTAATTTCATAAATAAAATTAGTCAAAATAAAATAAATCCCTCAAAAATCCCTTTTCAAAAATCTATATAAGGTCCAAAAGGTCATTTTCATCCTCATTTGTACTTTGTGACTTTCAACATCTAGTGATAGAGATATTTGAGCTAGTTGGAGCAAGATGCCTATCCCCTACCACACTCACCGTTTCAAGTGCATACGATGTCACTAGCGGCTGGCCACCTACAGACCTCCGATATGTACTCGTAATCCACCTCGTATTTTGTGTTTTCTTGATTTTCGTTCCTTTTTTGTGTTTTAGCATGTTTTTCATAGTTGAGCGCATCAAGGTCATGCTATAGCACTTCGCACTCTGGTGTAGCGCTTTCATTAATTTCTCTAGCACTTTTGTAGGAAAGTTTAGCGTTTTCATAATTGAGCACTTAGATAGTTAGATTTAGCGCTTCGACGTCGAATTTTAGCGCTTAGAATGTTTTAGCGCTTTGATGCAAGAAGTTGGCACATTTATGGTCTATTATAGCACTTTATTAAATTAGCGCTTTGATGGACTATTTTAGCGCATTGAAGTGCTGAAATAGCACTTTGAGTAAAGTAGTGCTTTAGATGCCTGTTATAGTGCATCGAAGTGCCAAAATAGCAACTCTGGTTTTGTAGTGCTTTGAATGCCTGTTATAGCATATCCATGTGTTGAAATAGCACTTTTGATTTTTAGCACTTTGGATGCCTATTATGGTTCATATGAATGATGAAGTAGCACTTTGATTGCCTATTTCAGTGCATCCATGTCAGATTTGCAGATTTTGACACAGTTAACCTTGATTTCATCAATTTCAATCATGTCCATTCTTTGGTTTGGTATGATTTGATTAGCCAAATTTCCTAAGGAATGATTTTGATGGTTAATAAGACTTACTCTCATGATAGGCGAGAAATAATCCCATTTGTGATGATCCTCATGATAGTTTAGGAATGATTTCATATCTTATAAACCTCATGATAGGTGAGATTAGATAATTTTTGTGATGACCCTCATGATAGGTGAGGAATGATTTCATATATGATAAATCTCATGATAGGTGAGATTAGATCATTTTTGTGATGAACCTCATGATAGGTGAGGTTAGTTGGTGTTTTTTCATGAATTTTGATTGAAAATTCATACCAAATTTTGATTGGATCTGATAGTACAATGAATTTTGATTTTTGACATAGTGCACTGATTTTAAAATTTTTATGCGATAGGAGGGTCTGGGTAATCTCCAAATGTGAGAGCAGTTTCCATGGACTACTAATTTGATTCCTCATATGAATCCTGATGAGATTTAGGTCATAGCTCGATATGGTCTATCTAGTCTTCTTGGTATGCCCCAGATTAGGATTAATCGGGGTCTCCTTATTGCTATGGCTGAGCGGTAGTACATTGACCATAGCACCTTCCATCTACCCACTGACGAGATGAAAATCACACCAGAGGATGTGTGGCGGATATTACGAATACCATTTACTGGAGAGATCATTGTCTATGATTCACATGAGGCTGGTGGGAGAGATGCACTCCGTAGAGTTTTCCAGTATCAACATATTGCAGGACTAAGTGTTTGATGGTAGACAATGGGTGACACCTATGCTTCATTACCAGCAATGCTAGCTAGATTCATTGGAGGTTTCCTTTGTCCTAATCGCAAGTCAAGGGGATTCTTTGTGGGTTGGGGCTATATTCTAGAGAGCATGGTCATACATGGGACCAGATATGCATGGGGGATGTGTATGCTAGCCCACCTCTATCATGATTTATATTCAGTGGTGTACTTGGGAGGACACAACCTATCAACAAGGGTGACTCTATTACAGGTTTGGGCATGGGAGCATTTTTCCATTGCGTGACCATTTTCTGTACTTGACAGACCTGTAGGCAGACCCTATATTTTCCGTTATAGAGGTTGACTTACCCAGTCTTGAATGGGTAAGTTAGAGCATTGGAGAGGGGTTCTAGATGACATGGAGAGTGTCATCTAGTGGCCTTATCTGGATTGTGAGTAGTGGGAGGATGATGATGTAGTGCTTGGGTACTTATGCAACTCCATGTATTTGATCGGCAGGACCCCTTTTGTCCTTGAGAGATTTTTATTGCTGTGGGTTTATAGGTAGTATGGTATTGTCCAATGTATGCCTCAGGGGGTTGCTCATTATGCTCAATGACCGAGTGATGTAGTAGATTGGGGGCCATGCTTGTATTATGAGACATTAATAGAGGGATATTGGACTCTACAACCATCAGCCTAGGATATGCATAGAGATATTGCAGAGGCAGCGAGGACAGGGGAGTATGCAATATTTTTGGCCTTCCATCCACATCCTCAGATTACCATTCTTGATGAGCCAGCACCATTACCTATGGAGGAGGATGCTGCTGAGGGTGAGGAGGATAGCGGGGATGACACTAATTCGAGTAGCAATGCTAAGAGCAGCAGTGGGGATAGCAGTAGTGACGATGATGGGGATGGTGCTGGTGGAGGTGGCAGAGGGGTTGGGCTAGGCAGTGTCACACCATCATTGAGCAGGCCTCGCAAGAGGTGAGCAGTGGCGGTGCCTTTAGTTGATCATTAGAGATAGATTTCCAGTTTGTAGGTGTAGGTACAGACTCTATAGGGACAATTGGTGCAGGCATAGGGTTTGCTCATACAGACACAGACATAAATGCAGATTTAGGCACAAGCTCATGCATAGGCATTGGCATAGGTCCAGGGACAGTTGGTAGCTGTTCAGACATAGGTTGATACATTGACAGCTGAGAGGGACAGTGCTAGATAGATTTTCGAGAGGGCATAGGAGACTGTTGAGACATTACAAAGGGTAGCCGATGGTACCTCTATTGCGAATTATATGAGAGAGGTTCTACGGGCTGGCTGAGTGGTAGAGTTCTACAGGGGCTGATATCATGATGCAGTTCCTGCTGATCGTAGTGTTAGCTATGCCCCATCGAGATCTGGTCGGACACGTACTCAGACATTCAGCGAGGGTGTGATGCAACCTCCACAGAGAGATCCTAAAGATCCTAGTCCTTTCGGGGGTGGTGGTGGTACTGGTCCTATTATGCTTGCACCTTCTGGCAGTAGCAAATCCTAGATGCCATTTGTGATTTTGAGACATTATTATTGGGATATGATATATACTTCGAGTCAGCTCATTTTTGACGATGTATCTTTTCTTATTTCAGACTTCATTGTATACTTGACATTGATGATATATATGATATGTAGTTGATTACTATTGATCTATGATGGTTTATGATTCTATGATGGATGCATTTATTTTATGTGTTATATATCATGTGATGATTCTATGATGAATGCTTTTATTTTAATGTGATGATGGCTATTTTAAATGCTTATGTAGAATATATGATGTATGGATGTATGATGTTCTAAATGATGATCTATGATTTATGGATATATGGATGTATGATGTTCAAAATGATGATCTATGATGTATGGATGTATGGATAATAATGACATGACTTGAATTTATTTTAATGCGATGAAATGTACGGATGGATGGTGAATGTTTTTTTATTTTAAATGCGATGATGATGTTGTGATGGATGATATATGGATGGATGGTGTAAATGCATTTATTTTAATGTGATGAAATAAAGATGATGATTTTGTGATTGGATTGATATATGGATCGATGGTGTTCTAAATGATGATTTTACAATTGATAATAATGTAATGAATGATATGGTGTAATGAACACGATGTATGTATAAAAATGATGGTTTGTGATGGACGATAATGTAATGAATGATATCGTGCAATGAACATGATGTATTTATTTATGATATGATGTGGAAAATATAGTACGATAAATGTACAATTATTTGATGTTAAATGCATGAATGATGAGATGATAAAAGCTTGCAATGATGAGATGATGATCCTATATTTTTTTGATGATTTTTGGCTTATGTCAAGTATACTCAATCATATTTGTAGAAAAGATGATCATTAATTGGAATCTTTTATGCAACAAACACTCTACAGATGTAGAATTTATTATGAATGCAATTTAATTTTATCATGCAACTATATGCAAAACCATTCTCATTTTAATAGTACTTTTGTGCTTGGTATCATCATAGAGCTTTTTAGGATGTTGAAAGTGAGTACAAGCGTTAATGGTATATGTTAGACCAATGACGACTTGTGTACTACTTTCATAATTTTTGATATTGCAAGTGAACACAAGCATCTAGGTATAATTGAACCGAGATGACCTGAGCATTCATTGCGTAAACAGGCAGAGATTAATCATTTTATTGTGTGAATTCTAAATGTCATTGGTGATACATTTGCATAGAACATCCTCGACAATTCACACATTTATATGATTAACGTACAGACAACAGACAATAAAAATATCATTCTTCTTCCTTGTGTCTCAAGTTCATTTACATCATTGAGCTACTCCAAAGAAATGATAATAGTTAATCAAAAATACAATTTATCCACCTTTTACTTAGAGTTTTTCAATCATTATTCAGATTAGATCATCCATCCTGATTTTGTGATGTTTTTGTGATTTTTTGAGATTTTGACCAAAGACCTGACCTACTAGCCTATCCTAGGGGTCTCAGGGGCTAATCAAAGATTAGCCTTGCCTACGTTACACACACAGAGACCACGTAGTTCAACTGACATAGACTCATGTTGTTGGTTTTTTTTCTTTTTTTCTAAACTGAATTTTTGACTTGTTTTTGGATTTTCTGATATGATACGAATGTTTGATGCCTTTCCGATGGTGATTGATGTTGTGTTTTGATCATTTTTTTTTTTTTGTCATACTGTTGTTTTCCCATTTTGGTGAAGCCAATGTTTTCGTTGCCCCTAGTGATTTTCAGATGTTGCCCCCAAGCTAGAGTGAGACATGACTATGTGAAATGATTTGATAATGGATGCAATGATGGCAAGACTAATGATATGATATGAAATAGTAATGAATGCTAGACTAATGATCCTAATATGTATCAAAATAGATGGAAAGATGGTTTAGAATCACATACGATGCCTGTTTCCAGGTTTTCACCACATGTTTTGATTACACTCTTTGTTTTGCATATTTTTCTTCTTCTTTTTTCTAATTTTTCTCTTTATTTTTGTATTTTTTTTGTATTTTATGTTGCCAAGACACCTGTTTGCCAGGTTTTCATCAAGAAAACCATTTTCCTAAAGTTTGACCCGTGCACTAGGAAATTTAGGTATAGAATTATCTGAGATGGATACTGTTGATAGGTTCATCAAAAAAATCCCCCTCTGATGTTGATAATTGATAGGCCCCTGATCCGTACACTGATATGATGATAAAAGAACCTAGCTAGTTAGGTTCAAACTTCCCTTTCTTTTCCCTATCCTGTTGATTTCTAGGGTTCTCTTTTAGAACCAAATCACCAACCTAACAGACCCTAGGTTTTACCCTATGATTGTAGCTCCTTGATATTCTCCATTGATATGCCGTGAGATGATTGATAGCTTGTTGACGATGCTCATCCAAAAATTCTAGTTCTTGAAGTCTGGATACCCTATAGTCCTCATCAAAAATGATTCCTTTGAGTGATACATGAAGTGATGGAATCTCTACTTCAATGGGTAATATGGCCTCTAATTTGTATACCAAGGCATATGGTGTAGCTCATGTCGGTGTTCTGATACTGGTTATGTAGGCCCACAATGCAAGATTGAGTTGAACATACCAATCACGTCCAACATCGTTAACCGTCTTCTTGATTATTTTTAGAATTGTTTTGTTAGAGGTCTCTTCTTGGCCATTTCCTTGAGGATAGTACGATGTTGAGAAATGATGTTGGATATGAAACTTCTCACATAATTCTTGGAAATCTTGGTTCTTGAAAGGCCATCCATTATCAGTAATAATAGACTGAGGTATGCCATACCGAAAAATTATGTAATTCAATATGAACGAGGAGATCTATTTTCTAGTGATAATTGTAAGAGGCACTGCTTCTGTCCATTTTGTAAAATATTTTGTAGCTGTTATTATGAACTTATGTCCATTGGATGAAGAGGGATTTATATTTCCTACTAGATCGAGTCCCCATTGACAAAAGGGCCATGTTGATGTGAATGGATGTAGTTCTTGAGCTGGTGCATGAATCAGATTACTATGAATTTGACATTTTTGACATTTCTATACAAACTAATAAGATTCTTTCTCCATGCATGGCCAATAATATCCCAAACGAAGGAGTTTCTTCATTAGAGTTATACCACTTGAATGAGTGCCACAAATACCCTCATGAAATTCACATAAGGCCATCTCAGATTCGTCATGTTCTAAACATCAAAGTAAGGTACCATCAAGACCTCAACGATAAAGGATGTCGGGGATTAAAATATATCGGGCGGATTGGCAAATAAAATTGTGTTTTTGGTTCCTAGAAAGATCGAGAGGGAGGATATTGTCCTTTAGGTAAACATAGGTTTTCTCATAGATGGAGGTTTCAATGGTATCTAAATGGCATATGGTATTGGATTCTAAACTATTGTAAGAAGGACATGATACTTGTTCTACCATAAACTCATAACAACCTCATTTCTCTGGAAATTGTAAGAGTGAAGCAATTGTGGCCATAGCATCTACAACTTTGTTCTCCACCCTTGGAATTTGATCAAATTTGACATTGACAAAAAACTATTTTAGATCATCTATTTTTTGTTTATAGGGCATCAAATTTTCATCTTTTTTCTGATACTCGTCATTCACTTGATAAATGACTAATTGAGAGTCCCCATATACCTATAATTCTGTGATATTCCATTCAATTTCTATTTTGACCCCAATGATTAATGCTTCATATTCCACCACATTATTTGTACATTGAAACATCAGTCTATAAGATTTCAAGATGGTGTGTCCCTAGGGAGTGATGAACAAAATCCCTGCTCTAGATCCTCACTATGTGTATGATCCATCAAAATATAATATCCATTGTTGTGGCATCACTATCAAAATGTCTACATCTGGAAACTCCATTGTCATAGGTTGATCATCTGGTAAATGAGCCTTAGCCAATTGTTCAATGATTGCTTGACCCTTGATGGATTTTCTCTCCTCATATTGAATATCAAACTCACTTAAGAGCATGACCCATTTGGCCAGTCTACTTGTTAAGGCAACTTGACTGAGTAGATATTTTAAGGGGTCGATCTTCGCTATTAGCTTGATTGTATGAGTTAGCATATAATGTCTTACCTATTGAGTAGCAAACACCACCGCTAAGCAAGATTTCTCTATTAAAGTATAGTTTATTTCATAGCCATTTAATGTTCTGCTGATATAGTAGATGGTGTGTTCCTTTCCTTCATAATCTTCTTGTGCTAATAGTGCTCCTAAAGAGACATTTGTTGTTGTAATGTACAATATTAGAGGTCTTCCCTCTATAGGTGGCATGAGAATAGGCGGTGACATTAGATATTGTTTTATTTGATTGAACATTGTTTCACACCCATTATCCCATTTGAAAAAAATAAAATTATGCAACAGATGATTGGATGGATGACTATTGTTCGCTAGTTGGGAGATAAATCTCCTGATTGATTGGAGCCTTCCTTGTAGTGATCTGAGTTGACTGATATTTATGGGAGGCATCATTTCCATTATTTCCTTGACTTTCATTGGATCCACTTCAATGCCCTTTTCTAAGACAATGTATCCCAACAGTTTCGTTGATGTGATCCCAAAGACACACTTCTTGGGGTTTAGCCTGACATTGAATTTCTCTAGCCTTGTGAAGATTTTGCTCAGAATATGCAGATGTCCTTCCCTAGTACAATATTTTTCTAGAATATAATCCATGTAATCCTCCATGAAGGTGTGCATGATATCATGAAATATTTTTGTCATTGCTCTTTGATAGGTTGCTCCTACATTTTCTAGACCAAATGGCATGACATTCCAACAGAAGGTTCCCCGTGGACATGTAAATGTCGTCTTCTCCTAATATTTTGGAGCTATTTTAATTTGATTGTATCTAGAGAAACTGTCCATGATTAACATGGCATGCCTTGCCATTAAGTCTACAATTATGTTTATATTTGGTAATGGGAAATCATCCTTTGGGAATGCTTTATTCAGGTCCCTGAAATCCATAATATCCTGATGCTATTTTCTGGCTTTGAAACAGGTACAATGTTTGATATCCACTCAGCATAGTCAATAGACCTTATAAATCTTGCATCTAATAATTTCTTTAACTCAGTCTTTACCATTAATACAATATGGGGATGCATTTTTCTCAATTTTTGCTTTATAGGCTTGATTCCTATAGGAAAAGGCAAATGATGCATGAGAAGATTTGGATCCAAGCCCAACATATCGAAATATGACCAAGCAAAGTTGATTTTTCTTTCCTTGAAGAATTTGATGAATTCTAGTCTCTCTTGATTTGTCATGGATTCTGCCAGATGTAGGATTTTTTCTTTTTCTTCAGTGCCGATGTTTACAAACTATGTTGGTTCTACTAGAACTGATGACTACTCATGATAATGTTCTAGAAGAGTGTCAAATCTCCTATCTTTCAGTGCCTCAGAAAGGTTTTCACCATTAGATGCATTCTTTATTTTTTCCTTTTCTAGATCTATGGTGCCATAGAGTGGTTTTCACCATTAGATCTATTATCCCTGTTTTTACTTTTGTAACTGGAATATTTGACACCATCCTGCCGAGTCGCGTTGTTATGAGTATTATGGGTAGAACTCATACCAGGTTCATCATAACATAGTAATTTTATGATGGCATCATCATTTGCAAATATGGGTACATTTATAGGTTTGAAAGGTTCACAGTCAATAAGATTAGGATGAATTAAAGGCGTGAAGTCATCGGATTGACTTAGGTTGATGGGGGTAAGGGTTAGGACATAAATGTCTGCATAGTTGTTATTATGGATAATGAGATCAATGATGGTACCCTCTTCAAGATCATCTAGTTCACTTGATGTCTATTCATCCCCACTTGAGTCATCGATATTTAGTGATCCTAATACGAATGGTCTAGACCCAGAGCATTGTCCCTCCTCATGCATAGTTTCATATTTTTGTATTACATCAATTTGAATATTAGTGTAATATATATCGAAACATAGATCCCATTCATATTCATTTGAATCCATTTCAGAGCTATCTCTAACCTAAAGGATCCTTTCAACAACCTTCTTTGTCATCTCCTATTTTGTTCTTCAGAGTATCCCAGTCCTGTCTTCTCTTTTGAATGGAGAGTGAGGGGTTGAATGGGTTCAACTATGCCTTCCTTCCTTTTTCTGACAGGTCCTTGTCCCTCATAACCCATTTTTTCTAGGATAGCCTTCCCTTTGCCATATTTGTCTATATTGATATTGATATTTGATGTCGAGGGTTCCTCATCTTTGTATAACCAATCAAGGATTTCTTTGTTGTCTGATTCATCCTTTATGGTATCGGATTTTACAAACCTTTCTTCAAGAACTATGAGAGGTAGTGATGTTTGATGTTTGATCATGGATAGTTGGCCATATGTCTTTGAAGATGGCATTAACTATGAAAGATTAAGTGATTGCTCCATAGAATATTGCCCCATTCCCTTGTTTGTCAGCTAGACTTGCTCTTGAAATTTTTGTGATAAAGAAGTTTGGGGATCTAGATTCTTTGTTAATTGAGTGTCAATAAGATTTGTATCTTTTTCTTTATCCTTCTTTTCTACCTACTTGGTGGTGATATTTGGATGTTTTTCTTCATTTGATGACTTTGAACTGGATGCTTCCATGTTGTGAGGCACAAAGGTATCTTGAGAGATTCTAAGTGTGTCACAATTCTATGATGATTATAATCGGCAAATATAGTCACCTCCTATCCATTTACTAGAAATTTTAAGCATTGGTGATATGTGGAAGGCACTGCTTGCATTTTGTGGATCCATGGGCGTCCTAAGAGTATGTTGTAAGCTAACTCATTTTCCAATACTTGACATGCTATGTGTTTCATCATTGGTCCCACTTGAATGGGTAGCATAATTAGTCCCTTTGAAGATCTATCTTTCTCATCATATGCTTTTATAGTCATTTTCCTTTGGGCATCAATAACATCATCAGAATACCCTAGTACACGAACTAACTTTAGAGTGCAAATGTTCAAACCAACTCCCCCATCTATTAAGACTCTTTTGACATGATGAATGTGGATCAAGACTTCGATATGGAGTGTGGTGTTATGGGGATGGTTTAGTGACACATCATCCTATTCAGAGAATGATAGACAATTTGGGGTATTCAAATGCCCTACCATAGCTTGGAGCTAGCAAACATCTAGATTTTTTGGTACTGTAGTGGCAACTAGTGCTTGTTCTAGAGCCTCCTTATGTGATGGAGATAGTTTGAGGAGTTCTAGTATTGATATCTACACTGGGATGTTTTGAAGCTGATCAACAATTTTGTAATGAGATGGAGGTGGATATGTGTTTTTAGACCCCACTCCCTTTAAGACTACCTTGGATTGCCCCCTAGTCATTAAATTTGCTGGTTGATAGTCCTGTCGTTCTTTGATTTTTAAAATGTTTATTTGATTTTCAGAGACTTGTATGCTTGGGAGAAAATCCAAAGGGGTAGTGTTGTTGGTTTCATGTTTGTTCATGTTATGACCAACGGTATGATCACTTTCTACCTCGATAAGACAAAGGATCATTTTATCGTAGACATGATTGATATTTTTACCTTTGTTGTTCATAGAAGATGATGCTCCTTTGTCATAGTTTGGTAAGGGGTCCTTGAAGGTTGAATGATCATTATTGTTTTGGGGTCCCTCTACATATATCTTGTTATTGTCGATCAGATCTTGAACTATGTGTTTTAACTCCATGTAATCATTAGTTTTGTGGCCTTTATTGTTGTGGAAGTTGCAGTAATCTGCATCATTCCACCATGGTGGTTTGACCTTTGGATCCCAGAATCTTGCTTCCCATGTAGTGATAAGACTATTGGTGACTAGTTCTTTCATCACTGATTCTAATGTTTGACCTAAAGGTGTGAACCTATGCCAGTTTGATGACTTTTGGTATGGTTGCAGTTTTTTGATTTCGTTGTTTTATATGACATTCAACTTGATGATTTGATCATTGTTTTGATTTTTTTTTGAAGTAGATGTTGTCAAGTTAAAAACTAGTTTAGCATTTTGTGAACCACTGGTTGTTTCGTTGGTAGTCGTATATCGGTTCCTTTGGTTTATCACTGTTGGGGTATCGATTTGAGGATTTTGTGTTATTTGATTGTCATTGAAATGTTTAATAACCCCTCTTTTGACTAGCGCTTCTTCAATCTTAAGGCCATTTTCTATCACCTTTTCGAACGTACGAGAACATTGTAATTCAAGTCTGTAACTCATCTACTCTGTCAAGTTGTTAATGAACAACTCCATCTTCTCTTCCTCAAGAATGGATCGAGGATATCTAGTGAATAGTTGTCACCATCTTTGTAGAAAGGATAAGAATGTCCCCCCTTTGTTTTGTTTTAGGTTATATAGATCCTCTATCATTACATCGTGTTGGATGTTAAAAGAATACTGGGAGATGAACCCATTGAAAAGTTCCTCAAAATTCCTTATTCCTAGTTGTAATTTTGAAAACCATTCCATACATGAACCTCCCAAGCTTCTTGGGAATAATCTCATCAAGTAAGTTTCCTCTTGAGAAAACTCTAGGCTCATGGTTTTGAATTCGCAGATATGATCGATTGGATCTATTCTTCCATTGTATTTGTTGTACTTGGGGAATTCATAGTGTTGAGGAAAAGGTATCATATTGACTGTTGACTTGAAAGGATAAGGAAAAATTTCCTATACTGCATACCTTTTGGTGTTTCCTCTTATCATGTATTGTATTTGTTGTTCTAAGATTTGCATTTGGGATGTTAAGGCAACAACCAGATCTATACCTTGTGTGGGTTGTGGTATTTTGGTTTCGCTTGTTCTGGGTGCTTCTCTTAGATGACTTACATCGAAGTCCTTGGGAAGCTTAGCACCTAATTCAGCCAACATTAAGAGGTATTTCTCCATGTCCTGTTCTAAGATCTTTTCCATGAATTTATAGAATTTTGGATCTTGTTGGGCTATTTGTATGTCCTCTGGAGTTATTTCATTTTCATCACTTTGATGTAGAGTATTCCAGGGATTTTCTTTTGCCATTGTATTTGATGTTTCAAGTTCCTTTTCTAAGAGCCTCTATTTTTATAACCTGGTGAAGATTGGAATACAAATTTTTGTTCTTTCTTCCAAAATTTGATCTTCTATGTTGGAAAATGTGAAGTGAATTTTTAACAAAGTTGAATAAGATGATATATCTTATTGATAAGACTAGGTTAAAAATTTGATTACTATGCCTTGTTCATGATAATAGGATGATAATATCTTGATGATGAAACTTTAGCATAATAATCAAGACTATGTTTTTATTTCACACTTTATGATTTGCAAGATCTGCATTTCAGTTGAAAAGACTGGAAACTTGTATGAACCTATCTGATTTTGGTTTGTAGACAGTGATTCTTATAAAAGATACTTATGTTTTGATAAAAATTTGTGTGTAAATGATAGACAAACTAACTGATATGATTTGGAACTCTCTGTTTTGAAAGCGCTAAACACATTTCAGGGGTGCTAAAATAGGTGATGGAAGCGCTATTTCTCAGAAGCACTAGAACATAGTTCAAAAGCTCTAAAATAGGTGATGGAAGTGCTATCTTTATGGATGCACTAAAATAGTGCTTGAATGCAATGAAATAGATGATGGAAGTGTTATTTGATGGAAGTGCTAAAATAGTGACCATAAGTGCTAAAACAATGCTTGGAAGTGCTACTTGATGGAAGTGCTAAAATAGTGACTGTAAGCGCTAAAATAGTGCTCGGAAGAGCTATTTTATGAAAGCACTAAAATAGAGTCCTGAAGCACTGAAACAGATTTCTAGAGCGCTAAAATAGAGGGTTGATGTTCAAGACTCCTTATTGTAAATTTTGACTTAGCCTTGTGGCGTATTCTATCATGGGTTGTGGGATGTAGGACTGACATATGCATTGACTATGGTTGTGATATTGTGTGAGGGATCTTCTTTGGAAGAAAGCTCATGAATAAAGTGGCTCTATAGTGTAATCAAGAGTATGACCTCTAGCAAAGTCGTGATACCTATGAATGAAGGTTCTGTGTGGTAACAAGATCTTTCAACTCTGATATAAGAAACACCTTCTTCTTAAACTATCTCGGTAACTGAGTGGTCTCTTGGGTTTGTTGACTTTGATGGTTCTCTTGAAAAACTTGGTTGATTTCCACTTTCAAATCATGATTTTTTTTTACCTAATTTGATTTGTTGTTTTCTGGATGATCTTTTATCTGATTTTTAATGATTTTGTGAAAATACAGCAAGCAAATTGTAGAATAATTGTTTTAATCTGAACAGATAGTGTATATTCAAGAACCATGAGTGGTCCTTATTAATTTTCATGGTTTTGTTTTGAAAAATGTACATAATTCAAATAGACTCACTCTTAAGGTCAAATAGGTCATTGTTATACTCAACAACCCACATCTTGAAATTGCTTTGATTCACACAACCATGTCACCCCCTAGAGGGCACCCATGCTTTTTTCGTTTCCAGGTGCATACTCAAAGTTGGATTTCTCATCCTCTGAGCAAACAATCCTCATAAATTATATGGTGAGTGTCTTGGGGGAAGATTCTTCCCTCCCCTTGCATCGTGAGTATTACAATATCTGGTTACTGACTCGGTGGGATACTACACTATGGTTCATAGATAGGGCTTCTGTGCGGTGCGGCAATTGATAAACTCCCTTAGGAGACCTCCCAATCTTTAGAACAAATATTTTGGGGATGGTTATCTTGCTCACTACCATCAAGTTGGACTTTCATCAACAACTTGCATTTTGATTAGAGTGGGTTGGAATCCTTGGATTTAGGCATTCCCACTTAGGTCGTTCCCGTAGTGTGAGTACTTTTTCCCACTATGACAGGCCTTCTAAAGGTTTTAAAAAAAGCATAAATTTCCATGAAAATAAAGGATGAGTCTGGCACTTTGATCGCCCAGTTAAGGGGAGAGCATAAACCTATTCACCACACAAGAACAACAAATAAATGATTCGTTTTAAGCCCAAAAGACAAATTTTGCTAATCTATGTGAAGATTTTGCTTCACAAAAATCATGGTGTCCTTTTTAATTGGTATTGCAAAAGTGTGATGGCTACCCTAGGATTGATAAATTTTAAACCAAAAATGGCTACCCTAGGATTGATAAATTTTAAACCAAATGATTATCCTAGGATTGGTTCATTTTAGTTTAACTATATCAAAATGAAATTCTAGCTGCAGTTGTATCGGATCCAGATGAAAATTACAGAAGCGCTAAAATATTCTACGAAAGTGCTATAGTTTTTACCTAATGCGCTAGAATCCAAAGCACCGAAATAGAGTACCGAAGCGCCAAAGTTTTTCATGGAAGCGCTAAATCAGCTTTTTTGGAGATGAGTAACCAATGCGTCGAAATAGTTCATGGAAGTGCTATAGAAGAAAGTGCTAAAACTTTTAATGGATGTGCTATAGTATCATGAAAGCATCGAAATAGAGCACATAAGCACCATAGTTTTCGACGGATGCACTATAGTTTTTGACGGAAGCACTGAAACACAACACGTCAGAAACCTACGTGACACTTTTTTAAAAAATTGATAAAAATATAGGGTTAATGCCCCATGGTGGGCACCAAATTGTAAGTGTGAATAAGGTATAAAGGAATAAAATAATTCTTAATGAAACATTGTATCAAAGATCAAGCTAATAATCTACTGAAAGCATCTCATTGTCTCATATCTTCAAAGATTTATTAAGCTATTGTGCTCTCATATTTAAATAACACTATAATTATTAAAATGACAATCTAAAGAATGGAATGATGCTGATGCAATGATATGAAGATAATGTGATAAAATCTAGATGATAAAAGAAACTAATATAGCATGGATTGACATGAAAATTGATAAATGAAACTACAAGAGGCAACCATGATATGTAAACTACAATGTTGTATGCTTGGATGCTTGATGCTTGATGCTTGAATTCCTGCAGAGTAAGAGTGCATAAGTTAGATAATCTAGATCCTTTTCTTGGTTGAATGAAGCTTTATTTATAGATTTCCTAGCTATAGAAATGCACAGGGATGGCAAAGAGAGGCTTGGATTCAATTTGGAGGATTGAATGGTGAGAGATGGAGGAGTTTGAGAATATTTTGGGGATTGTCTCTACCCATGAAAACACCAGGCAAGAGAAGAGGAAGGATTGATGGAAGAGGATTGAGAGATGAATTTGCAATTTATCTCCAATTTGTCTCCAAATCTTCCCATGAAGTTTGAAAGCATTAATTTTGACATATTTTGACATAAATTAGACATAGGATATCTAATTTTATTTTGAGGAAATATAGAGGTATATTCCTTATGCCTTTATTTAAATATTTTTGATTTATTTAAATTAGCCAAAAAGGAATAGATAATTTAATAGAACAAACTATAGAAGTTGTTTATTAAATTAAAAAAGAAGAATATGGCAATTAATCAATAAAGTGTTTGACCTTTGTTTAATTAATTTAGGATTTGATGTGATAGAATAAAATAGGGAAATGATAATTAAATCAAACAAAGTATTTAATTTTTTTTATTTAATTAAGATGAGATAATAGAAGAATTGGAAGAATTTAAATTTGAATGTGAATGTGAACTATATAAATAAATATTTCTATTTATTCAATCAGTAGAGGAAATTAGGATAATTAATCAAATAATTGTATTTTATTAATCGGATTCTCCAGACGAATTTTAGGTGTATACACATATGGTTATATTTTTTGTCATGTGATATTAAAATCTTACCTTCCTTGGTCTTTTTTTTCTCATTTTCCACCAGAGTCTAATTTTTTGCCATCATTTTTTGCCTTTGTCGTGGGGTCTTTGCATTTTCTAACCTCTTGTTGCATGTTCTTTAGGTTTTTAAACTCATGTCGTTGGTTCCCAATGTTTTCAAGTTGAAGTTGTCAGGTTCTTTTTTTTCCTAACCTCACAAAAGTTCTACTTGTTCTTTCATGGTAGCATCAGATGTTCATTGGTGTAGTCGGTGAGTCGAAGGTTTTCAAAACTTTGCAACTCCCGATTTTGAGTTATAAGGTTTCAGTTTTCCACTTTCCAATCATGCCCAAGGTTGGAGGGTTTCCAAAGGATGTTCTGAGTGTGGACCTAGTTAGTGCCTACACAAGGAGATATATTCTAGGAACGGGGGAGATAAAAGCTATCGACGAAACTATTGTTGCTAGAATTTCTCTTGAGGCTATTTCTTGTGCATTGAGGATTCCTAAGAAGCCACCTATAAAAGAAATGTTGGTTGCTATATCCAATGAATTTTTCAAAGCTAAAGAATACTAGTGCAATAATTCCATAGCCAAAGGTCTGTTGAAGTCAGAAATGAAAGGTAAGTCCCATTTACCCACTAAACTCAAAAAAACTCATTTTAAAGAAGAAATTGCAGATTCTATTTCTCTGTTGCATCGCATTGTTGGGAATGCACAAGTTGAACCTTTTTAGGACTAGATGTGTCAATTTATTCTGGTTATCTGTGATGAAAATATGTTCATAGACTGGGCTAAAATAATTTGTTTCCATTTAAACGCTTAATTAGTCAACTTCTAGAGGACTGTCGCCTTCCATTTCTGTTCTTGCTTGATACATGTTATAGCCAGTCAAAGATCTTTTTGGCCAAGTTTATAACCACAGATACCTCCAACTTCTGGCATGCATATGTACCAATGTTATTCACAGTTCACTAAGCAAGTTGGAATGGGAGAATATTCTTGGTCAATGATGCATTTTTTATGGAAGTTGTAAGAAAGCTAGATGGAAACCCTGAAGTACATTTTTATCTTGAATTTGTATCCTTGGTATCAAAATTTGGAAGCTTCTAAATTCAATTTGAAAGTTTTTCATATTGAAAGCTATGAGAAAGCTCCTTTGAAGCTGCCTAGGTATCTAGAGGATTTACTGGTGTTTTTTGAAGTTTGTAGGTAGATGGCCTTAGTCAACGTGAAATATATGAGCATGGGGAAGCAGGGTTATCCTTTCCCATTGCTTACTCCTTCTTTTACATGCAAGAATAATCAGAGAGCAAAGGGTACTGAAAAATTCCTCAAAGAGTATAATCTCTAATATTTATTAATGAGGGTAGGTTTTGATAACGAGGGTTTTGTGAAGTAAAATTTGTATGGAGAATGTTCATACCAACATTTTCCTTCTATAGAAATTTTTTGGGAAAATTGTGTAGATGCGAATGAGGTTTTGAAAAGGGATTACATGAGGTTAACCCTCAGAAAAATTCAATTATTTTATTTTTCAATCCAAGTTCCTAATAATGCCACTAAAGATTCAGTGCTTATTGATCCAGAATATGATAATCTATCAAATAAGTCTCATCCTAAGATTGACTAGAGTAAGAATGAAACTTTTAACATGAATGTACGAGCTAATCTAGTGTTAAACAAAACTTAGGATTGGTTAAAAGGGAAATGGAGACAAGTTGTAGGTTCCACTTAGGATCCAAAATCATCTCAGAGGAATGAACAAAAATTTTCTCAAACTAATATAGTGAGTACACCATTGAAAATATTGGCTATAAGGTCTTCTAGCACAAACTCACAACAAAGTTGAAATTAGTATGTGAACAAGATATAGTGTATCTACCCTAGTCTCTAAAAGGAAGATCAACCAAAAAAAACCTATGTTGAAGGATTTAGATGACATTTTCCAACAGATTGTTGAAGATAATACCTTTTCCCCTTTGTCTGAAGTACCTTCTTCCCCAGGAGAGAATACATCTATCCTCCCTATTTAATCAAAGGAAATTGTACATGGAAATAAAGACATTGACTTGGTAGAAGCTTCTCCGGTTTGGTTGAAGAAGGCTATGGAGAAGAAGAGAAAATAAACTCCTACAACAATAGTTGGAATGGCCACAGTTGCAAAGTTATTTCATTCTACCTCAAGACCAAAGAAGGCCCAAAAAATGTCAAGGATGTTGACTGATCCTACCTTTGGAAATAAAATACTAGAGATTGCTAACCCCATGAAGGACTTGAATGATGATGAGATAACTGAAGCTGATTACAAGATCACACATGTTGATATGGGACCTGAAACATTATAAGGTAATGTGTATCATGCTAATTATTTAGTTAATGCTTTTATTTAGCATGTAAAGGAAGAAAGGAAAGAGAAGATTAATTTTCACAAGTCCTTGATTTAAATAATTTCATTTCTTCTTTGGTTTTCTCTACTATATCCAATGAAGCCTCTAGTTCTCAAAGAGTAGATATTCATTCATCTTCTATACAATCAATCAGGAAAAATATTGGCTATTCTAAAGCTGTTAGTGAGTGGGTAGATGAAATGTCTCAGGAGATTTCTCTTTTTATCATTAAGTATATGATTTTTTATGCTCAAGTTGTCGAGAAGAGAAAATAATTGATAACAGAGTTAAGACATGTCTAGAAAGATCAAACCAACCTCTATGTTCTCTCTCAAGAGAAAAAAGAATTGATTTCCATGGATCGTATAGATTTGGTTAGTGAACATATTGTGAATGATCCTAAGGAACTAGACTCTTCTTGGTTCGATTCACATGATTGGAAATTGGGAATTATTGATAAGCTAGTAAATGAGATCTCTAAAGTCCTTAAAAGATTTTTGGATATGCTAGTGGAGATTAAGGGCAACTGTCATGACTTGAAGGTTGATATCACCGATGAATTTGATAGGAATATTCTAGATTCTAGGGAGGTTTTCCTGAAGTTTTAAGAGGTATTCATCAAAGAGATAGCAGATCCTACCACTTCAACCAAGGAGTCCTTTTCAAAACTTGAAAGATTGGAAGTCTACCATGATTCTTTTAAAACTGAAGCAAACAAGAGATCTAAAACTCTAGCTGAGTCTGGATCTACTTTGTTGAGGATGAGAACTAGACTATAGATCACCGTGACCCTGGGAAGTAAATAGATACTCGTGATTGTTGCTAGGTACAAAGATTACAAGGCCAGAATGAAGGCACATGAGGAACCCTCACAAAAGAAAGTGATTGTGAATATAGAAGATGAAGAGGCATATGCAAGAAGAATTGATGCTAATTATTTTTAAATATTTCATGATACTTTATTTATTTTGGCTCTTTCTAAGTTTAAGACTAATTTTATTTGGTACGGTTACTTTCAATAAAATGTTACCTGAAACAATTGGTTATGCTTTAAATAGGGGATTAGCTGATAGTGTTGGGATATTTTGGGTGAACTTTGATTTTTGCATTAGAGCAAAAACTTTGTTATTTGGATTTACTTTTTCTAATATTCTGATATAGAAAACTATGGTGGAGTTGTTCATTCATAATGTTTGAATTATGGTGTATGAATCATTTCTCCTTATGTTGAATTTCATGCTATGAGTGATCTATTATTGGAATGGTTTTCTTTTTCAAGTTGTTGCATTGCTATGGTATGGTTTATCTATGAATAAAGATGTTGTGGTTATTTTGGTTCTATATTAAGTTGTGGATTATTTTAGTTTTGTTACATGAAATTTGTTAATACCTTTAAAGCTTTCTAGCTAAAAGCCCCTTCCTTTACTTTCTTTTTGGTTAAAAGAATATCTAGTTAAAAATTATTCATTGGATATCAAATGAAGGTAGATGCCACCTTTTAAAATAAGCAAAGAATCATTTCGAAATTTATATCTTTACTGATTCAACTGTGGTTACATTTGTCACTTTTATTGGGCATGAGAATAAAGAGTTAGATGATAAATTTGTCAACCAATATGAACTCGACAAAATTTTCCTCTTTTATGCATAGGGTTGTGCACATTCTTTGCTTTGCTTGGGTCTCAAAAAATTTGAAAACAAACATTCACAGAATCCTCAAAATTTCAAACCCTTTAGGGGGAAAAAATACCTTTGACAAATCCAAATTCTCATATGCTTTCTCTAGGGATTTAATCGTGAGAGGCATCTAAGTATTTGGGTTTAATCATAATTTTTCTCACTAAAGTCAACATTAGGAAAATTTTTCCTTAATTCCCTTGATTTCCACATAATGGAACTTGTGGGATGAAAAGAAAATAGTTCATTTGACATTTAGTTTGAAACATAATCAAGAAAGTGTTTGTGGTAAAAAGAACCGAATCTAATCAAGATAATAGACAATTGAACCTGACATGTACTCTTCCAAATGATTTCCTGAAAGATCAAAATATGAAAACCAAAGCTCAAAAGTCTTAGTCCAAAATCTCATGAAGAATGTCTTTCAAGGCTTCACGAAGTTAGAGAAAGGTTGGTCTACAATTTTTACAAGAAAGCTTCAAGGAACAATCCTAACTTGTATGAATTTTATTTCCAACAAAATCCAAGTCTCTTTCAAAGGTTTGTGTTTCTTACATAGGAAGTACCAAGCATGTTATTCAATACTGAGGTCTTGTAGAAAGGTGTTCTATCTAGGTCTAATCTAGGATCAAATTCAATCATTCTCATCCATCCCTCAAACATCAACCAAAAAAATCATCTCACCAAAAACTCTTAGAAATATTGAAAACATCATTCATGCTAGACTTCTTGGCAAAATACAACTAATCTTGTTTGATTAGATATGTCTAGATAAATCATTCTCCACATATTTAGTCAAATTTTCAAACCTTGTGAACAAGTCTACCTCTTGATAAAAACGAACATCTTGAGGTTTACAAGTTCATTATCCAAGAGAAAAATCAAATAAAAATCATCTTGTTTGGCTAGGGGTGTTTAGATGAATCCTTCTTTACACGCTTAGTCAAATTATCATCTTGTGTACGAGTCTACTCTAGGACAACATCCAACCTCTTAGAGTTTATGAGTTCACTATCCAAATCAAAATCCAATCAAGCCAAGGTTTTGATCAAATCAAGTCCTAAAGTCTAGTGTCTCCTTTAAGATTCTTAAGAGTTCAATCATTTCCTTCATCCATCTTTCATTTCTCTCATCCCCATCCTTTGATCCTTAAATAAAACTTGGATTCTCTTCTTTGAGCCTAAATTTTAGACCAATATAAGGTGTTAGAGGTTCATCTCTTACATTCCTGAAAATTGATCCCTATTTTATGGTTCAAACTCAATCTCAATACAATAAAAGCATGGAGCAAAAAAAGGAAACATCCACTTCAAGCAATCTGAGTCAAACTGAAATAGAATTCAACCCTATGATATACATTGACCTCCCAATTAATCCTCCTCTAATACCTCAAAATCCTCAAGAGGAAGGTCAAGTAGAGGACATCACCAATAACATCTTAGGGATGACACAAGATGAAATTATTGAAATGGTTCAAAATCCTGAGACTCATAGAATTGTCAATTCCATAATGAGTCTCAATCCCTCCCAATACATCCTTGAGTTAGCAAAATAAAGAGTTAAAATCCCCTCTGATTATGACATAAGAACCCTTGTGGAGAAACCTCTTGAGATCATGCCTCCAATCCCACCTACAACTCCATATCAAAGCATCACCGAAAGCATCCCACAAGTCACATCATCCATTACTCCAACTGCCAATTGTCAACAAGGGAAGCTTATTCCTTCATGCACTTCAAGCACATCCCCTTGTGAATAACAAATATTTCGATGCAAACACTGTATTGGGCCAATCCATCCCATAGAATCCATTTCACCCATATTTTTCACTTGCATTTAATGATCCTACCCATCCATCCTATTTTCATGCAACACTGGTTTATCCTCTCAACATGCAAAACTCTCTCCCCATGACCTCACAAGGAGAAGGTGAATTTTTTGGAGTAGGGGGAATCTTCAATCCCTCATCATCCTTGTCATCTCTTCAAGGAAATGCACCACCTATTTTCCCACCATTTCTACCTTCGCCATTAACATCCACATCACCCCTTGGGTTAGGCCTTCCCCCTTTACCCACCATCAATCAACAAAATTTGAGAAATCGTCCAATCATAAATAAAAACATCATATCAAATCCTCCCATCTTGCCATCGATATCACAACAATAGGTGGAAACCATCCAAGCAACCCTAGCAATCAACACATCATCTACTGTCCCCCAAGTATCTCAAAACATGGTATCCCAAGGACCAAGCATCTCAATCACACCATTCACCACCCAAACCCCAATCATCAATAGAATGCTCCCTCTCATCATAATATCCAACACCATTCCAAATCCACCACCACCACCTCCAAAACCCAACATGGAAAACTCATTTAGCATCGTGTTGGAAGAAGCTCAATGGACTGTCTATTAAAAGGAACTTCAGTAAATCCAAAATAACCAATCTGCATAGCTAGCTACCCAACAATCACAAGAACAATTAGCAGCACAACAAGTACAACAAGCAACCCAATCCCAAGCTTTATTGCAACAAGAACAATCTGCCCAAGTTGCACAAGTAGCGAAAGCAGCTCAAACTACATAATTTGTATAGGTTGCCCAAGTAGGCAATCCAACAAGCACAGGCTCAAGCTCAAGCCCAATATCAAGCTCAACAAGTGCAAGCGCAAGCTCAATACTAGGCACAATTGCAAGCAAAATAGAAACAAGCATATCAACAAGCCCTGCAATAGTATCAAGTGCAATAACAAGTGGCTCAACAACAAGCCCAACAACAAGATTTGTTGGGACAACAACAACAAGACCAAAAACAAGTTTTTTTGGCACAATACCAATAGGACCAACTCATAAGAACAATTAGCAGCACAAGAAGTGCAACAAGCAACCCAATCCCAAGCTTTATTGCAACAAGAACAATCTGCCCAAGTTGCACAAGTAGCGAAAGCAGCTCAAACTACATAATTTGTATAGGTTGCCCAAGCAGGCAATCCAACAAGCACAAGCTCAAGCTCAAGCCCAATATCAAGCTCAACAAGTGCAAGCGCAAGCTCAATACTAGGCACAATTCCAAGCAAAACAGAAATAAGCATATCAACAAGCCCTGCAATAGTATCAAGTGCAATAACAAGTGGCTCAACAACAAGCCCAACAACAAGATTTGTTGGGACAACAACAACAAGACCAACAACAAGTTTTTTTGGCACAATATCAATAGGACCAACTCACAAGAACAATTAGCAGCACAACAAGTGCAACAAGCAACCCAATCCCAAGCTTTATTGCAACAAGAAAAATCTACCCAAGTTGCACAAGTAGCGAAAGCAGTTCAAACCACATAATTCATATAGGTTGCCCAAGCTGCATAGGCAGTCCAACAAGCACAGGCTCAAGCTCAAGCTCAATATCAAGCTCAACAAGTGCAAGCGCAAGCTCAATACCAGGCACAATTGCAAGCAAACCAAAAACAAGCATATCAACAAGCCCTGCAATAGTATCAAGCACAATAACAAGTGGCTCAACAACAAGCGCAATAAAAAGTGGCTCAATAACAAGCCCAACAACAAGATTTGTTGGGACAACAACAACAAGACCAACAACAAGTTTTTTTGGCACAATATCAATAGGACCAACAATAAGCATTGTTGGCACAAAAATAAAATGTAGGCATATCAGCAAGCCTTAATTGCATAACAAAGCTTGCAACAAAATCCCACCAAAATTCCTAACGCTCCACCCATCAATCAAACACCTCAACCACCTCAAAAAATGTTCACTCCACCTTATGATCTACAAGATGATGTGACAACACAAATCAAATTTCTCTCACAACAATTGCTCAATCTCTAGTCAAGGAAAACAACAAGGAAATCCAACAATTTGTGTCCTTATCCTTTCGATAGGAGCCTTACAATGGCACCATTCCCAAAGGGTTGAGAAATCCTAAGGATCACATCAGGGAATTCCAAGTACATTGTATGGAAGTCACATATAACAATACATATCTAATGTAGCTATTCCCTAGAATCTTGGTTGGCACTACCATGGAGTGGTTCTCTCGCTTGCCTATCGACATCAAAAGATTCCAAGAGATCGTCGACACATTCATAGAGAACTATGCATTCAACATTGGCATGGATGTTAGTCTAGAGGAACTATCTATGCTCAAACAAGGAAAGGAGGAATCATTCACTTCCTTCCTACAATTATGGTGATCCAAGGCCAATCAGAGCAAGTGGGCCATGCCAGAGGAGAAAAAATTTGCACCATCATTTCCAATATTGAGAAAACCTTGGTATTCCATCATGACCAATTGATCCCCAAGGTGCTCAACATTGAATGGGCCCTTATTGCACAAGGGGGTACACCCACATATCTAGAACATCAAGAAAACCTCCCTTCCACCAGCTATAATGGAAAACCTCACACATGGGTGAAAAACAAGAACATCACTAATGATGGAGTGGTTGATGCCAAGGTCATAATCAATGCTCCAAAATAGAATGCCCAAACATATCAGTAACCGCAAAACTAAAATTGCAACAACACACAAACCAATGTGGTAGCATAAAAACCACCCAATAATCAAATCAACAATCTGAATAATCAAGGGGGGCCACCTCCGTGAAAGAAATATCCCCCAAGAGAAAGTTCACAGCCCTTGGGGAATCAATTGAATCCATCATGAATAAATTGGTAAACAAAAATATCATCACAATCCCCACCTATGATAATTATCAAGAACCCCAAGTGAAACCACCATGGTACAATGAAAATTACCTTTACAATTATCATAAAATCAAGGGGAACACAACAACCAATTGCATGAAGCTAAAAAATATAATCCAAGACCTCACCGATGATAAGATCATTAATTTGGAACAACTAGTAGAGAATCAAGATCTTAAGATCTACATGAATCCAATGTCAGATCATAACCAAGGAAATAACAAAGAGAAGAAAAAGTATGGCAATGTAAACCATTTGTACGAACAAGTTGTCGCATCCCTAGATGAATTGATCACTTTTGTTAGCATCAAGGGAGCCAAATCTAATTGTGGAGTCACCATGCACTGCGACAAAGTCACCATTGTTGGGCCATCATAGCCACATAGGGCATCCACCTCAAATCCAAAATCTATTCCTAATAGCTACAATGTCTTGGACCAATTGAAAAGAACTCCTACTCAGATCTCCATCATGAAGTTACTGAAGATCTCATCTGCCCATAGAGAAATCCTTGAGGAAGCATTGCCTTCATCCACCGTCTCTGCCAATCTTGATACAAAAAATTCCAAGCTATGGTCAAAAACATTACCACTCCAAATCTCCTCACATTTTCTAATAAGGAATTCCTTGCCCAACCATCTCATAACCATGCACTTCACTTTGAAGTGTCGGTCCTTAAAAATAAAGTTAAGAGGGTCTTAGTGGATGGGGGTGCAGGTTTAAACATTTGTTCTCTCAAGCTCATAAAGAATCTTGGATTCTCTGAGGATTCCATTGAAAAAGGAAAGGGAATCACAATCAGAGCGTATGATGACCAAGAAAGAGTGTTTAAGGGCACTATCCATCTCCCTTTTCAAGTAGGTCCAACCATTATGGAAACCACCTACAATGTCCTTGACCTTGATCTGCCTTATAAAATCATCCTAGAGCGTCCATGGATCCATGGGATGCAAGTAGTTGCATCAACCTTCCATTAGTGCATCAAGTTTTCATACCAAAATCAAGAGGTCACAATCTACAGTTATCCTAAGCCCTTTGCCTATTGCAAGAACTTGAAAGAAAAGTACTATAAAATCCCCCAAGTCCCAAAGAATGGTGAAGGTCCTTCAACTCCATATATAGACCTAGCCAATATTGCCTCTACTTTTGGGACACAGACACCCACCATTTTTGATATATTTGAAATCAAAATCATAATCAAAGACAATGGGTGTGGGGAATACAAAATGAAGAAGGGAGCCTTTGTTGTAGGGGAGTTACCTGAATCCCCCAAATCCCATGGACAACCACAACCCGCTAATACAATAGCTCAAAATTTCAGAGCGGATCCCTCTTGATTCAGGAGTTGGGAGGATCGAGGCCAAAAAGTGGTGGACGAGAGAGACATATCCAGTATCCTCTATAAATATAAGAGACCTATACGAGCCCTTCCCATGGATGATGCCAACAAAGGACTTTAATTAATGTTGGGAATGGGCTATAATAGGAATGAAAGTCTTGGAAATAATAATAATGACCAATTGGAACCTATCATTGTGGAAAAGTGCATGAAAAGTCTTGGCCTTGGGTGTACCCCTCTGAGTGTAACCATACGTGGCAGAATTCCCCTTGTTAAAGTATTCAAAACTCCCCCTCAGTTATTGACAACCTCCCTTTAGTTACCTATATCTACAGGTCGAGTCATAGACAACTTTACCTTTGACATAACTGATGTGTGTAGTAGTAGTGATGATGAGGATTCCATAACTGACTTACCTATGCTTTTTGAAGATTCCTCCCTTCTCATGATCAACACCCTGTCTTTTGAGTTGGCCATCAAAACCATGAAATAAACCTAGTCTATCCCCAACTCATCAATTACAACCAACGAGGACCACCAATTCTGGACACATTCAAAAATGATGAGGCATCCTCATAATTCATGGGATTGCGGGATATGGTACCATATGGAGATCATAAATTTGGATTCAACATCATACTAGATACAAAAGACTATTATGGGGAAACGATTGAATCCTTCAGTCGCAATTCAAAAAATTAAGAATAATCTCAAGGTCTTTGAGTGAAAACCACATTGTGGCACTCTTTGACCTAAAAAAAGTAAAAATAAAGGATGCATCCAATGGTGAAATACTCTCGAAGGCACCAAAGGATGAAGGATTCAATCTTCCTCTTAGTGTTATTCATCAGGAGAAGTTAGTAGTTCTGGTAGAACAGTGCAATCCAATCAATCTAGGAATGAAAGAACTACCACACATTAAATTCTATGCTGAGTCACTTCTCATGGAAGAACATGAACTCCTAGTTGTGTTCCTAAAGGAAAGAAAGGTAAACTTCACATGGAATTATGTTGATATGCTTGGGATTGATCCAAAAGTTGTAGTTCGTCACCTAGCTTTATATTTTGAAGTGAAGCCTGTGAGACAAAAGATGAGAAAAATACATCCCCAAATAGCATTGCTAGTCAAAATGGAATTACAAAAGCTCCTAGATGTAGTATTCATATGGTCAATCGATTATCTAGAGTGGGTCTCAAACGTTGTACCTTTCTCAAAGCCCACTGGGGGCATCTACATCTGCATTGACTTTAGAGACCTAAACAAAGCATGTCCAAAGGATTTCTTTCCACTTCCAAACATTGACATGATGATGGATATGATATTAGGACATGAGATGCTATCATTAATGGATAGATTTTTAGGATACAATCAAATCATGATAGCCAAGGAAGACCAACACAAGAGAACTTTCACTTGTCCATGGGGGACATATTGCTAGAATATGATGTCATTCGGGTTGAAGAATGCAGGAGCAACTTACCAGAGGTCCATGAAATTAATATTTCATGATATGATCAATAAAACTATGGAATATTATGTGGATGACATACTAGTTAAATCAAAGAAGTGACGAGATCACATACAAGATTTGAGCTCCATTTTTGACACGCTAGAAAAGTTCAAGGTCTGACTTAATCTGAAGAAGTGTGTCTTTGGGGTGCAATCAAGTAAGATCCTAGGGTAAATTTTATCAATGAGAGGAATTGAGGTAGACCCTACCAACTTTAAAGCAATCCTCGAAATGGAAGCACCCAGGACATTGAAGTAGCTAAGAGGCCTACAAGGAAGAGTCCACTCCATCCGCCGATTCATAGCGCAACTAGTAGACAAGGCAATCCCATATTCTCATATACTCCACAAGGGGGTAGAATAAAAATGAGATGATAAATGTGACCAAGCATTCAACAAGATCAAGGAGTATTTTCTCACACCACTAGTCCTTATGCCACCAATTCTAGGAAAACCCTTGATCTTATACATATTAGCAACAACGACAAACCTTGGCACTCTCTTTGCACAACACAAAAAAAATGGGAAAGAGAGAGCTACATATTACATCAATAGGACTATGGTGGGACATGAGTTGAACTACACACCCATTGAGAAAGACTTCCTGTAGTCATACTTGTAGCTCATAATTTCAGAAAATTACATGCTAGCACATCGGATCAAGCTCATTGCAAAAATAGACCCGCTAGAGTACCTACTTTCCAAAGAAACTCTCACAAGGTGAATGGCTAAGTGGGTTATGATCTTGGCAGAGCATGACATTGATTATGTAGAACACAAGGCTATCAAAGGACAAGGAATCACATATCAACTAGAAGAAGCACCAATAAATGCAGATTATCCACTAGTTTTAGAGTTCCCTGATGAATCAATCTTCAACCTTAGTGTAGTGGATCATTGGAAAATGTACTTTGATGGATCCTACACACAACATGGGTGAGAAGCAAGAATATTCTTCATCACTCCACAAGGGGATTGCATACCTAAATCATACAAGCTTTCATTCCCATGCACAAACAATATCAAAAAATATGAGGCTCTCATCATAGGGCTGAGAATTGTAGCACAATGGCAAATTATGGCACTCAAGGTCTACAAAGACTCACAACTCATAATCAACCAGGTAAACAATGAATATCAAACAAAGGATGACAAATTGACTACATACAAAATGTTGGTGGAAAGTCTCAAGGAGTCCTCCATCGATATCACATTTGAACAAATACCTAGAGCAAACAATAGAGCATTGGATGCAATGGCTATGATCATATCACTCCTAGAGATTCCGTACAACATCCCAAAATAAGAATTCCTCATAGAGCATATTCTCATACCAGCATTCGAGGTACCAGAGTATGAATTGGTGTGCAAAATCATTGGTCTTGGTGATCCTTGGTACCATGATATTTACACTTACCTAAGAATGGGAGTTCTCCTCACCAACATAAACCCAAACCTCAAAAGAGCCTTCGTCAAAAATTCATCCCGTTTCGCCATCCTAGGAGATACCCTATACTGTAGGAGCATCCAAGGGACCCTTCTACATTTCCTAAACATTGAGGAAGCCTTGACTACTTTAATCAAGGTACATAATGACATTTGTGGTTCACACTCGAGCAGTATGACTTTGTCCAAGAAAATGTTGAGGATAGGATACTATTGGCCTACAATGGAAAGAGAAGCACATGACTATGTCAAAAGGTGTTTGTAGTGTCAGCAACATGGGGACCTCATCCATGCACTAGCTTAGGCGCTCAACCCAATTATCACACCTTGGCCATTTTCACAATGGGGGCTCGATCTCATTAGTAAAATCAATCCCACCTCATCCAATGGACATAATTTTATCATCACCACCACATAATACTTCACGAAGTGGGTGGAAGCCATTCCCATGAACTACATTATAGGAAAGTAGATATCCAAGTTAATCTTGAATTATCTTATTTGTCGATACGACATCACTCAAGCCATTATCTTAGATAATGGGACACCTTTTAAAAATCAAGATTTTCTCAGCCTATGCCAAAAATTCAATATCCAACATCACTTTTCCATTCTGTATTATCCCCAAGGCAATGACCAAGCTGAAGCTACCAATAAGACCATCCTAAAAAATCATCAAGAAAATAGTCAATGATGCTGGACGTGACTAGCATTTACAATTGAATCCTGCCTTATGGGCCTACCACACAAGAATTTGCACACCAATAGGTGCCACCTCCTTCTCCCTGGTCTATGGATCAAAATCCATAATCCCCATTGAGATAAAGCTCCTATCCCTAAGAATATCATTGCAGAACCTCATAACAAATGAAGAATATCGGGTCTCATGAGTGAGTGAGCTAGAACTATTGGATGAGTAGCATATGGATGCCTTAAACCACTTGCAAGTCTATCAAAACCACCTCAAGTGAAGCTACAACAAGAAAATCAGGAGGAAGACCCTCCAAGTAAGTGAGCTAGTACTAAAGAAAAATTAGAAGAATGTGCAAAATCTAGATAGCAAGGGAAAGTTTGAGCCCAACTGGTTGGGACCATTCATCATCACCACAAGCTACAACTCAGGGACATATCAATTATCAACACCTAAAGGTGAACCCCTGTAGGACCCCATAAACAACTCTCATCTCAAAAAAATTTATGCCTGATCTTTTAAGGGTAAAACCAAAAATACAAAAAAAACAAAAAATCAGAAAAAGGATAAAAAAATCATCCTCTAGTGAAAAGCACTTCGGTGGCACTTTGGGCAAGTACCATGGTGAAAACCTAGCAAACATGCACCTTGTGTAAATAAATCACTCTCCATCCACCAAGATCTTCATGGCTTATTCTACACACTTCCCATCATCCATCACATCCCATATCCCCTTTCATCACTCATCCACATCTGCATCATAGCTTGGTCATGTGTTTGTATCATGTTCCACCCTAGTACTACTTGGCACATCCCTAAGGTTAGTTTTTCCTACCTATATCAAAGTAGTCTATTGCATTATGCTGGGAGAATTTCCTTGTACGTACATTGGATCGGATTCGTGTATATCCTTGAAATCTTCCTAAAACCAAAAAATCCAAAAATATTTATAAAATCCTTCAAAAAATCCAAAAACATCCAAAAAGTCAAGAAAATAGAGTAATCCTGTCGAACTATGTCATCTCTGAGCTTGAATGTAGGAAAGGTGGATCTTTGATCGGCCCCTGAGAAACATTAGGTCAGTCCATTAGAAGCTTGTCACAATAAAATGGCAATCCATTTGTTCATATCTCATCAATAATCGAGTCTGTGTCAGTCAAACTATGTGGTCTCTACGTGTATAACGTAGGAAAGTCTAATCTATTGATCAGCTCCCAAGACCCCTAGGATAGGTCTTTGGTTAGGTTCTTGGTCAAAATCTCAGAAAAAACCAAAAACATTAGAAATTTTGAAAATCAAAATATTCGTAAAAAATCTCAAAATCCCAAAAAATGGCCTCAAAACATTTCAAACACATCCAAATATTTGAAA
Source organism: Sequoiadendron giganteum (assembly GCA_007115665.2). Classification (NCBI taxonomy): domain Eukaryota; kingdom Viridiplantae; phylum Streptophyta; class Pinopsida; order Cupressales; family Cupressaceae; genus Sequoiadendron; species Sequoiadendron giganteum. Next base: position 907,738,126 of record CM021100.1, on the reverse strand, counting down.
AAATCCATCCATCTCCATTTCGCTTTCACTCAAAATAATCTCATTCATAATAAATCATCATCATCTTCATCCTTTGGTAAAAATAGTTGGAAGCAAGTCTAGTAGGTTTAAAAGTAAAAGCTCAATCATCAAGGTCTTAAGTCTAGGTTAGTAGGTAAACAAGTTGATCAAATCTTGGTATCATTAGCCCATCATCCAATCAATCCCATATCACCTGATCACAACATGTCCTATGATGCATCCTTCCTACAATGGACATCAACATCAAGCATCACCATAGTTTAGTCTTGGCTAGCGGTATGAAGAACATTAGCTTGTTTGTTTACTTTATCTTTGTCTTTTTGAATTCTCTTATTTTGTGCTCATTCCATTGACCTCTCGATGATGACTAATAAAAACAATTTAGAGAGAAAGGAATGGGGCAATGATCATTATATTTTGATCTACAGTGCTTTTTGGATGTTCTTGTAATATAACCTGGTCATGCATGCTTTGTTTGTTTTGTAGGGAAGGTGTTTTAGATGTCTTGTTGACCACATAGGAAGGATTTATTTTCTAGGTTTTGGTTCGAGATGTTTAGAATATCTGAACTACATTCTGAATAAGATTTCATATGTCAAGTGTGAACAAGTGTACTCCTATCTGATTGTCAAGTCGAAGACCATCACACTAGGTGCAACTCCATCTTGGTTATTTATACCTTGATGCATCATACCTATGTGTGTTATAAAACATAAGGAAAGTTATGCTCTTTACTTATCCCATCCCTGGATAAGTAGTACATCATCATAATTCATCGTCATTTCTAATAAAGTCTTGATGAATCATAGACTTATTGGACTTCTGCATCATCTCAAATTCAAGGGTTGATGCCTCTCATTCTTTTATCCTCTTTCATGCTAACATGTCTATCATGCATCCACAAACCATCTGCATTCTGCAAATGCGTACATCTCATAATAATAGAAAACATCATCCATCTCACATACATTGCGTCATCATTTAAGTTGTTTAAGATAATATAGATTTGTGATTCTAAGCTCTTACAAACATCTCATTTGCATCATCATTATCATATAGATCTGTTAGTTTAACCATCCATACATCCATCTTGAACCTCTTTGTCACGAGATTGACCCTCAAATTGAACTTTTTGCTCAATCTTGTGAGGGGGCAATGTGCCAATGTACTTCTTTTCATTGGAGCATTTGAAAAAATTAGATTTTTTTTTAATTTCAATCTTGGCGGCATCATTCTTTGAACCAATGCAACAAGTACATTACTTCAAAGAGGGGAAAAATGTAGACACTCAAAATAATCAACATCATGCATCTAATCCCACTCTAATTAACATCAAATTCCTCTATTAATCAAATAAAGTAATTTATGTGATTAATTCACTAAGGTGCATCATACTTGATTAAATAAATCAAATTTATCTAATTAAGTCCTTAAGGTCCTCTTATTTGATTTAATAAATCAAAATTTAAAACAAATATCATAAATCCCTAAAATTACTCCAAGTTAATTAATCTAAATTAATTAACCTCCAATCCTAATTACTCATCCTCTAAGTTTTGTCTCGACCTAGGTCAAACCTAAACCCTTTACTAACCCACCCACTTGCACATAATATTCATTTTAATTAATTATCTAATTACCCCTATTTTCCTTCACAAGTCATATTCCCAAGGAATATTCCCTCATTAACTCCATTTGTTTGACTTTCTTGCCCAAACAAATTTTTCCCCAAAATGTCTCAACTATATGCATTTAAAGCCATCTTTCAAATTTCAAAAACACCTAATTGCATTTATTTTCACATTCACCAAAATGTGCTCATTCCTCCTCCACTATCATGTTGACAAGTGGCACCTTGCCATTGTCTCATGTTTAATCCCACATTACTCCCATCTCTCCATCTTTCAAACCTTCAACCTTTAAATATAGGGCACTTCTATTCCAAATCCATCCACAATTTTAGTATTCTCACTATAGGAATTTTGAGCTCATCTATCATCATCTTGAAGATTATCAAGGGTTGGGAAAGTGCTACTTTCCATATCAAAGTAGCACCAATCCACTATGGGATAGGTATGAACATGTTTTTTTATGCTTTCAATTAGTTTACTTGATCTTTTTTTGTTTGTATTATGAAGCATGTTGGAATATTTCATAGAGATGTTAAGTTTTTATTTATTTAAATGATTAACCATGCTAATGTGTGTTATAGTTTAAGTGCATTGCAGATTTTAACATCTACAACATGGAAGAGACATGAATGTCTTGACGCCTTATGCCATCCCCAAAAGGAAAATACAAGACAAATGAAAAGGATCGACTGAAAATGCAAAAGGAAAAAGAAAGCCTTTTTCATCAACATGGAAGAGACATGAATGTCTCGACACCTTGTGTCATCCCCAAAAGGAAAACACAAGAAAGATGAAAAGGAGTAAAAGAAAAAAAGATTCATGACATAGAGAAGAATGAAGGTACAAATAGAGGAATGTCGCAAAAAGAGAGAGAACATGAAATAGAATATCACAGGGGATCACATTATGCACATGCAATTACACAAAAGAAAATGATTAAGAAATAATGCAAAAGGCTAGTAAGGAAAATGTGAGTCATCCTTTGAGCAAGTCATCCACCTCCCAATCTCAGTTTGTAGAAGTGGAAGGTGAACAACGTAACTAAGGGACAACGGAAAATGCACTACTAGGACAAGGCTATCAACTTCTTGCCGCCACTGAGTACGAGACAAGAATGAGTTGAGGTATGTGATGGGAAAGTTCATGTAATAGTGAGAATTTGTTTTTGTATAATTATTACATGACAAGAGGTGAAACAAGGCTAGGAAATCACATGATGGCAATCATTATCATCAAAGCGATAGTTTTTCAATATTAACTGAAATACCCGACCCTCATCGGTACTGTGTTCAAGAGTTTGATGATATGCACAATGTGGAACTATTGCATCTTTAGGATACAGAACTAATCAATTCATAGGTGGTAATGTTATTAATTCTTTGTTTAAAAGAAATTGCAATTTCCTTTCACTTTTAGGTGGTGGAGAAGGAAATTTTAATTTTTATCTTATAAGGTTTCTTGTGCTTGCTAGATTCACCAACTTCTTTGGTTGAAGGTTGAGTGAGAGGACCTATGGAGATCCTATCATACTTATCATTTTTATGAGTGATTGGTTGTTCTTTAGGAAGAAGGACATTCATATCAGGAGGGGAATCAAATATCATAGTACCATCACTTTGAAGCCTTAGATATTCTCTAGGAGGCTTTCTGTTATGAGAGGGATCTCGATATCCTAACCCTTTTGTATTTCCATGAGTTTGTATTTTCTCTAGGAGTTGATGAATTTCATGTTCACTTGTTGTATCAAATCCTTGTTTACTTAAGATTGTGAATCATTCTCCATATGTTTCTTCTAGATTGATGGGAAGTTTTTTTACCTTGTTATTGTAAAATGGTTGAGTGCTTTCTTGTCTAGAGGAACTAGGTTCACCTGTTGTAGGGAACTTAGGTTGAACATTTTTTTACGATGTAAGTAACCAAACATCTCAAGAGATCGTATTGTAGGGGGATTGGGTTGTTTCATGGATGGGTAAAAGGATGCATTAGCTTCAAGGTTGTTAAGGTAGTCATTTAGGAAACTATTCATGCTATCCTCATCTTCTCCAATGATGTAAACATCGCAAAGAGGACATGCATTAGGAGTTGAGTGAGCATGAGTAAGGTCAGCTTCATTCTAGGGTCATTCTCAAAACCACAACTTGACATATCCACTAAGGATTATAATGACATACAAAGCTTGTTAAAGCACATATCCATAATGAAAATTTTAGATTGTAATCTATGCAATAATGTTATAAATAAAATTTTGATTTTAAGCAATGCATAAGATGAATGAAACTAAGCGAAATATAATGAATTGGATGAAACAAAAAGTCTGTAGACTGAAAAAAAATATAGTTCAATAGGAATCATAAATTTGGAAAGTGAACTGTGAATTCCAGAAAATGCAATGCAAAATATGTAGGGGGATTGATTCATCCAAGGTGGCAAATGAGTCATAGTGATGATTTTTTAGAATTATTTAATTGATTTTTATGCTTTCTATGTTTTCTGATATATGTCTAATATGCAAATGTAGAATTTGATTAATTTTCAATGAAATTTAAATGCAATAATGCAAGCTAAATTATTTTTTCACTAATGCAAGTTTTGAAACACTAGAATGCAAATTAATCAATAAAAACCTTAATGCAATGTTAATGCTAGCTAAATCTAGGATATAAATGCACTCCAAATCAAAATTATGATGTTCTAAATGTAGGTTCACCAAAATGAAAGGTAGAAAATTGGGGTTTTTCTTTCACCTTTAGGGTTTAGGACCTAAAAGGAGAGAGACAACCTTCACACTATTCACTCAAGAACAAACCATTGAGATTTCAATACAAAGGAGATTGAAATCTTGTGAAGGGATTGTCCTAGGGGATGAATGAGATCTAATGAGGTTTTCACCACCAAGTTTAGACCTGGAAAAGACAATGCAACACAATGTGAAATGCAAAACCTTCAATGACATAGAAATATGAACAAAACGTAATAGAAAGTTATGAGATAGAAAGTGTGCACTTGGGAGACTAAAGAGGGTAGAATGGAGGTATGGAATTCTAGAAAATCTAATGTTAATGCTAACTGGGACTCACTTGCCAAACTAGATGAATCAATCTTGCTTCTGGGAAAATGTGCAGATACTGGTTTTAACCAAAAGGGTATATGGATCTTTGAAAATCTTTGTCAAGCCTGTACAGTGGGACTCATTTGTCACTTTTGGAAAATCAGTCCACTTCTTCTTTTTTGGAAGTTCGGGACCTGATTCCATGTCTCTCAGTCTGATTTTTTCTTTTTGACTGATTTTCGGATCTGGAACTGTAAATTGCCCCTTGTAGGTCTTCTCCAAGCTTCTCCAAGGCTTGATGACAAATTTGACAACTTTAGGGATTTGAAAAAATTTCTCCAAGTTTTTACCTTGACAAATATACAACCTAACCTTTCAGATCACACACTAGAAGAGGGGAAAATATTGTGGGGTTAGTGGATAGGGGTTTGCCTTGGTCAAACCCCTTGTTGGTAATTAAACCTTGAAATGAAAGAAAATATGAATGGAGAATGATGAATGAACAAATGAAAATGTTGCAACTCACCAAATCCTAGAAATAAGGTGTTGCAAATATGCTTTAAATGGCTGCAATGTGATAGAGCTTACAAATTTTGGTTGGTTCCATGAGAAATTTTGTCAAAATGTCACCCTTGTGCTTGGTGGTCATGATTTAGGTTTTAAGGGTTTGTCACCCTTGTTAAAATTTTCACATATGTTGAACCCTTACATTATATTTCCACGTTGACCTATTGTACTAGGTCACCAATCATGCTAGTCATGACTTATGGCATCTAGCCTATTGTTTTACCAGGCCCCTTTACCTAGCCCATCAGTCTTTTTCCATGTTGGGACTTAATTTTAATCCTTGCTTAATGTCAGGCTGATAAATTTTCAGAACCTTAGACTCACGTCTAAATTTCATGCCTTAAGGTTTGTGCCCCATATGCCTAGTCGGTCTCCTTTTATGTATAACATTTGAGGCATGTACAGATTTTATGATCGTTAGATTGATGGATTTGATCTTGGTCATTCCCTGCTAGCCTCACAAGGATTTTCGATGACATCACAAATAAGTGTCGAGGTATGCAAGATGTTGCCACATGTCACCTGTAGACATGGGGCCCAACCCTTGTTCACCAACAATTTAATAAAAGGTTTTCCAATCTACGACCCTCATATAATGATGAAGATTAATCATGGCTGTCCTTTGCAGACCTCACACAATTAAAATAATAATCCTAAAGGTGTTATGAGGTGTGCGAATAGGTGACACATGGACTCGCTCGGCAACACGAGGAGGCTAGTTGGGGCCTGTGAATGACTTATGTGTATTCTAGTTGGGGCGTGTATCAATGGTCAATGGGCCTACCATGTGCCAACATGACATTTCAAAGGTTTTTGACTCGATCTGAGTTGTTCAACATGCCAACTTGTTGATGCATCGATAACCTAAATTCAAAACATTGAACCATCCATGTGATGGTTGTTTGAGCTCTGCTGATGGCAAACATTAATGGTGCAGGCTTCTCAATCGATATCAACCTAATTTTTATGTGTGCGAGGGGTTATCTCCTGGTAATGATGATGAATAGTACATCAATTTCCATGAACCTAGAAACTAACAATGGTGAAATTAACGTCAATGAATCATCATTCGCTCACTCGTGCTGCAGTTGGAGCATTGATGATCACTGCATCAATTTGCTTGATAAATGCTTGCTAGTTATTCATTTTCATCATAGCAATTAAGAGTCTGAATTCCTCTATGTTTTACAATGGGTGATTGTTGGATCTGCAAAGGCTTTGGGTTTGAGTGTGAGATGAGCAACCCAATTTCTTCTAGTTCGCTGCTACACAGGTCTATAAGAATGGATACACAAAGATCTCAGGATGAGGTGAAACAATATGAAAAAAACACACTTCCAGGTGCTCTTAACTCTAAGGAAGAAGATGTGAGGTTGCTCCTGAGTGTTACTTGGTGCAATTCTCAACTTAAGGGTCAAGTTGTAAGGCCTGAGGTGAAAAGCCATGGAAAGGAAAAGAGGTCTGTGGAGCTTAGGGAAGGATAAAAAGACAAGCCAAGGTTCAATCGAGGCTTTGTGGGGAAGCATAATTCACCCATTGATGTCTCCAGTAGCTCTAGTAGCGATGGTTCCCAAATTGATTTTGTTTATCGAAGTTACCTCATGACTCTTACTAAATTGGATGATGAAGATGAGGAGGTCCTCACAGTATCTCCAACTACAGCAGAGGTAACATGCGTTGTTTCTAGTTCTAGTGTTGGGAAGGGTGCTGATGAGGATAAGGTGGTGAATTTTCCTCCCACTGAGGTGAAAAAATGAAGCAGCCATTTGTATCATGGTTGTGGTGTTGATTCAGGATCTGGGAGTTGATATGGTTGTCTGGTTTCTCCATTTTTTTTCTGGTGTTGTTGTTGTTTCTTCTTGGGTATGATATGGACATATACAACAAGGCCTTGGTGGAATTTTTCTATGGGTATGGTGACACTAACTAATAATGCAGGTTGTTGCAAAATTTTGATTCCCCTATTCACCGAATGATTACATCAAATTGTGTGGGAATTTTGAAATACGAATTAAATTCCATTTTGAAATGAAATTTTACTGAAATGTAACTGTAATCAGCCTAAAGCTTGTCACTCTCTTGTTCTATAAAAGATATCTCAAGGTTGATTGTAGGGGTCAAATTTTTTGGATCCTAAAGGTCTAGGTGGTACATACTGAATGCATATAATGCATAATTTGGGATGAATTAACTAGTAAATTGTTTTGGGTAGGGTTTGTATATGAAATAGTCTTAATATGTCTTATGCAAATAATGATATCAAAAGAAATCTAAAATTTCAAGGTAATTTCTCTCCTATGTGTGTTGTGATAGGCTATGAATGAAATTATAAAGAGTATTTTCATTTGTCTTCAATAGTTCATTTGAATGTATGAATCTATTTCTTTCCTTGACTTAATGAGTTAATTAAATTCTTGAGAAAGGATTGTAAGCCTATGATAATTTTCTAAGGATTTTATAAGGGGTGTTGATTTGAATACTATGAATTATTATGATGCAATGCATTGTGAGAAATGTTCACTAATGTCACAGTTGAATGTTATGTTTGACTGAATATTTTATATGTGACTCCTGCCCAATTTGATGAGGCACTAGCTAGTTCATTTGGAATTCTTTTAACTAATTAAAATCAAAAATCATCTACATGTGGATTCAAGGTCAGAACATTATATAATTCAAATTCTATCTGTTATGAGATGAAAATATCACATAATACCTATATTCCTAGCAAATATTAGGCTATTTGTGTAAAGGTCAACCAAACCTTTGATAAATCATGTATGTCTGCAAGTTAGTAGGAATTTATCCATGTATGAATTTTTCTTGTGGCAATGGGTATCAAATGAACACAAGAAGGAACACCCTCCTTGGCCTCACACAACCTAAAGAGAGGGGTAAATCCCTAAGAATCTTTACTTGTCAGTTGGCCACTAGCTTTTGTGAGTTTTGAACATAGAGGTTGGCTACCTCTTAGAAAGTCTCAAAGCTTAGCTGGAAAAAACACCAATAGAATAGAGACTCCTCTGGGGACTAACTTGAAGAAATTCAGATAGAAGATCACCTTGCCTTAAGATTCATTGAAATTTCAAACCAATTTGTAACCAGAGATTGGATATTGTGGACTCTTATTTTCCCATCCGAGTCACCAATAAAATGGTGACTCTGTTGGGGAGAACTTCTAAGAAATTTAAATAATAGGGAATCCCAAGCACAAATGGTAGTATCATAGAGTCAAGGTTTTGGGGAATCTGAACATTTGGTTTAGATGTTTAAAATTTTTGGACCTGGAAGAAGTGTTTTTGCAGTATTATGTTGAAGGATTTATCATTGACTCCACTATTGGAAAATCCCCAAAATGAGAATTACTCTTAAAATAACTTCATGTTTCTTTGAATTTTATTCCTCGGTAAAAGAGGTGGTGACTCTATCTAAAGAACTAGTTGAATTGTGAAGAAGATTTCTAGATTTGTAGAATTTGCAGTCGGGAAAAAGGTTAACAACTGCTACAAAGTTTTCAGGTATTGTCATAAATCTAATGAGACCATTATTTTATCTAAAAGAAATTTATGAGAAATTCCCAAGGCTTGAGATGATAAATGGTTCCCTATTAGATGAAATTGCATTAAGATAGGGAATAATAGTAGTTCTTTTCATACTTTTGATGTGTAATATTTGTAATGATCTGAGAAGTATTCTTCTATTTGACTTATGCCTCCGAGGAAGCTTTAGGGCATAATGTTTTCAATCTATGTTTTAGAATCATGGTTGAATTAGTAAATGATGCAAATGAAAACCATGCATGAATTTGATAATGATTTAAGATGGATATAAGAGGGTTAACCTATGAAATAGAAAATAAAAGTATGCAGAGAAAACAATATTCACCAAGCCCTCAAAGGGATTTTATGATTGAAAGGTATATGCCATTGGTTTTTAGTGGTATTTAAGGTTTCCCAAACTTTATCCCTAAAAATGTTAGGAAAGGTTTTCCAAAATTCATAGGAAAAAGTTCAGAATCAGCTTCAAAACATTTGAAAACATTCATGGATGTAATGGGGGATTATGAGGCAAATCATGAGGATATTGTCATGAAACTTTTTGTTCAATCTTTGAAGGATGATGCCAGGGATTGGTTCTCATATTTACCGGAAAATTTTATAGCTTCATGGAATTAGTTTATGACAATGTTTGTTGAAAAATTTGGTGAAAGGGTAAATCCAAGTGTGGTAAGAAAAGACTTTATGGAAATCCATAGAGATGAAGCTGAGCTGGTCCTTGTCTTCAATCTTTAATTTGCAAAGGAAATAAGGGAAATTCTAGAGAGTATGAGACCAAATGATGTTGAATGTTTGGCCATGTACTTAGGTGAATTTGGTAAGAGGATGAGCTACCTGTTAAGGGATAAAGAGCCTACAAAATTACATCTAATGTGTCAAGCTGCCATAGATATTGAGAACAATTTGAAGTACTCAATGATGCAAGGGTATTTGGCTGCAAGTGTTGGTTATTCTAGCAAACTATATACAAATAGATTTCAAGGATCAAATAATGGAAATGATTGTCAAGATGACAATGCTCCTGCTGTTATGATTTATGTATCTTCACATTATGAGGATCATAGTGAGCTCCAAGTTGAGCATGAACAAAATTTGAGAAATGTTGATCAGAAGTATTGTGTGCAAGAATTGTATAAAATGAAGAGACACAAGGGAGAATCACCATATAAACATTTTTCGAGATTTTTGGATGCTTTGATAGAAATCCCCAAAGATTTCAGACTGGAGGATTTTGTGTGCATTGATTTGTTTTGTGAGATTTGTGAATCTCGGCTAAGTACCTTGCCAAAAGAATTAAAACCCCATAGTTTTGACCAAATACCTAATTGGATAAATATTGTAGAATCAACCAAATGTGGTTATGCACAAGATGTGGATTCTCAAAAGAGAGACACCAATTTTCCTCTTGAAAAGAATCAAATAACAATGCAAACAAGTGAAAAGAATATGTCAAAAGATGAGCATTGTAGTCAACTCACAAACAACACATATACTGAGCACCATAATAGTGATGATGAAAAGGATACAAGGGATGATAATAAAGTAAATGTCCAAGAATGCTTCTCTTGTGATATCTCAGATGATGGAGAAGTGAATGAGATACAAAATACTATTTTGTGTCATGTTGCAGTCAGTGATTATAATGCATGTGTTGTTGATATTTCATTACAAACCATAAATTATGATCCTGAAAGTACAACCTCAAGCATTCATTCTATAGATTTTGAACATGGTTTGTGTAGTGATAATTTTTCTTGTGATGAAAATCATGACGAGGTTGGCATTTCTGATTGCTTCTCTATAGATTGTGATTTCTTTTCTGAGGATGATATGGAAGCATATACCTCAATTGAAGAATGCAATGGTATAGATGCTCATGATGTCACTTATCCACAAGTGAAGGAAAAAATTGCATGTGATGAATACCAAGAATGTAGTTCAAGGTTTCCATCAATAGAGCATGATGATTGTGTCAGTGATTAGGAATTCAAGGATACGAATATGTATGTTCAGTATGTTGATCTTGAGCACAATGCTAAATATGATAAACATGTTGATGAATGTGTTGATGCCTTTTCTTCTCATGATTGTCTATGTGGGGCAGAGGTGGAGATGTTTTGGATACATGGAGAGTATGATGTTGTATATGATGATGAAGTAGGGGGTTCATTTTGGAAAATGTATGGATCTTGAGTCAACATTATCACCCGTTGATAACATTGAAGAGCTTGTTGATTCACATGACATTAAAGATTCATATTGTGTTGATACTGTAGAAATTCTTGATCCATGTGTAGGGCAACCAAGAAATGCAAATAATGCTGAATCTCATGTTGGTGAGTATCAATTTAAGTAAAATTGCTTCTTGTTTGATGTTCCTTGTGTGAACATGGACATGTTTTTATCCCTTGTGGAAAACATTTATGTGAAAGAAAATAAAAATTCTAGTTCTATTGTTGGTGAGAGGTTTTCAGCTAGCAATGAGTCTTTCACTTTTGGGTCAGCACACATATCAATTGATATTACAAATGAGTGTCTTCTTGCTGCATTTGTTGATGTAGAGTTGTTTGAACCTACCCTTGAGGTATTTTCCATTAAGTTGAATGATGATGTGAAGAATGAGTCAAAACATGTTAGTGAACCTAAGATGAATGCATTTACTCATTTCTTAAATGTTAATGATGCATATGATCCCCATTTCTATGATACCAAGGTGTGTTTTGATGTACTTAAACTGAAATGCTAAAGAGTGTTCCCATGTTGCAGTGATCAATGTAGGGATGTTCCAAAATATGCATCTTTTATCTTTGGCATGTTCAAAGATGATTTGCATGACACACAAGTTGAAGTGATATTTTTTGAGCTGATGTGCAAACTGATTCAGTTTTCAATGTCAAAATCTGTTATGTCAAAGATCAACTGGACTATAAAGGCTTTTATTTCTTAGCTCATGTGACTAAGCATTTAGTGGAACGTGAAAGTGAGCTGGCCAAAGAAAAATGTCACAATGGTTATTCATTTCAACTAGTGTCTAATTGCAGATTGCAGATTGAGAGAATTGGTGGTGACATTGGAAATCACAATGATATAGTGGGACATATTAGTGGCCGAGCTAGTTTGTGGGTAGTTCATGGTAGTTTTTTTAGACTTGGCCTATTAAAAACAATAGAGAATAGAGTTTTTGAGAGATGTAAATATTGGTAATTCATTTTTGGGGGCCTAGAGCCACCAAATGAGGTTTGAAGAATGAGTTCTAATGAAACATAATGGAATGGTTCTCAAATTCCCAATGAATTTGAAATTTGATCTACTCCCCAAATATCTATATTCTTGCCATACCCACCAGGGGTATGCATCCCCTAGCTGGAGCCACTGATAAAACTTACAATTTTTGGTTGGTTCCATGAGAAATTTTGTCAAAATGTCACCCTTGTGCTTGGTACTCATGAGTTAGGGTTTAGGGGTTTTTCACCCTTGTTTAAATTTTCACTTATGTTGAACCCTTACATTATATTTCCACATTGACCTATTGTACCAAGTCACTAGTTATCCTAGTCATAACTTATGGCATCTTGCTCATTGTTTTATCAGCCCCCTTTACCTAGCATGTCAATCTTTTTCCATGTTGGTACTTAATTTTAATCCTTGCTTAATGTCAGGCTGATAAATTTTTAGAACCTTAGACTCGCATCTAAATTTCATGCCTTAAGGGTTGTGCCTCATATGCCTAGTCAGTCCCCTTTTATGTATAACATTTGTGGCATGTGCAGATTTTCTAATCGTCAGATCGATGGATTTAATCTTGGACATTCCCCACTGGCCTTGCAAGGATTTTCGATGATGTTACAAATAAGTGGTGAGGTATGCAAGATGTTGCCACATGTCACCTATAGTCATGGGGCCCAACCCTTGTTCACCAATAGTTTAATAAAGGGTTTTCCAATCTACGACCATCATGTAATGATGAAGATTAATCATGGACGTCCTTTGCAAACCTTGCACAATTACAAAAATTATCCTAAAGGTGTTGCGAGGTGTGTGAATGGGTGACACGTGGACTCGCTCAATGACACGAGGAGGTTGGTTGGGGCCCGCAAATGACTTGTGTGTATTATGATTGGGGCATGTATCATTGGCCGATGGCCTTGCCATGTGACAACTTGACATTTCAAAGGTGTTTGACTCAATCTAAGTCATTCAAAAGGCCAACTCGCTGAAGCATCGATCACCCAAATTCAAAACATTGAACCAGCCATGTGATGGTTGTTTGAGCTCTGCTAAAAGCAAACATTAATGGTACAAGATTTTTGATGGATATAAACTTGATTTCCATGCGTGCGAGGGGTTATCTCTTGGCAATCATGATGAATAGTACACTGATTACCATGAACCTAGAAACTAACAATGGTGAAATTAAGGTTAGCGAGTAATAATTCACTCACTTGTACTGTAGTTAGAGCATTGATGATCACTCCATCAATTTTCTTGATAAATTCTTCCTGGTTATTCATTTGCATCATAGCAATTAAGAGTCTAAATTCCTTTGTGTTTCTGCATTGGGTGATTGTTAGATCTGCAAATGCTTCGGGTTTGAGCGCAAGATGAGCAAGCCAATTGCTTCTAGTTTGTCACTACATAGGTCTACAGGAATGGATACACGAAGATCTGAGGAGGAGGCAAAAAAATATGGACATAGCACAATTCTAGGTGCTCTCGACTCTAAGGAAGAAGACATGAGGTCCCCCCCGAGTGTTACTCAATGTAGTTATCGACTTAAGGGTCAAGTTGCAAGACCTGAGGTGACGAGATGTGGAAAGGAAAACAAGTTTGTGGAGCTTAGTGAAGGATCAAAGGACAAGCCAAGGTTCAATCGAGGCTCTTTGGGTTAGTATCATTTTCCCATTGATGTCTCCAACAGCTCTGGTAGCAATTATTCTAAGACTGATTCTGATTATCGTAGTTACCTCACGGCTCTGATTGAATTGGCTGATTAAGATGAGGAGGTCCTCATGGTATCTCCAACTATCGCAGTGGTATTGTGTGTTGTTTCTAGTTTTGGTGCTAAGAAGGGTGTTTATGAGGACAAGGTGGTGTTTCCACCTCCCACTGAGGTGAAAACATGAAGCGGCTATCTGTATCATAGCCGTGGTGCTGATTTAGGATCTGGGAGTTGATATAGTTGTTTGGTTTCTCCATTTTTATTTTGGTGTTGTTGTTTCTTCTTGGGTGTGATGTGGACATATACAACAAGGCCTTGGAGGCATTTTTCTATGGGTATGGTGATGCTAACTAATAATGTAGGTTGTTGCAAAATTTTGATTCCCCCATTCATCGAATGATTACATCAAATCATGTGGGAATTTTGAAATGAAATTTTGTTGAAATGTAACTACAATGGGCCGAAATCTTGTCTCTCTCTTGTTCTATGAAAGAGATCTCAAGGTTCATTGCAGGGGTCATATTTTTTGGATCCTAAAGGTCTAGGTGGTACATACTGAATGCATATAATGTAAAATTTATGGATGAATTAACTGGTGTATAGTTTTGGGTAGGGTTTGTATACGAAATAGTCTTAATATGTCTTATGTAAATAATGATATCGAAAGAAATATAAAAATTCAAGGTAATTTCTTTCTTGTGTGTTGCGATAGGCTATGAATGAAATTATCGAGGGTATTTTCGTTTGTCTTCAATAGTTGATTTGAATGTGTGATTCTATTTCTTGCCTTAACTTAATGAGTTAATAAAATGCTTGAGAAAGGATTGTAAGCCTATGATAATGTGCTAAGGATATGATAAGGAGTGTTTCTTTTAATACGGTGAAGTCTTATGATGTAATGCATTGTGAGAAACATTCACTAATGTTAGGGTTGAATGTTATGTTTGACTGAATATTTTATATGTGACTCCTACCCAATTTGATGAGGCACTAGCTAGTTCATTTGGAATTATTTCAAGTAATTAAAATCATAAAGCACCTACATGTGGATTCAAGGTTAGAACATTATATAATTTAAATTCTATCTATTACGAGATGCAAATCTCGCATAATACCTATATTCCTAGCAAATATGCAGTTATTTTTGTAAAGGTCAGCCAAACCTTTGATAAATCATGTATGTCTACAAGTTAGTAGGAATTTATCTGTGTGTGAATTTTTCTTGTGGCAATGGGTATCAAATGAAAACAAGAAGGAACACCCTCCTTTTCCTCACACAACATAGAGAGTAGGGTTAAAGACCTTAGAAGCTTTACCTATCAGTTGGCCACTAGCTTTTGTGAGTTTTGAACATAGAGGTTGGCTACCTCTTAGAAAGTCTCAAAGCTTAGCTGGAAAAAAACACCAACACAATGGATTTGGTTCTTGAATTTTTCTTGAATGATGTTGATCTTCCTTAAGACACTTGCTTGAATAATCAACTCTAAATCATAATTGTTAGCACAATAAAAAACATGATAGATGGAATCCTTGACATGATGATTGGCACTTGAAGAATGCTCTTGAATGATCTTGTGAACTCAATTATCTATTAGGAATTCTCTCACGAAAGTCTTAGGTGAAAATGAGTGAAAGAACCTTATATGTATACTCAATTATGAAAGAATTCTTGAAATTGCAATAGTACAAGCCGACATCAGATCTAATAGAATAAAATCTCGCAAAAAATTTGAATTAAATTTGAATTTGGGCCACACAAGACTCATTCACCCAAGATGACGAATGTGTCCACCCAGGCCTAATTTTTTGGAATATTTTAAAAAGTGCTTAGAAAGGTGTAAAACTTGCTTTGAGATAAAAAGATCCAGGTGGGACACATTCACCCAAGGTGGCGAATGAGTCCAAGATCCCCAAATATGGGCCACGGAAGCTAGAAACACCTGAATTATGATTGGTGACTGATTGATGTTGGAATTATCCTCAAAAGGATGCAATAAAAGAGGCTTGTGGATGCGAAATATGGCCAATTAAAGCATAAAAAATCCCAATTATTAATGACAAGCCTAGAGAAATGTGAAAGTGTGTTACAAAAATTTACAATACTCCAAATAAGGCATGATTAATGTTGATTTTGATTAAAATTATGTTTATCATGCTTAGTTAATTGATAAAACCCTAAAAATGTCTGAAAGTGAGTTCACAACAGTTTAGCAAGGTACCATTAAAATATATTAGTTCACAAGGGCCCAAGACCAAATCTGAATGTGTTATCCACATTACAACACTAAATCAAGGAAAAATTAAGCAAAAATCCACAAGGAGGACACAAACGAGTGTGAAAATCTCAAGGGATCCATTTTCTACACTACAAGATCAAGTCAAGCACTCAAGAGTTAAGCATTCCAAGATCATTTCTAAGGCATTCAAGGGAAGAATTATTTATCAATTGTTGCAGCAATTCAAGATCCATCATATTGGAAACATGTTTCTCAATCTTTTGACTCGAACCTCTTGAAAGAGAAAATTCGGTGACACACCTGGGATGTCTTTCCAATAGGAAGTTTATCTCTAAAGGTTCGAAGTGGTCAAATTGGTGAGACATGTGGTCAGTCTTGCCGATGAAATTTTTTGATGTGACCTAAACTATCGGTGTGAGTTTCCTGAATTAGAACAATGCTAGAATTCTGGCTAAGAAGTTATATTGGGGAGACTCTTACCGATCTCAGTGGCATCAGGGTAACATTGGCTTTTGGTTGGACTTGAGAATGTTATACTAACTTTGGTAGTCTTGCAGATGGCTATTAAATGTTAGTGTGACTCTTGTTGATCCAAGGAAAGGTTGTCTAGATTGGGTCATTGAGGAGACATGGAACTTTGATGAGACATTTTGAACATCTTTTGAAGCATGTTGTTTTGTCGATGATTCTATTCTAGTTGAACATCGATGTGACTCCTGTCGATGGGGTGTTTCGAACTACATTTGAACCAAAGGTCATTGGGATGACTTGGGACCTTAATGAAACATTTTAGACTATCTTTGATGCTTGCTATCTTGCCAATAAGGTTGTTTGATTGAAGTCGGGGAGAGTCTTGGTGATGTGTGTAGTCATGATGGTTCTTTTGGTATGTCAAGGAAACATGCAATATTGATGTGACTTTCCACCCTCTCATCGATAGTGTTGATCATTTCAATGGACTCGAAGGTGGACCATGGTTGAATGAATTCTAACTTGGTTGACCTATTGAGTTGTATGATGGTCATTGGAGGACTATGTTGAGTTGGTGGTGACTTTTCCCTAGCTAGAGAGATCGATAGTTTCTCTACAAAGGAAAATGAACTGAACCGTTTGTACATAAATTGAATCAACCATGGTTGTTAGATATATATATTGCAATGTGATGTAACAGTGAGGGGTTTCTAAATATTTGACAATTTGTGTTCTTCATTGTATGTTGTATAAGAATTGTAACAGTGAGTCATAGAACTATAATTAGGATTTAATTTGTACAAGGTTGATCAGGGAAATGTTGTTGTGAAATTGATATCTGCAAAGGAGAATTAAATTGTAACTTTGTATGTAATTATCATTTACTGCAATGCAAAATGTTTTTGTTGGTGTGGTGGATTTTCTCCCATAAGGGTTTTCCCAGGTTCAATATTGGTGTCTGATTCTGTGTATGCTTTAATTGTCTATTATGTTTCTAGTAATATGCAATTTTAATGAACTGTAATTGTTTTTGAACCTGTAGTCTGCACTATTCCTCTTAGAATTAGCATTTGGAAGGTGTTTCTACACCTTTTCTTTCCTTAGAAGTGGTATCATAGCCTAGCTAGTTGTGTTATCCTTGTGAGTAGGGTTGGATTTTTGTGTCAATTCTGAAGTGGGAGTCTTGTAGAAGTCTGGTAATTGAAATTGTAGAATAAAATGGGAAGCACATCTGGAAGAGTAGAAATTGAAAAGTTCAATGACAAATTTTTTGAGTTATGGAAACTTGAAATGAAAGATCTATTAGTGGATCGTGATCTTTGGGTTGCTATGTCTAGAGTGAAACCTTCTTGAATGAATCAAGAATAATGGGATCTGGTAGATCAAAAAACAAAGGCAATAATAAGGCTTTGTTTGGTAGACTCTTTCCTTCTAAATGTTCATGAAGAGAAGACCGCATCTTCTTCGTGGAAGAAATTGGGAGATATTTATCAAGGAAAGTCCTTGGTGAATAAGTTATTTCTAAGGAAGAAGTTGTATTCCTTTAAGATTGAGGAAGGAGCACCTATTTGTGATTGCTTGAATACATTTAACACGTTGATTTCTTAGTTAACATTTGTGAGTGAAAAAATTGATGACGAAGATCATTGTATGCTTCTATTATGTTCTTTTCTTGACTCTTGGGATAATTTAGTAATGGATATAGGGAGTACAACAACCACTTTCAAGATGTAAGATGTGGTTTCTTCTTTGTTATCAGAAGAGATGAGAAGGAAGTATTTGGGATGGGAAAGGAGGCTCTTGGTTTTCATGGTAGATCAAAAGAAAAAGGCAAGAAGAAGAAGGATAAAAATTCCAAATTGAAATCACAAGGGAGATCAAAGTCTCCTAGCAAGAAGTCTAGGGTGAAGTGCTAGAACTGTGGACATCCTGGTCATGTCTGAAAGGATTGTAAGAGGAGAAAAATAAGAAGAAGAACAACTCTTTAGACAATGGTTCTTCTCAAAGCGATGTAGATGTCTTCATTGCACCCTTGGTAACTCGGGCATTACATGATGTATGGTTGATTGATTCTGGAGTATCTTTCCACATGACATCTCATAGAGATTGGTTCAAAAAGTATGAAAAATATGATGGTGGAAAGGTGTATTTGGCAAGAAATTCATCTCTAGAAATAGTTGGTCATGAAAGAGTCAAAGGAATTGATGGCGTAATGCATATACCAGGTCTGGCTCAGAATTTACTTTTTGTAAGCAAGTTGAATGATGTTGGAGTGCAAGTCTCTTTCTCAAACAATGGCTTCAAAATGACTAGAGGTTCCATAGTGCTCACAAGGGGTGCTCGAATTGGTACTCTGTATAAGTTGGAATCACTTGTTGTTCAATGTAACATTGTCTCTGCAAAGTCACAAAAGGTTGTTCATGAAGAGAAGAAGGAAAATGTTCATGTAAGTGAAAACTCTTTAGAAGTTAAACTTCCAATGGAGAAGACTTTGCTTTGGCATCAAAGGCTCAATCACATTGGTGAGAAGGGTTTAAAAGACTTGAAAAATAAAAACCTGGTTGAGGGGCTTGATGATTGTAACCTGGAATTTAAATTTTTTGAACATTTTATATATGGAAAAAATAATCATGCTTCTTTTTGCTCTAGTTCTCACAAATCTTTTGGTGTTCTAAATTATATTCACTATGATTTTTTTGGTCCCATAAGTATTCCTTCATTGTCAAAGTAAAAATACTATGTATCTTTCATTGATGATTATTCAAGAAGGGAATTTGTATATTTTTTGAAAAGTAAATCAAAAGTGTTCAGTCAGTTTAAAGAGTTTAAGAACTTGGTTGAAAATCAGACTGGAAAAAAAATTAAATGTTTGAGGACAGATAATGGTGGTGAATTATGTTCTACATATTTTGAAAGGTATTGTAAAGACCATGGAATTAAAAGACATAAAACAACACCTTACACTCCACAGAAAAACGGAGTTGTTGAAAGGTTGAACAGGATGTTGATGGAGAAGGCCAGAAGTATGTTGAGCAATGTTGGTCTAGAGCACAAGTAATGGGCTAAGGCTATGGCTACAACATTTTACTTATTGAATCATTCTCCTTCATCAGCAGTTGTTAATAAAATGCCTTTGGAAGCATGGCCTGGTCATAATCCCTCTCTAAGACATGTTTGTGTCTTTGGATGCGAAGCATATGTTTATGTTTTGAACGAGAAGAGATGTAAATTGGAGAAAAAATTTGTTAAGTGTATCTTCATTGGCTACGACATTGGTGTGAAAGGATACAAGCTTTGGAATCCCATGACTGAAAAGGTTGTGTACAATAGAAGTGTTATTTTTTTTTAGCTGAAGCCCTCTTCAGTGGATCTATAGTCAGAGATGAAAGAAGTCAAGGAGGAAAATGATGTTGTTGAAATTCCTCTAACACCAAAAAAAGAGGAACAACAAATTGACAATGTACTCGAATATGAGGAGAGTTCGAGCAGCTCTAAGAGTTCGAAAGAAGAACCACAACCTTAGCCTTGGCCTATGAGGAGGTCTGCATGTGAGAAGAAGCAACCTAATATGTATGGATTCTCTATGTTAGATTCTACATGCGCCTATGATTTAATTACTAGCACTTATGAGCCTAGGACTGTAAAAGAGGGAATTGGAATGCCTGACTCAAACTCTCGGTTGGAAGCCATGAAGGAAGAAATGGTATCATTAGAGAAGAATGAAACTTGGAGTTTGGTTCCCTTGCCTGGAGGTAGGAAATTTGTTGGCTATAAATGGGTATTTAAAAAGAAAATCGAATTGGATGGCAGTGTTGAAAAATATAAAGTGAGGTTGGTTGCGAAGGGATATTCCCAAGTAGATGGAATTGATTATGGAGAAATATTTTCCCTTGTATCCAAGCTGACATCAATTAGATTTTTTGTTTCACATGCAACGACATATAACATGGAGATTGAGAAGATAAATGTGAAGATTGTAGACACCGAAAATTGGTCTAGGCCTACGAGTACCACATCCGACATAATTTTCTATTATCCATGGTCTTGATTAAATAATGTTTATTATTTAAATTACCCTTTCTAACACATATTTCTTCTATTAATTAAATACCCCTTTTTAATTAATTCATTTATTCAACCTTGATTTAATTAAATAAATCACATTTGTTTAATTATGTCACTAACTAATTAAACCCCCTTTATCCATAAATTAAATCATTTTTTATTTTATTACCCCCTTTGTCATATTTCAACTATAATTAAATATTCTTTATTTAATTATTCAATTTAACCCTCTGTAACTATAATTAAATATTTATTATTTAATTATTCAATTCCACCTTTACAATAGTCAAATTAAATAAATTATCTTTATTTATTTAATTCAATTCAATTCATCTTCGAATGTTGAATTAAATTAACATTTAATTCATTTATTAAATCATTTATGTCACATTCTTCTATCATTCAATTGACTAATCATTCACTCACCTTCTGACTCAAGATCTATTTTTAGTTCTCCAGTTATCTCTGGATTCAACATCTGATTATCTCTACAAGAGGACTCTCCATCACAACTAGTCGATTAACTAGTTCTAACTCCTATTTGCATTCAAATGCATTATTATTCAATTTCTAACTTTGTCTTTGACATACAAAGTCTATTTCTTCTGTTTTCGAAGACTCTTAACTGAATATTAGGATCTTGAACTCTTGTTCTTTCTGTTTTCAAATAGTCTTGACACAAGATTAAGTTCTCGTTCTAACTTAGTCTTTATCCTGTAGTCTTTTCTAACTCATGTTCTAACTAAGATAGAACTCACATCGCATGACATTCATCAATCTCATCCATTGATCTCTTTTTCAATCTGAGCTGATTGTTCAAAAACCCAAAATCTATAAAATGACCTGTCATTATCATTATTCCTCCTCCCGAAATCATACACTTTTGAGAAGAAAATTATCTTCAATATTTTTCTTAGACTTTCGAAAAAGTTATGCTTGCATCAAACACATAAATATGAGGGCAAGAATACTGAAAAGGAAAAATGGAGAAGAGCAACCGAGATAATTCGAAGGAGTGAACGCATATTCGGTGAGAGCTTTCCAATTCATTTGTTTAGTTTAATTATGTTTGCTTATTCATTCTTTGTTGTTTGATTTAGATTAATATTGGTTAGATTAGGATTCACATCATTTATTCTAGTTGCAAAGATCTTATTTCAGATTTTAATTCTATGTTACATTTGGTGAACCCGACGTGAACATGCTTCAAAATTTGCACAACATATTTTCGTCTTTCCGTTTTTGGTTTTACAAGTTTTCGTACGGCGCACCGCATCTATTCAAATCAATGATGCATCTGCTAAAAACAATGATGCATATGCCATTATGCACCACATCCATGATGCCTTGAACCGCATCCGATTGTGAAATATTCAACCCGTGACCGACTGTCAACATGAACCGCATCCATTTTCAAACCCACGCAGCATCTGTGGTTCCAAAAGCCACATCTAGTTGGTAAACATTTTTCACTTTTTTATTGACTTCCGTACATGCACGTTTTCTTTTATCGATTTTGTGTGATTTTCATTTGTTTTGCTAATGTTTGTTTCAACTATGTTAATAGGGAATAATGTAGTTTTTACAAGATGAAGCATAGAAGACAATAAAAACCAAAGACAATATTTTTTGCAAGATGAAAACCGAAGATAAGAACAATGAACTATAGATCAATTTGCATGCAGGACCTAATTCCTTTGTCTTTATTTATTTAGAAATCTTTCTGTTTGGTAGATAGATAACTATCATTTGGAATAAAAAGAATCAATGTTTTCTTTGTTTGGTGTGACAACACATATTTGTCACCCTTACAATTCGGTATATCGGAGTATCCTCTCCCCTTGTGTAGTCATGTGATCCTGGGTGTAAGAGAAATGGTTACTGACTCTAGAGTTTGGGACTGTCTTGGTGGGAAAAAGTACTCACCCCAAGATGACTCAGACCGGTAACATGCTTTAGCCAGTGACTTCCACCCGGTATATAAAAATGGATTTCTAGGAGAAACCCCAAAAATCACGCTCACTATTCTGACAAGATGGACAAAAATGGACTCTCACCAAAGTTGGATAGTGCCCCATGAACGGAATGCCCTTAATAAACACCTTGTTGTAGTTTTTCCAAAATCCTACCTATTTGCTGGTGCAACAGGGTTGGCCCTATGAAGTCGTCTTACATTTTTACGGTTTATGTGTGGAGATGAGATGTATGCCATGGGAGTTTCATGGGTACAGTAGCTTGGATTCCCTGTATAAGTGAGAGCCATGGAGGGGAGCCAGTGGGGTCAAGCTACTAGTCATCCGCCATAAATATGCATAGCTGGAGAAATCCAAGTAAGAATTCAATAAATATTGTCCAAAAAATTCTAGGTTGTAAATGTTTTCAAGTCTTAATAGTTCTATCATCCCAAACTGAAAATGCATTGATTTATGTGCTTGTGTTTGTTGTATTCGTCAAAAATCTTGATCAACAAATGGAGTTAGTCAAAACAACTTTCGGGAAAACTTCAACTGTCAAAAAGTGAGTTACAACTGTCAATTTTAACACCACATCTGTCTTAGCGAGTCACATTTGTTAGGGGAAACATCGCATGTGTCTGTCATAAAAGTTCATTTTAGCGGTCTAGATATTATGAGCCACAACTATCAAATTTTGAGTCACATCTGTACATGCAAGTTGCATCTGTCAATTGTCAAGCCACAAGTGTCTATCAACAATTTCAAGTTTACAGAGTCCACATTTATCACTGCATGCATATTGAAAAACCCCATTTTTCATAGGAAAAACCGCATATGTCTAAAAACTGCATGAGTATTGCGAACTGCAATTGTCATAACAAAAACCGCATTTGTCAAAATATCCAAACTCTGTCAGTGTCTGGAATGAGGTTTTAGTCAAATCACTACATGTGCATGCTAAACCGTATATGTCAAAAATAGAACCGCAACTGTTAGGTGAACCACATTTGACTGTCAACAGAAAACTTCAAAAACCGCAAACAGATTCTGAAACATCACTGTCATTTTTGCTTTTGTTTCTAAAGATCAACCTTGGATAGAAACTGGAAGAAATTTTCTCAAAACCTTGCATTATTAGGTGTCATATACGTCTTAGTCATAATTCATCCTAAGTTGCATGCATTTAGATACTTTCTAGGAAATTGCATAGTCGAATAGAACAACTTTCCGCATCATTGGATATGCTCATGTTCCAATTTGTCCTCATCATTGAACCTAGTCACTTTGGTCCTATTAGTGAATCTTTTCAGCTCAATAGTCTAGTCTGGAAAACTCACCTTGTCAACTATCCTTGTCTTATAATTAGGTTCCTTGGTCAAACACAAATCATTGCATGCATTATTCCATAGGTGGTAGGTTATACATGTCTTAGAATCATTTATCGTCATAAGTCTACTCAAGGTTTTTGCATATTGTTCATCCTACCATATGTCATCTTAGAATACATCATTTTAGATCTTTAGCAGCATCCTTATTTTCAAAAAAATCCAAAAAACATAGAAATAGGTCATATCAGTTTTTAGACATAGTCTGCATTATCCCGGTTTGAGCAACTTTTCATGCTTGAAACAAGGTCTCAAAAGAAACATAAAGCAATTTCGGACCCAATGATTTTATCAATCGATTTAGAAATCAACCATCAAGAAGTGAGAGACCACAAAAACCTTTGCTTGAAAAACACGTCACTAGGGACACACATGGACAAATTTATATAGAAGACATAGACGTCACAGAACAAGATCCTGAGTTTGTTTCATTTATGGATGATTGTTTGGCAAATGATCCCCAATGATATCTAGCAAAAATGCTAGTAGAAGGTGCCACACTACCACCACGATTTGATATTCATACTTTAAAACAACAATCTACTCAAACAATGCAAACTACAACGTCAAGTGTTTTTATTCCCCAAATTACCGCAACGATACCGACTAGCGTATCTACTCAAACATCGTCAATTGTAAGAAAAATCCCTTTCAACATATCACAAGGTTTACAATTTACTACGGGAGCAACTTCCTCCAACCCATTTGGCACCAACACTACTGGTAAGAGATCCAAAGTGGGAATGAGAATTCCTATACCAATTCAGAACATTCAGAAAGGAAATATTCCCATACCAAATCAGAACACAGACAGGAAATATTCCTATACCAAATCAGAACACTCAGACAGGCAATATTCCTATACCATATCAGAACATTCAGACAGGCAATATTCCTATACCAAATCAGAACATTCTAACGGGATATATTCCTTCACCAAATCATAACCCGTCACAGAACATGGCATATCAGAACACCTACATTGATCCAAACAACGCAAACAACATGTCCTTGACACAATTAGATGTTCTCCAAAACCAAATGCAAATGCTTCAACAACAGATGGACAACATGTCTATGTCAGGAAAATGAACTATCTCAGCACAAGATCTATGTCCATGTCCTTTCGACAAAGTTCTTTACATGACACCCTTCCCCCATGGGTACATTATACTGAATTTTCCTAAGTTTAATAGGAGGAAGAATCCTTTAGAACACATTAGATAACTCTTAACGACATCCATGGATATATCGTATGACCCCACATACTTGATGAGACTATTTTCGCAAATCCTTATAGGGATAGCGTTGGAGTGGTTCTTGAAATTACCATATGGCATACGATCCTAGGGTGAATTAGCTAAGAAGTTTGTCGAACACTTCGCCTTTAACATAGACAATGAAATAACCATAGCAACCTTGTGTCACACAACACAAGAAGATGGTGAAAATTTCACCACTTTCTTCCAGAGATGGAGAAGTCTAGCTAGTAGATGTCTAGTTGAAATACCAGAAATGCAAAAGGTCATGATATTCCTTGAAAACATCAATCTGAAACTACGAAGTGACTTAAGAGTACACTATTGTACTTCATTCCTAGACTTGGTACAAAAGGGCATCATCCTTGAAAAAGGCCTTATAGACAAAGGAGAAATCAAGGTACCAGGCAGAAATCCAGTGGTTCAACATCAAAATGCACCCAATGATAGGAATAAATTCTGGCCTAGAAACAAAAATGTTACAAATGATGGCATTGTTGATGCTAAAAACATACATACAAGACCAATTTTCACATTTAAAGGTTACAACCCCAATCAAGACGGGATGAATAGTCTAGATCAAACAACCAATTATGTCCAAAATTCACAGCAACAACGACTATAAAGGAGATTTCCTACACGTGAATTTACCCCTTTAGGACAACCAATCAAGACAATTTTCAAGGAATTGATTAAACAAAATCTCATCAAACTTTTGGAACCAAGAGAGTATGATCCTAGATAGTTTAAACCTTCATGGTGGGATGATAATGCTTTTTGTGACTATCATCGAATGAAAGGACACAACCTACAACAATGTCGCCAATTAAAGAATATTATACAAGACTTTGTTGAAAATGGAACCATAGAGGTCAATGGGTAGAAAAATACCAAGAACAGTGATCATAAGGTCTTCATGGACCCGTTACATGACCACATGAAAGGAAAAGCCTCAAGTTCGGAAACCAAGAATTCTCCATCAGCCAATTACACAAACACCAATTATGACTATGGAAAAGGAAAGACCGTATATAGCCTCCAAGATGCAAATGAACATGTTGATACCATCATCATTAAGAAGCATCTAGAATGTGTTGTAAACACACATAAAACAAAGATAACTATTCCAGGACCTTCTTTTGAGCCACCTACACAATCTTCCAAGTCTAAGTACAATCTCCTTGATAAACTGAGCAAAACCCCCGCACATATATCACCTAAGCATCGAGCCATTCTTGACAAAGCCTTACAAAACATGACTGTCTCTATAGAGTTAGATGTCAATCATTTTGAGGAAATGGTGGGATATTTAACCAACTCCCATCACACCACATTTTCCCAACAAGATTACTCAACCGAAAAGACTGATCATAATGACCCATTAAAACTTGAAGTCCTAGTCAATCAAACCAAAGTCAGACGATTCTTGGTAGGTGGAGGATCATGCTTGAACCTGTGTACCCTAAAATTGGTTAAGGTATTAGGATTCTCAGATGAATGCGTAGACACCTCTAAAAGTATAGTCATCAAGGCTTACGATGATGAAGAAAGATCATCCAAGAGAGTTGTAACACTTCTTATCAGAATTGGCCTAGTAGTCATGAACACCAGCTTCCAAGTCTTGGATCTCACCCTTTCGGATAACGTATTGCTAGGTAGACCTTGGATACATGCAATGAAAGCCATAACTTCCATGTATCACCAATGTCTTAAATTCTTGCATAATGGCACCGAGATCACGATTGATGGTGATCCAAATCCTTTTCAATATTGTATAAGCCTAAAGGGAATTCCACAATGAAAAGTACCCATTAATCAAGAAGCTCCATCATCATCCACTTTATCCCTATACATTGATCCATCACATCTCACCAAGTCCATTTCATTCAAACCACCATCATCCACTCCAAAAATCAAGATCCAAGACAAGGGTTGTGCAGAGTATCACTTCAAGGCCTCCTATTGTGTCAGTCAGTTGATTCCACCTAAGGCATATGGATTACCCATGGCAAATAGGAGACAATCAGTAGTCACATTTCCTATTCCCCCTACAATGACATTGACCAAATGGGGAGAGTTAAGTGAAGAAATTGTGGATCAAGATGATATTACTTCCTAGCTGTATCAGGAAGACAATAAATACCCCTCGCCGTTTATTCAACTAGCTAAGGAATAATATGGAAGAGGCTTTAAGATAAAGTAAAATGAAGGCTATGATGGGCACAGTGGGTTAGGACTACATCAAAATGGCAGGATGAAACCGATCATTATCTCACCACAACTGAAATACTTAGGGCTAGGGTTTCAACCACTTAGAATTGGGTTTCCTAGTACTTCATCACCATTTCAAGAGGAAATGACTGCTTGCATAGGCATTGAGATATATCATGAACCACTTCCCCTTGTTTATGACAAACCCCTAGTTTATGATGAATCCCCTGACTCAAGCGATTATGAATGGGACTCCCTTTCCTCTACCAATACCATGAACATAGATTCTTTATTTGGAGAATTGGACCTAAAGATAAAACCTGTACCAAAACCATCTAGTCCCCTTCATAGGAAGCACTTGTCCAAAAAAGAATGGAAAAATAACTATTATTGGGAAAACCTTGATCATGCATCTTGGGCACCTAAAAAACCATCTTCTGATGAATCAGCCCCTGCAATAGTGCCACATCAGAGTTTACCTACCCCTAGGAACAAGAACAAGGAGTTGGTCCAAAACTTCTCTGACCATGTCAACCATTCTATACTCACCTTGTCGGCTTCCACCTTTGCTAACTCCGATGATGACATACCCCTTATATATCCCGAACTTATCCACTGGGATCAACAAGGTACACCCATCTTAGATACATTCGAGAATGATGAAGCATTAGCTGAGTTCATGGGACTTTGAGAAGGCATACCTAGAGGGGATCATAAAGTTGGTTTTACCATAGACTTGGATGACAAAGCATATTTTGGGGAGCCTATTTACACCTCTAGCCGCAAAAATGAGAATAAAAAGAAAAAAGACAATGAAAAGAAAAATGATGAGTCCCTAGGTGAAAATCGAAAGGCACCTTTGGATGAAAAAACAATAAAAATAAAGGACATATCTAAGGGCAAAAACCTCTCAGAGGCACCCAAGGATAGAGGTTTAAATATTCTCTCTGTTGAATAGGAAAAGTCACTGATGCTAGTAGAAGAGTCTGTTGAAGTCAACATAGGTACAAAAGAGAATCCTTAGATGGTATATTTTGCAGCTTCTTTAACAGAGACAAAAAACCCGAGTTTAAGGAATTCTTCAAAAAGAGATAGATAAAATTTGCATGGTCATATGCTGGCATGCTTGGGCTAGATCCAGACCTAATATTGCACCATTTACCACTACATCTAGGTATTAAGCTAGTCAAATAGAAGTTAATGAAAATGCATCCGCAAATTGCTCTATTGGTCAAGGAAAAACTTCAAAAACTCTTGGATGTAGGATTTATAAGGATGATAGACTATGCAAACTAGATATCAAATCTTGTGCCAGTGACTAAACCAACTGGGGGCATCCACATTTGCAGAGACTTTAGAGACATCAACAAGGCATGTCCTAAGGATGACTTCCCTTTTCCCAACATAGACATGATAGTAGATCTTATAGTAGGATACAAGATGTTATCCCTCATGGATGGTTTCTCTATGTATAATCAAATCAAAATCGTAGTTGAATACCAACACAAGACAACTTTCACATGTCCGTGGGTCACATACTGTTGGAATGTTATGCCTTTTGGCCTTAAGAATGTAGGAGCTACCTATCAATGGGCAATGACTATAATTTTCCATGACTTTATACATACTCTCACGGAAGATTATGTAGATGAAATTATAACTAAATTAGAAACAAGGGCAGATCATTTGAAGGTTCTAGACAAGATATCCTAGAGGCTAGAGAATTACAACGTTAGGTTGAATCCGAAGAAATGTGTCTTTGGAGTAAAATCAAGGAAGCTTCTAGGGTATATCATCTCTAGAGAGGCATTAAAGTAGATCTAGAGAAGGTAAAAGCTATCATAGAAATTCCTCCTCTAGTCACCATTGGTCAACTCAGAACACTACAGGGAAGATTACAGTCCATCAGGCATTTCATAGTACAACTGGAAGATAAAATACACCCATTTCAACATCTACTCAAGAAAGGAGTACCATTTGTGTGGACACCTAAATGTGAGGAATATTTTGAGAAAATCAAGGATTATTTGCTCACTCCACCTATCTTGATGCCACCTATAGAAGGAAAACACTTGATACTATACATTTCAGCAACTCAGTCGGTATTAGGGGCTCTTCTGGCACAAAGCAATGACCAAGGTCATGAAAGAACAGTCTATTACATCAGTCGTAATTTAGTGGGATATGAATTGAATTAAAACAACATAGAATGTTCCTATCTTGCGGTAGTCTTTGCTACTCAAAAAATTTGACACTATATGCTCAATCGCCAAACAATGTTGGTTGCAAAGATTGATCCCCTCAAATACCTCCTATGTAAAGAAGCATTAACAGGCCGATTGGCTAAATGGGTTATGATACTTAGCGAGTATGACATCCAATATGTCAAGAGGAAGGCTATAAAAGGATAGGTGATTGCAGATCAACTAGCAGATGCACCTATGAAGGAAGACCATCCTTTAGTGGCAAATTTTCTTGATGAATTTCTTTTTAACATTGACACTAAAATTGAATGGAAACTATACTTTGATGGGTCACATACAAATCGTGGTTCAGGAGCAGGTATGCTATTTGTTACACCTTAGGGTGATACTATTCCTAAATCATTCAAGATTTCTTTCCCTTGCACCAACAACATAGCAGAGTATGAAGCCTTACTGATAGGACTAAGAATGGCAGCACAATGGAAGATTAAGAGCCTACATGTTTTTGGTGATTCTCAGCTAGTAATCTGGCAAGTAAATGATGATTATGAGACTAAGG
Organism: Sequoiadendron giganteum; assembly: GCA_007115665.2. NCBI lineage: Eukaryota > Viridiplantae > Streptophyta > Pinopsida > Cupressales > Cupressaceae > Sequoiadendron > Sequoiadendron giganteum. The sequence continues at coordinate 907,708,016 of CM021100.1, read as the reverse complement.
ATGAGATGCTCACCCCCTACAAGCGCATGGCCAACAGTTTCAAGTAGTACTTCAATGAAATTACCTTTCAACAAATACCACATATTCAGAATAGGGCTGCAGATGCTATGGAAAGCATGGGTTCCTTGTTGGATATTCCGAGCAACGTGCCTAAGTTTGAGTTTATGGTTGAACAATTGTTGGTCCCTGCCTATGATGTCCTCGATACTGTGATGGTGTGTACCATTTTTGGTCCTACTTCCCCTTGGTATAAAGACATATTCAACTATCTAACTAACCAAACCTTACCTCTAGACTTGTCCAATAACCAATGCCAAACATTCATCTGTAAGTCAGCTAAGTACACCATCATCAAAGATACCTATATAGACGTACCTTAGATAATGCCCTAATGAGATGTCTCGATGCTGAGGAAGCACAAACAACTTTGTGAGTGGTGCATGAGGGTATATGCAAATCCCATTCAAGTGGTCCTACGTTAGCCCATAATATTATGAGACTAGGTTATTATTGGCCTACAATGGAGAAAGACTCATATATCTTTGTAAAGAAATGTAGACAGTTTCAGATACATGGAGATTTGATAAGAGCACTAGCACAAGAGCTTCGTCTGATTGCATCATCATGGCCTTTTTCCCAATGGCGACTTGAATTCATAGGTAAGATACACCCTCCATCATCCAACGACCATAAATTCATCATAATCGCCACTGAATAATTCACCAAATGGATTGAAGATATTCCCATGACCTACATCACCGGCACGCAAATATCTAGGTTTCTCTTAAACTATATCATTTGTTGGTATCATGTACCCCAATCCATAATCACAGACAATGGCCTCCCATTCAAGAACCAAGAAGTACGCCATTTATGTGACAAGTTTCATATCAAACATCATTAAACTAAACAAATGAATTGGAAAGCTCTCACCGAATATGCATTCACTCCTTCGAATTATCTCGATTGCTCTTCTCCATTTTTCCTTTTTAGTATTCTTGCCTTAGATTTTTGTGTTTGATGCAAGCATAACTTCGTCGAATGTCTAAGCGAAACATCGAAGATAAGTTTCTTCTCAAAAGTGTATGATTTCGGGAGGAGGAATAATGATAATGACAGGCCATTTTATAGATTTTGGGTTTTCGCACAATCGACTCAGATTGAAAGAGAGATCGATGGATGAGATTGATGAATGTCATGTGATGTGAGTTTTGTCTCAATTAGAAAGTGAGTTATAACATGAGTCAGAAAATACTGTAGGATAAAGACTGAGTTAGAACGATAAATTAATCTTGTGTCAAGACTATTTGAAAATAGAAAGAACAAGAGTTCAAGATCCTAATCTCCAGTTAAGAGTCTTCGAAAATAGAATAAATAGAGTTTGCATGTCAAAGACAAAGTTATAACTTGAAGAATAATGCATTTGAATGCAAACAAGAGTTAGAACTAGTTAACCGACTAGTTGTGATGGAGAGTCTTCTCATAGAGATAATCAGATGTTGAATCCAGAGATAACTGAAGAACTAAAAATAGATCTTGAGTTAGAAGGTGAGTGAATGATTAGTCAACTGAATGATAGAAGAATTTGACATAAATGATTTAATAAATGAATTAAATGTCAATTTAATTCAACATTCAAAAATGAATTGAATTTAGGTAAATAAATAAAGATAATTTATTTAATTTGACTGTTGTAAAGGTGGAATTGAATAATTCAATAATAAATATTTAATTATAGTTACAGAGGGTTAAATTGAATAATTAAATAAAGAATATTTAATTATAGTTGAAATATGACAAAGTGGGTAATAAAATAACAAATGATTTAATTTATGGATAAAGGGGGTTTAATTAGTTAGCGACATAATTAAACAAATATGATTTATTTAATTAATCAAGGTTGAATAAATGAATTAATTAAAAAGGCGTATTTAATTAATAGAAGAAACATGTGTTAGAAAGGGTAATTTAAATAATAAACATTATTTAATCAAGACCATGGATAATAGACAATTATGTCGGATGTGGTACTCGCAGGCCTAGACCAATTTTTGGTGTCTACAAAGATATATTTTCTTCATGGTGATCTTGAAGAAGAAATCTATATGTCCTAACCTGAGCATTTTGTGGAAAAAGGTAAAAAAAATCTGGTTTGCAAGTTAAAGAAATCTTTGTATGGTTTGAAACAGTCACCTAGAATGTGGTACAAGAAATTTGTCACATTTTTTTTGTCATTGGGATTTGTAAGATCAAAATCAAATTATTGTGTGTACTTCAAAACTGAAAATGATTGTATTCTTATTATTGCCCTCTATGTTAATGATATGTTGTTCACAGGGAATAGTAAGTTTATCATTTCTGATCTAAAATATCAGTTCTCTACAAAGTTCGAAATGGAGGATCTTGGTGTAGCAAGGTATATTCTGGGGATGGAAATAGCTAGGGACACAAAAACTATAAATCTTTGGCTCAACCAAAGTAAGCATATTAACATTGTTCTAGAGAGATTTGGTATGAACAATTGCAAGTAACTAGTTGTTCCAGCTTTGTAGGGAACAAAGCTATATGTTGAATATTATCCAAAATATCCTACTGAGATGGAGGAAATGACCAGAGTGCCTTATGCAAGTGCAACTAGTAGTTTAGTGTATGAAATGGTCTATACAAGGCCAGACATTGCCCAAGTAGTGGGAGTACTTATCAGGTTTATGCAAAATATAGGAAGGCTACATTGGGATGTTGTGAAAAGAGTATTTAGATATTTAAAAGGTACATCACAGTATGCTTTGTGCTATCATGGAAAATCAGTTAGTTCATAGAGATCACTCAACATTTGCGGTTATGTGGATTATGATTGAGTAGGGGGCATTGACAACAAAAGGTCCACCAATGAATATATTTTCATGTTAAATGGTGGTGTAGTTAGTTGGATGAGCAAGCGGCAGGTTGTAGTCACTTTATCCACTATTGAAGCAGAGTACATGGCATCAACTCATGCCTACAAAGAAGTTATTTGGCTTAGACATTTGTGTTTTGATATTGGGTTCAGTGCAGGGGAAATTACAATTTGTTGTGATAGTCAAAGTTCTATCTATTTGGTAAAAAATCCAACTTTCCATGCTAGGATGAAACATATTGATATGAAGTATCACTTTGTACGAGATACGGTGGAGGATGAAAAGGTCTGTTTAGAAAAAGTGGATACTCTAGTAAATGTTGCAGATGCATTGATAAAACCAGTGAGCACAAATAAGTATAGGAGGTGTGCTAGTTCGATGGGCCTTGGGGCCCATGAATCTTAGTAGTTCTTGAATGCTCTGGAGGTGTCAGAAGATCTTTGTCAAGTGGGAGTTTGTTGGAAACATGTTCCTCAATCTTCTGACCGAAACCTCTTGAAAGAGAAAAATCGGTGACACACCTAGGATGTCTTTCCTATAGGCAGTTTATCTCTAAAGGTTCGAAGTGGTCAGATTGGTGAGACATGTGGTCGGTCTTGCCGATGACATCTATCAGTGTGACCTGAACTGTCAGTGTGAGTTTCCTGACTCAAAATGATGTTAGAAGTCTAGCCGAGAAGTTCCGTCAGGGAGAGTCTTACCGATCTCAGTGGCATCGAGGTAACATTGGCTTTCGATTGGACCTGAGAATGTTATACTGACTTCGGTGGTCTTGTCGATGGCTATTGAATGTCAGTGTGAATCTTGTTGATCCAAGGAAAGATTTTCCATCGTGGGTCATCGGGGAGACATGGAACTTCGATGAGACATTTTGAACTCCTTTCAAAGCACATTGTTTTACCGATGAGTTTTTCTAGTTGAACATCGGTGTGACTCTTGCTGATGGGGTGTTTTGAACTACATTTGAACCAAAGGTCATCAGACTATCTCTGATGCTTGCTATCTTGCTAATAAGGTTTTTTGGTTGAAAACGGTGAGACTCTTGGAAATGTGTGTGGTCATGATGGTTCTTTTGGGACATCAAGGAAATATGGGATATCGATGTGACTTTCCAACCTCTCATCGATAGTGTTGGTCATATTGATGAAATCAAAGGTGGACTGTGGTTGAACAAATACTAACTTGGTTGAACTATAGAGTTATACGATGGTCATTGTAGGACTGTGTTGAGTTGGTAGTGACCATTCCCTAGTTGGTAATATTGACAGTTGCTCTACAGAGGAAACTAAACCAAACCGTTTGTATAGAAATTGAATTGACCATGGTTGTTGGATATGTATATTGCAATGCGCTATAACAGTGAGGGGTATCTGAACATTTGATATTTTTCATTCTTCATTGTATGTTTTATAAGCATTGTAATAGTGATTCATAGAACTATAATCACAATTTGATTTGTACAAGGTTGATCAGGGAAATTTTGCTGCTGTGAAATTGATATCTACAAAGGAGAACTGCAACTTTGTATGTAATTGTCATTTACTATAATACAAAGTGTTTTTCTTCGTGTGGTGGGTTTTTCTCCCATAAGGGTTTTCCCACACTAAATACTAGTGTCTAATTCTATGTATGCTTTAATTATCTATTCTGTTTCGAGTAATGTGAAATTTTAATGAACTCTAATTTGTTTTGAGCCTATAGTTTGCACTATTCCTCTTAGAATTAGCATTAGGAAGGAATTTTCACACCTTTCTTTTCCTTACACATCATCATGTCAAGCATATCAAGCATCAAGCATGTTATTGAGCTAGTGTTGTGATGTAGCATTGAAGATCCAAGATCAATAATTATTCTACACTTGTTGTCGAAGATCAAGATCTACATCCTTCATGACCAGTTCATGTTGAGTTGGAGATTTATAAGACATACTTTATAAGACATCATTCAAGGTATCATTATTCAGGTTTCATATCATATGTTTCATGTTTCATGTTCTTGTTTCATTTTTTCATTATTTGGTTTAATTACCTAAAAGGGGTTTGACCAAGGTAGACCCCTATTATCTAATAATCAATAAACCCCTATTCTCTAATAATCAACACTTCTTCTCTCTCTTTGTGTGATTGCAAATCTAGGTTTCTTGGAGCTTGAAATATCATTGAGGATTAGGCTACAAACTTGTTGGTGTTGTCTCTCCATTTGCAAGGTCATAATATTCACTAAAAGGTCATCTACAGCCCCAAAATTAGTTTTGGATCTAGAAACCTAAAGAAGCAGATTGAGCAGACTGAGAGGTGTAGATCAGAACTTTGAAGTTCAGAAAAATCCAAACTAGAGTCATTCCCCACAAGTGGTGAATGAGTCCCACTACAATTTTTTTTCAAAAAAATTACAGATTCAAATACCCTTTTGTTTGAAACCTACTCAAGTGCAAAAATCTAGAACGAGGACTGATTCACCCAGAATGGTGAATGAGTCCAACTAGGTCAAAAAGTCAAAATTTCTAGCATTTCAGAGCTCCTTCTAGTCATCTTTAGATTCCCAAGTGCACACATTTCATTTCATATCTTTTTATTTTGTTTTAAATGCAATTTTAAGTCATTTAGTTCAAGTTTGCATCATATTAGGGTTTTGCATTTCATCTTACATTTCATTGTATTTTCCAAGTCTAAACTTGGTGGTGAACCCCTCATTAGATCATATTCAACCCCTAGGACAACCTTATTACAATATTTCTTTCTCTTTTACATTAAGATATTTAGGGTTACCCTTGAATGAAATTGGATTTGTGGGTGTGCTCTAAGTCCTAAAATTAAATGCTAGCACTGCCATACCAAAAATTCATCATTTCAAATATGGGATATTTCATTATTATTCTTTATTGTTTCCAAACTCAACTGCATAAGAGGGTCGCTGAATAGCTCATCATTAGATTTAGGGCTCAGGGGCAAAGAGTTTTCTTTTAAATATTTTTGAGTGAGACCATAGTCCGCTGTCTTCAAATTATTTTCATTTTCCTCACTCACCACCATGCTTTTCGAGGGTTTTACATTAGTTTTTATTTTTCCACCAAGAGTAGAGTTATTACTGGTTTTGTTTCTAATTAAAGGACAATTCCTCTTGATGTTTCCCTCTCGTTGACAAAGATAGCAGACATTGAGTCCATCTAGGGTTTCCAAGTCACATAAGAAATTACCATTTTTCAATTTTATCTCCATTTTTTTAGGGAGATCAACCCCTTGATGCAAGGATACCAGGGCCCTAGAATCCGAATGTGAAAGTGAAGCTTTAGTATCATCTAATTTCAAAATATTCCCATATGGTTCCGAAAAAAGTAGAATGAATTTCCACAATTGAGGACGGACACATTTTTTTACCAGCCATCTTGGACTATATAATGCCAACATTTCCTCTTCTAGCACCTCAAGAATCCATGCTAGGGCCTAGAAAATAATGTTCCCAACACTCCAGAATTGTTTTTTTATTACATCTTCTTGAGATTTTTGGATATTAAATAAAATTACATACAATCCTTTTTACACCATTCGAAAATCATAAAATTGAACCCTAGTTTCCTTTCCAAAACATTATGAAACCACTCATACATGTACTTCCTTGCTAGAACCCTATTGGTGTCAATGATAGCAAATAAAATTGTAGATTTTGAAATCCTAGCATCTTCAACAGAAATAGCATCATCTAATACCTCATCAGGAATCAAGACTAATTTCTTGGGGGGATTTAGGGGTTTCTTACCTTGTTCCTCCCATCCATCTTCTTTGACATTCTTGACACCTTCAACCACAAATTTGGCACCCTGCAGCAGATGAATTCTTTCTCCCACAACAATGCATCTGAAAGACTTAGGAGGAAAAGTGTCATCTTTTGATTTACCGTAATCATTTAAATCACTATCTAGGGGATTTGTATCCCCATCCATAATTAAATCATGACACCTAGAAAGTCACACATGCGGTAATAAAATCAAAGCAAACAAAAGGTCATACCCATGACAAGCGAATCAAGCAGAAAATAAATCCAAATGAAGGGCAATGAGCACATACCCTGGAAGAATGATGAACAAGCGTGGATGAGGGACAAGCCTCCTCCATGATCGACTAGAGAAAACCCTACCAAGAGTGAGTAATCCTTTCACACACACAACTAGAGCCATCTTCCCACCCTTCCTATGAGATCACCCTATGCCTCCCCCGTATAAAAATTCCTTCTAGAACTGTATATTTTATCCTTTAAATCTATATATTATATCCTTGACTACTGATCGATCTAAAGGAAGCCTTCTTTTTCCAACCATGATATATCCTTGATGATCTGATTCTTAAAGAATATATTTTATAAGTGATTTTTTGTTCAACATATCTTCCTCATTGGGAAAATTTCTCTTATTCATCTTAAATATTAAATAAATCCATTTTTACTACTTGACTAGCTAACTTGTATTATTTATCTAGTTATTTCATTTAATCTATTATTCCAAACCTTATATAATCTACATTCTCCATTATTTAGAAATAAATAAGTAAATACAAAATAAATAAATAGTTCAACTAATCACATGATTAACTGATAAATAAATTTCAAACTAATCTGACATCACTAATATACAATTTTAGCTTACATTTTAAAATCTAAATAACCAACATCCCATAAAGTCAAGTCAATAATTTCAACCATCCATTTGCACTTAATCTTATCATTCATCTATTAGCTTATTTGAAAATTTAACATAGTGAATAAGCAAATGCATCTAAACCCTCAATTTTAACACTACATCTTCACATCTAGACCATTTACATTCTAAGTCAAAAAATTGTTAATTCAAACCAATTCTTCAAAAAATTGTGCTCATCTTCTTGATCTTGATAGGTACATAGTCCAAATTTCTTATATAAATATTTAAAAATCTATATCAATCACATCTTGAGAAATCAACATCACCAAAGAATATTTATATTGGTAAGAATAGTTTAAGTGGTTACTTTTTTTGAAGCTCTATTTAATTCAATGGAGGGTACATTTGATTTAGAAGAAAAGGTTTAATGTTGATTTAATATCTTTGTATTTTAATCTTAATTAGACATATACACTACTAACAAATATAAAAAATTATGATTTTAAATTATAATATGAAAATATTGTTAGAACATTGATTAATATATTTATCATTTCTTTCAAAACATATTGAAATACCAACCAACTAACTATTAATAAATATAATGAAATAAGTACAAATTTTATAATTATATTATATTATCTTTCTCAATTATCAACTTAACTATTTTATTTATTCATAAAATCTAATTTTAAATTAAAATTTATTCATGACTTTACAATAAATCAATAATTAATTTACAATTATATTTAGCTGATAGTCTATTTTGTTTGAAGTTTCTACTAGGATTTTTGTCAGCCAACCATGAATTGGATTTTTTGGTGTCGGAGATGTCCCAACTGGTGACGACTTGAATAGGTTTTTTTGTGGCAATTTCAACCTTGGTAAATACATGGGTTGGCGGTGGTGGAGTTGGTGTCCTCAATATGTGGAAGCTGAATGGCAAGTGTTTGCTTGCAAGAGTGTTAATGCATTCTATCGTTGTTGTACGATGGGGGCAGACGAAGTAAATGCAATATTGAGTGTTACAGTGTGGGAAAGTATACTTTGATTAAGTTGTATTGTCAAAACAACCATTCTAGAGTTAGTTTCATAGCAGGTTGGAGGGTTTTACAACTATTGTTCTCTACAATTTGTAAGTCATTTTACATGGGTGTTTTTCATAAATGATTTATTTATTATTTATATTAAAATTGTTGTTCTCTTGAATCTGTAAGTCATTTTACATGGGTGTTATAGTGTGGGAAACTATATTTTGAAATGTTCCAGAAAATATATTGATTAAGTTGCATTGTTGAAAGAGAAATTATGGTGTTGGTTTGATAGTAGACTATTCTGAAAATCATCGGCTTTGGTTTCGTGGTTCTTTTGATAGGAGGCTATTGTAAAAATTGATGGCTTCGGCTCCGTTTTATAGCAGATTAGAGGGTTTTAAAACTGTTGTTCTTTGCAATTTGTAAGTAATTTTACATGGGTGTTTTCCGTTATGGTTTCGTATGGATGGAGAAATTATAGTTAAATCTTCTTTCTTTCATCAAAAAATATGGTTAGGGTTAGTAATTTTTTCATCCCTTGTTTATTGTTTGTAGTTATCTTTGTGCATCTTTGGCCTTATACCCATTACCATAGGAGCAATTGTAGTTAAATCTTATTTCTTTCATAAAAAAAAATGGTTAGGGTTAGTAAATTTATCCCCGTCCATTTATTATTTTAGTTATCTATGTGGATCTTTCCATTACACCCATTAACATAGGACCAATTGTAGATTAACATAGGAGTGATTTCATATATATATATGCAGAGGGTTAGTATGAAAGAAGAAACATGTTGGAGATGAAATTAGTTTGGTGAGTGTTAAGTGTTATTCTTTCTAATATCTCTTTTAGCTGTGCAATTTATTTGTTTGAAGTTTGCAACGAGATTTTCATCAAGTGAGTCGTGAATAGGATTTCTTGTGTAATAGCTCTTTTACAATTTCTCTATTTGTCTAGAATATTTAGTGCCAAGCAATGTAGCTTGAATTTTATCGATTAAGTCTGTGGAATTATAGGCATTTTTTACAGGTTATTGCTACTTATTGGATTTATGAGTTCTATTTAATGTGGGTTTGGTGCCAAAGAATGTAGCTCAAATTTTGAATTAACAATCTAGCTCTTGCACAAACTGCTTGTCTTGCATGAATATCTTTAGTGCAGGTTTTTGATCATCTGTGATGAATATTTTTACTGTGGTTTTTTTATCATCTGTGATTTACGTATGATTCTTAAGTGTTTTTCTAATAGTTGTTTTACAATTTCCTTATTTTGTCAATAAAAATTAGTAACAAATTATGTAGCTTGAATTTTGAATTGAGAAGTCAACTGTTACATAGAATTTGTTGTTACACCTTGTCTAGATAGTGATAGAATTTCAAGTAAGCAAGAATATGCTAGAAACTCAAATCTATACATGCATTTGACTTGAACTGGGTTCTTCAATTTGAATATTCTTTGTAAGTAATTTCACATACATAGATGTCCATATCTAGACTTTTTTGGTCAAGGGAAATTGGAAAAGACCTATTAGAAAATACATAACAATCAAAGGAAAATGACAAATGTTGGAAAACCCACATTAAATAGAACTTTAAAGTATGGACAATAGAACAAAAAAACTACGATAATGAACAGTTTGGTATGGGGAACTAGAAAAAAAAAATCATGAAAAAACGTTTGTTATGGGGAAGTTGAAATAGTTGAAAAGAAAGAATATCATGAAACATATTGGTACAAGAAAAAAGTGAAGTTGGAAAAGAGCTATTAGGAAAACACTTAAGAATTATAGGAAAATGATAGATGTTCTAAAACCCACATTAAATAGAACTATAAAATAACGAGAATAGAAGAGGCAAACTATGATAATGAATAGTTCATTATGGGGAACCAAAAAAAACAATATCATGAAGAAAAGTTTAGGGTGGGGAAGTCGAAATAGATGAGGAAGAAAGAATATAATGAAACATATTGATATAAGACACTACCATCCCACATAATTAGCAAGCTCCACCCCTTACATAAACAAACCTGGGCAGTTTCTTTCAGGGAGCTTCAAGCAGATTAGGAAAAAAAGAATATCATGAAACATATTGATGGAAGATTCAAGCTATTTTCTTGTTAATAGGTATTGAAGACAAATAGAGAAATTGTATAAGAGGTGTTAGAATAAAAATTATTTGCTATAATTCATCTTACATGGGTATTTTGCATAAATGATTTGTGTATAATATTGAATGCCAATCAATGTAGCTCGAATTTACAATTAATTATGTGGTGTTATACACATTTTGAGAGATTTTGCATCATATAATTGTTGTCATAGCCTAATGAAAATACGAATTTTAATAAATAATTGGTGTTACATAATTGATTTCAGAAGTTGAAAAGACAAAAAGTGAAATTGGAAAAGAGTTATAAGGAAACCCTTAAGAATTGGAGAAAAATGACAGATGCTCTAAAACCCACATTAAGTAGAACTTTAAAATATGGGTTTACATAATTGATTTCACAAGAGAAAAAGTGAAATTGGAAAATAGCTATTAGGAAAACACTTAAGAACGATAGAAAAATGACAGTGTTCTAAAAACCATATTAAATAGTACTTTAAAATATGGAGAATAGAAGAGGAAAACTATAATAATGAACAATTTGTTATGGGGAACTGAAAAAAACATCATCATGAAGAACAATTTAGGGTGGGGAAGTTGAAACAGATGAGGAAGAAAGAATATAATGAAACATATTAATATAAGACACTGCCATCCCTCGTAATTAGTAAGCTCAACCCCTTACATAAACAAACCCGAGCATTTTGTTTCAGGGAGCTTCAAGAATATCAAGAAAAAACAATATCATGAAACATATTGATGCAAGATTTGAGCTATGTCCTTTGTTAATAAATATTGAAGACAAATAGAGAAATTGTATAAGAGGTGTTAGAATAACAATTATTTGCTACAAGTCATCTTACATGGGTATTTTTCATAAATGATTTGTGTATAATATTTAATGCCAATAAATGTAGCTTGAATTTATAATTAAGCGTGTGGCATTATACACATTTTTTAGAGATTGATGTATCATATAATTGTTGTCATAGCCTAAATAAAATAGGTATTGTCATAAAGAACTGGGTTTACATAATTGATTTCGCAAGCTGAAAAGATATCTGTATAAGCGTGGAGAAATAAATAGTTTGGTGGCTTTTAAGTGTTATTGTAATAGCTCTTTTATCTGGTCAACTTTATATTTTTAATTTGAGAAAAAAATATCATGAAAGATATTGGTACAAGACAACAAGCAAAATTGGAAAAGAGCTATTAGGAAAACACTTAAGAATCACAGGAAAATGACACATGTTCTAAAACCTAGATTAAATAGAAGTTTAAAATATGGATAACACAAGTTGAAAACTATGATAATGAATGGTTTGTTATGGGGAACTGAAAAAAATAATATGATGAAGAATAGTTTGTTGTGGGGAAGTTGAAACAAATGAGGAACAAAGAATATAATGAAACATATTGATATAAGACATTGTCATCCCACATAATTAGTAAGCTCCATCCCTTACATAAACAGACCCAAGCAGTGTGTTTCAACAAGCTTCAAGCAGATCAGAAAAAAATAATATTATGAAACATATTGATACAAGATTCGACCTTTGTTCTTTGTTTATGAATATTGAATACAAATAGAGAAATTGTATAAAATCTGTTAGAGTAACAATTATTTGCTAGAAGTCGTTTTACATGGGTATTTTGCATAAATGATTTGTCTATAATATTTAATGCCAAGCAATGTAGCTTGAATTTACAATTAATCCTAAGGCATTATACACATTTTATAGAGATTTTTACATCATATAATTGTTGTCATGGTCTAAAAAAAATAGGTATCGTCATAAAGAATTGGGTTTAAATAATTGATTTGGCAAGTTGAAAATATATTTGTATAAGCGTGGAGAAATAAATAGTTCGGTGGCTTTTAAGTGTTATTCTAATAGCTCTTTTATCTATTCAGCTTTATATTTTTAGCTGATAGGCTATTTATTTGAAGTTTCCACTAGGATTTTCATTAGCCTAGTCGTGAATATGATTTATCATCTAATAGCTCTTTTACAATTTCTCTGTTTGTTTATAATATTTAGTGCCAGGTAATGTAGCTCGATAGACAAATAGGTAAATTGTAAACAAAGTATTAGGAATATACATAAGAATCATAGGAAAATAACAAATGATAGAAAATTCAACTTTAAAATATGGAGTACAGGCAAGGAAAACTAAGATAATGAACAGATTGCTATGGGGAACTAAGAAAAAAAATATCATGAAGAACACTTTGTTATCGCAAAATTCAAATAGTTGAGTAAAAAAGAACATCATGAAACATATTGATACAAGACATATAACATGTTTCATATTTTAAAAAATACATAATAGGCAGAAATATATATCCATATATACAGACCAAGACCATTGTGGCTCATTTAAGAATGCAACAACAATTTATATATGCACATGTACATCTAGATAGCTATGTATGCTAATTTTATTTGTATTTAGGTAGAATTTCATTTAAAAAGAGTTAAATATAGCATATGTAAGTAGTATTTAGCTTTTGAGAAAATTAATACAATACAACCATAGCATTAAATGATATGGAATTGAGATGTTAATAAAAAAGAATTTAATGGTGCAGTATGTTAACCATTTTCATAAGAAATTTGTAAAATTGATTGCACGTTGGCAGTGAATGTCCCTATTGAAACTAAATACATTGAAAAACACCGAAAAATAGTGTTGAATACATTTGCTTGGACCCATCTTGATTACAATTGTCTAGTACCACGAGTAGCCATTTCCCATTCCACTTTTGTGCTCGAAGGTGGCCAGGAGTCCCTCTTTGACATATATATTTTAATAAGCTCTGAAGTTAAAAACATGTTGGTTTGCATAACTTTTTCCCTTTGCTTGTTTTTCATTTTGTGTGCTATACAACTCTCACATAATTCTCATTATGTGCATCTTTGGTGTTATAAAAATTAACACAAGAGAAATTGCAGATTAATAGCTCCTCCCCTTCAAAATTATGAAGACAACAAACATCCAAAATGGATTTTCCCTCAATTGACTAGCTGAGAAGGCTACGAATTCAAACCCTTTGTTCCCTATAGTAATGCCTTGCTTTAGAGTAGACAATATCCTATAGGAAAAAAAATGTTTGAATTTGTACCCTTCCTAACCAATCAATTGATGGAAAATTCAATCTGGATGTTTTCTCTCTTCATAAATTTTAAGGGGAGGAGTTACATAGTGAGGAAAAACTATGGTATACACATCTATTTAGATATAGCAGTGTGTATATAAATATATATATATACATATATACATGTGTGCATATGGATATATATACTTGGTTATATGTGGGTGTTTTTAAATGTGTAGACAAAGGGGGAATTCAATGTATATATGGGTAAGTGCACCAATTTATGACACAATTTGGGCTCTTAAGATACCACTTTTTTTTTTAAATTAGCAAAATCTGATTTGCATGAGAAAAAGAAGATAGTTATGCTCAAAAGTTCAAGATGCAACAAGAACAAAATTTGAAGTGCTCTGAGTCTAGTTTCTAAGCTACAATTTTTTTTTAAAATTAATGAAGATTAAGGGTTTCAAAAGCGCAAAATAGGTCTTGTTTTAAGAAAAAAAAATAGCATAGCACCTGAAGGCTCGCCCCTTTTTGATTAATTTTTTTTTAGAATTTCAAAAATCCCAACGGTGAGAAATTAGCCAACCCCATGTAGTTTATTCTCATTCTTTCGGATAATTTTTTTTAATGAATATATAATATTTTATGAATTTTCAAAGTAGGCACATCTTGAAAAGCTGAAATTTGAGCATGCTCCCCCATAAATGTTTTGAAAACTAATCGAATTTTTATTTTTTTTCATCATGTGTAGAATGGAGTCTAGTTTCAAAAAATGTAATTTTTTTCACATTTTGATGAACAAGTAAAAATCTATCCTAAAACTAGCACATGTTGGTTTTTGACAAAAAATAGAGGCATTTACAAAAGGAGTCATGGATCAAAACCTTAACTAAATCAAAATGAAAAAATAATTATATATTTAGATAGCTAAGAGAGAGGTTAACACTATCATGTTTTTCTTTATATAGTTTTATTGAAATACGTGCAAAAGAGATGGGGCACATAGATGAAAATATGAGGAAATTTGGCAAATCCTATCAATTAACACATCCAAAGTAGGTCATTTGGTGAGTGCCAAACTCGCCAGATTACCTACTTTGCAAAAAACTTGAATTTCCCCTCTTTTTGGTTGACTTATTTCCATGTCACTCCTCCTTTCATTTTGTTGCTACTCCAGCTACATCTTTCAGCGATGCTCCAGAACCTTTCATTCTATTGCTACTCTGGCTACATCTTTCAGCGATGCCTCAGAACCTTTCATTTCATTGTTGCTCCAGCTGCATCTTTCAACGATGCTCCAGAACCCTTCATTCCATTGCTGCTTCTGCTGTATCTTTCAACGATGCTCTGAAACCCTTAATTTCGTTGCTACTCCGACTGCATCTTTCAACAATGCTCTGAAACCTTTCATTCCATTGCCGCTCTAGCAGCATCTTTCAGCGATGCTCTGGAACCTCCATTTAATTCTTTGTTTCGGTCACACCACACACTGATGCTCCAGAACTTATGCACTCCTTTCGAGCGCGTTGACCAAATTACATGCTCTGAAACTTGTTCGCTTGTTTTATGCCACCTTTTTCAAATTTTTAAATTTTCACGATTCTTCTACCAGAATATCCCATACATCTGTCTTTCTATTTTTTCTTTAGTCATAAGTAAGCCACCCAATTTTGTACTCCTCATTGATAGCTCCGCCCCCCATAGAATTTCGCACCATATCATAATAACTCTGTTGTCACCTCAACCAATACCTTCACGTCATCCTATCAAATCTGTAAGGTATAAGATCTTCGGACGATCATAGAACACAAGTAAGTAATAATTTTCGCTTTAAGTAGGTAGTTATTTTCGAATAAAAAATAATTAATTGGCATGAACTTCACTCCCAATTTAACAATTTGTGCCACTCGGCGATCAACTACTTGTATAGAAAAGTCTTTCACATGCCTCCATGTAGATTAGAAATTATTGAAGAGTAAGCTGCAAATAAGACAAATAAGAGATTTTAGAGGCAATATTTTAAAAAACTAGCATGAAAGCTTTGTGCCAGACTTAAAAATATTTTGCAGAGTGTGAAATAAGGAAATGGGGGGTGGTAAAAGAAAGGAAGAGCCGAATTCAACAAAAAAATTGTTGGGATTGAGCAATATCTCCAAGTTGTTCGAAGAGGAAGGATGGTTAAACTTCATCAGAAAATTTAAGGGCTTATAACGAAAAGCTAGTCAACTCTTTTGTTGAGAACTACACTAATGGTGAGGTGGTACTTCAGGGGAAGCATTTCAAGGTAAGTTCCAAAATTATTTCTCGCTTATCTTGTTTAGAGAATACAGGCATAAAAATAAAGGAAACCAAGCTCAAATTACATACCAGAAGCTGTCTGAATTATTCATTAGAGAGGGAGACCCACACCCAATGCTAGTAATAAGTACTAGGGGGAAAAATAAAGGGTTCCAGAGAACCTCCATATTAGAACCCTAGGGCACTACTACTGTATGGATTATAAATTATTTTACTTGTGAGGGTCAACTAGCTGTAGTTGTGGGACCTTCCTTCCGTATGTTGACCCATTTACGTCATGGGAAGGAGGACCCTACTCTTAGGGTTAACATGCCCGAATTCTTGTATGATTCCTTGAACACTTCCATAGAAAGGTATAAAATAGGGACCGGGCCTTTGAAACATCATGAATTAATTCAGCTAATATGCAAATACCACTTCTATAAGAAACCTGAAGGAAAATGGGAGAAGTTTTTAAAGAAAATGGAGATGCCTTAGTTTGCAAGAACTATAGAAATAGGGGAACCGTCCCACCAGGCTATTCCTCCATCCGGAGCAATTTCCCCTAAGGTCTCTCTAGCTTTGGAAGCTCTTAATCCCACCACTCCTGGTGACGATTTGCCAACCTTCTTTGGGGATGAATTCAAAACCCCCGATCTGCCAGAACAGGTTGATATTATTTATTCTAGCACAAGAAAACCAAGAAAGAAGAAAAAGGGGAAAAATAGAACACCAGTCATTTTCCAAGAATTGCCTCCACTCAGAAGAAGTAAGAGGTTAGCCTCTGAATTCTCTGAATACAGGGTAAGGAGGGAAGTTCACAAAAGAAAAATCCTAAGCGGCCACCTGAGCCCATAGAAATTTCAGAGCTTTCCAGTGAAGAGGAGGTACCCCTAAATAAACAAGATTCAGGAGAAGAGTTCCCTTTCCACTCTGTACATGTGGAGGAAATCTTCAATGATGAAATTCAGGGAAGAGAACCTGAGGGGGATGGTGGTGCACCAAAAAATTTGTCACGCATTATGAATAAAATTGTTGAAACAATTGAAACAAGTAGTGCCATTGTTGAATTGGAAAAGTGTAGAGTAGAAATTGATTATTTACAAAGACAATTGTCTAAAAGTAATGAATTTATAGAATTGCAAAAAGAAGAGTCAGATGTGCAAATTGCAATAATAAATAAAAGAGATCAAGAAATAAAGGGCTTGAAGCTTCAATTGCAAGAAAAAAACTCAATAATCCATAAGTTACAAGAACAGATGCAAGAAGAGAATCAAAAGTATAGAATCTATAGTCTTGACATTGCAAACAAAGATGTAGAGATGGGAAGTATAAAGAAAAATTTTGTGCTCATGCTCACAGCTTTCAAGGAGGACAAGAAAATAAAAACTGAGTTGAACGCTTCCATCAGCAGGGTAGTTGAACTAGAGCAGGACTTGAAGGAATGCAATGTAAGACCTCAAATGGAGCCCAAAGAAATCCAGACAGAGCTAGTCATAACTAATTGGTTCCAGGTCTGCATTCCACCTCTGTTAATGAAATGGATGGAAAAATGTTACTTCCTCAGGAATGTCCAAACTGAAAAATTTTAGGCTGAAGAAGGAATTGGTGCTCCTGAAGGAGTCATTTCACAAGGCCTACATAGGGAAGCAGGATGCATGTCAACTAGTGGACTGTTTACTGAATTGTAGAAGACCATCAAGAGTTTACTCTATGTTTTTGAACGAATAGTGGCTAAGATGAAATTGTTTAGGATTTATAATGATCAGCTCTACGAGCGTAATGATAAAGAATTTGTAAAAATATTTGTAGAATCAACTTCTGAAGACCATGATTTAATTTGCGAATTCTTTCTGCATGACATGTTATTAGAAAATCATATAGATTTATTTATCAACTTGTTTGTTGGAGAGGTAGAACTGAGAGAATTCCTCTCCACCATGAGGAATCAAATTCATTGGCAAGATAGGACAAAAGAGTTTGCATAGGTAGAGAGAAAAGTGGGTCTCCAGATAAGGTCCCCAAATTCAAGGCCTGATGGGTTCAAAGCTACATTTTTGTCTCTCTTAGTTAATGATAAGATGAAGGAAAGGTATGACAATAGCCTCAAGATGTGTTATGATAATTTCATGGAAAATGTACATAAGTTGATAGGAAAAGCATGGTATGTGTGCGAAGAAAGATTCACCCCTCTACCAGCTTACTTAAAGAAAAGAGAGGTTATTTACCCTCTAAATATCAGGTGGTCATTTAGAAGGGCATATGCCTTAGTTAAAGTCCTGAAGACCCTAAGGACAAAATGGATAGGAATGAAATATAGACCTCCCTTGCTACTCAATCCACCCCCGACCTTCAATATTTCCATAGATCAGAATGATAAAATTTTTAATGAATGGAGGGAGAGTGTGATGTTTCATAGAAGGTTCATTCATAATTCTAAAGCTTTCGATGCATCAACTAGGGAGACACATGATCTCAGTACTCTTTATGAGGAATGGAATAGGACTCAGGGGTTTAACTATGGAGTAGGAGGACCTACCACAAATTAGGTAGGGGAGGAAATGATGAGGTAAAAATAACCTCATCATAATAATATCTGGAAAGATTAATTTTGCTAACTCAATCCTAAGCTTGTGCCAATTTATTAAACTTTAGGAGAAGTAATTGCTTATTTTAAGGAAAATTATGCTTTCTTTCTTTCTTTTGATCAATTGAGGAATTTTACCAAAGCAGGTTTAATGGTTTGACTTGAGCATTTTTGTAGGGAATAACAGGTCATCATGTGGTTGTTACAAAAGTTTATCGAACACGTGCCTCAAGAGTAATGCTGTGAGCCCATTCCTAGATGCCTAGATGATGCACAGAAGATTTAGTTCCGCTCTTTAAATTTTTGTTGTTAAAACTTTATTGCTCTTCTCGAGCCTTCCATATGTTTAGGAGCTTTAAAGACATCAAAGTTAGTTTTAAGTTAAGGAAGACTTTTTCAATGGCTATCCCCACCATCTTAAATTTAGGATTTAGTGAAAAATTTATCTATAAAAATGTAATTTCACAAGTGATGAATAAGATAGAGGACGTATCGTTATGTTGTTCACATGGTTTTTCAAAGCACTGTTAAAATGAGTGATATGATTTCTGTCTATTGGTAACTGTTTAATTTCGAATGATGATGACTATTTGCAATAAAAGGATTTGAGAAATAGTAGCTTATGTGATTTAAAGATGAAATATTAGCTCACAAGCTGGCCACTCGAGGGGAGTTAGCCTAGATAGATAAGTATTTTACTGTTAAGTTATTTTCTTTGTTTAAGGTAAATTGTTGTTCAGTAGGAAGTAACAAGTTGTTGAAGAGTCAAGTCTGTAGTTCTGGAGCACCATTGTTTTTAATTTGTATAAATTATCTTCTGTAGTTGATAAAATCCTTTACTATTTAAAAAGATGTTTAATTGTCTATTTCCTTACTTTTTTGTTTCTGTAGTACATCAATTGTTTAGTTTGCTTGTTTCTATGCTTTCTAAATTAGTTGTCTTATGCTTTTTAATATAGTATTTCTAGATTTTCTTAGAGTAAGATTATTTTCTAGTTAAAAAGTAATGGCCCTAGATTAGAACTTATTTCTGTAGTTTAAGAGAAAAACAAAAAAATATAAAATGAGTTATCCAAATACTCTCTTTCTACAAACTGCCTTGGACATTGCCCGGTCGACTAATTGACATTCAATTATTCTAAAGTAAAACAAGCGAACAAGTTCTGGAGCACGTAATTTGGTCAACATGCTCGAAATGAGTGCATAAGTTCTAGAGCATTGGTGTGTGGTGCGACTGAAACAAAGAATGA
Source organism: Sequoiadendron giganteum (assembly GCA_007115665.2). Classification (NCBI taxonomy): domain Eukaryota; kingdom Viridiplantae; phylum Streptophyta; class Pinopsida; order Cupressales; family Cupressaceae; genus Sequoiadendron; species Sequoiadendron giganteum. The sequence continues at coordinate 907,688,127 of CM021100.1, read as the reverse complement.
AATGGAGGTTCCAGAGCATCGTTGAAAGATGCTTCAGAAGCAGCAATGGAATGAAAGGTTCCGGAGCATCACCAAAAGATGCAGCCAGAGCAGCAACAGAATGAAAGGTTCTGGAGCATCGCTGAAAGATGCAGTCAGAGCAGCAAAAGAATGAAAGGTTCCATAGCAGCGCTGAAAGATGCAGCCGAAGTAGCAATGGAATGAAGGTTTTAGAGCATCACTGAAAAATGTAGCTGAAGCAGCAACAAAATGAAAGGAGGGGTGACATGGAAAATAATTTTTGAACTTCATGGGCTTTGAACCTTAGTGCAAAACACCTCTTCAACATGATGAGCTTTATACAAGTTCCAAAGCATCGGGCTTGAAAATGTCAAGCCCTAGAGCATCGATACCAACATCATAACGTTCCAGAGCATCTTTGGAGGGTGCTCTAGAAGTTATTTTCTTCTTTCTAAGAAGTCCTGCAAAAATGAAAAATATTTAGCTAAGTCCAAAAATGAAGAAAGATTTAATGAAGGAAAATATCTTAGCATACATGACCATTTATTGCATATTTTCAAATTATTTTTATTTTTATTTTTATTTTTATTAATTAATTAATTTAATTTATTTATTTTTATTTATTTATTTTCTATTTATTTATTTATTTATTTTTTTATTTTTTTAACAACATAGCATTGTTACCAGATATACTCTATCGTGGCAGAGTCAACACATTGGACCTCACCCTGCATTTTGACCATCCTTGTAAAGTATTCCCTGTTGAGTGGCTTATGGTAGACACATAAGCGATGACCATTTACTAACAAAGTTCGCGTGTCATCTTTGAATGGTTTCAACTGAACAGTTTTGTTCGAAAAGACTTCATCAACTTCATAAGGTCCCAGCTAGTGAGTCTTGAGCTTCACCTTATGATCCTTGTGTCTTGAATCAAATAACAGGGCCCAGTCCCCATTATGAAACTCCTTTTCCTTAATATGTTTATCATGCCACATTTTCTTTTGATGTTGAATTAGTTATGTTTGATGGATGGCGTCTAGACGAAGCTCATCCAATTCACTTAGTTGCAAAACTCGTTCAACTTGGGCTCATTTTAAATCTAGACCTAGTTCCATAGCCATTCGTAGAGTCTATAGTTCAAAATCTATGGGAAGAAGAGGCTTCTTCCCAAAAATGAGCTCATAGGGGCTAAACCCAATCACAAATTTCCAAGTTGTGTTGTATGCCCATACGGCTTCAGGGACTTTTCTAGCCCAGTCTTTTCTTCTCGAAGAAACTATTTTTGTTAGAACATTTTCCAGCTCTCTATTAGTTACTTCTACTTGGCCGTTCTCTTGAGGGTGGTAAGGGGATGACTTCCTATGGCTCACTTGAAAATGATTGGTAAATTACAAGAGCACTTGGGACATGAATTGGGGTCCTTGATCAGTTACAATGGTTCGAGGGGCTCTGAATTTAATGAAGATTTTATTATAAAGGAAGTTTGCAACCTACTCTTCCCTAGCTATTCTTAAGGCTTGAACTTCAACCCATTTTGTCATGTAGTCAATGCAAACCAATATATACTCTTTCCCTTGAGAGGAAGGATCTATGGGTCCGATAAAATCTAAACCCCATTTTTTGAATGGTTCAATGACTACCTGTGGTAGCAATGACATTTTCGAAGAAGCATTTGGTCTTCCTACCCTCTGACATTCATCACAATGATGAACATAGTTTTTAGTGTCTTTGTGCATTGAGGGTCAATAGTATCTGGTGCCTAGGACTTTGTGGGAAGTTCTCTTTGCAGAGTAATGTCCTCCCGAAGGGTCATCGTGACAGGCCCTTATAATGATGTACATTTCATCCGCTCTTACACATCTCCTCAAAATCATGTCAGGACCACAACAAAATAACATTTTGTGAATCCACTTGAATGAGGAACTTTCCCTGATTTGATGCTTATTTTGCTTAGACATGAATCCAAGAGGTACTTCTGAAGTAGCTAAATAGTTAGCGATATCTGCAAACCATGGTGATTTTATAGAAACTACAAATAGATTTTCATCTGGGAAATCATCCTATACATGGGTACTGTCACCTTCTTCATGTTTGATTCGTGACAGAAAATTGGCTACCGCATTATATTTCCCTGGTTTATCAAGAATCATGGCATTAAACTCCTAAAGGAGCAATAACCATCTCATAATTCGACCATTAACCACAGGTTTGTGCATTAGGTACTTCACATCTAAGTGGTCCATATAAACTGTGACCTTATACCCCATAATATAATGACGAATTTCTTAATAGCGTGAACAATAGCCAAGAATTCCTTTTCTGTTGTTGTATAATTCTTTTCTGCAGGGGTAAGATTTTTGTTAATGAAATATATAGCATACTTTCCCCCGTTCTCATCTTCTTGTCCCAGAACTACACCGATAGCATCATCAAAAGCATCAGCATAGATATAAAAAGGAATACTCCAATTTGGCCCTCTCAGAACGGGAGCAGAGACAAGTTTTTCTTTGATTGCTTCAAATGATTGTTGACACTCAGATGTCTAAACAAACTCCACTTCTTTCTATAAAAGAGAGAACATAGGAGCTACAATTTTACTAAATCCTTCTATGAACCTTTTGTAGTAACTAGCATGTCCAAGAAAACTTCTTACATCTGTCTAAGTTTGAGGGATTGTCAATTGTTGGATGACTTCAATCTTCTTAGGGTCGACCACTATTCCTTGTTCCACCATTATTAAGCATTTCTCATGGCTAAGGGATAGTCTATTTTCCTCACAAACTTGTAGAACTCGATCTAGGTTCTGAAGAGTTTCATCGTATGTTGACCCATAGACTGTAAAATCTTCCATGTAGACCTTGACACAGTCATTAATGAGAGCAGAAAATATGGCAAGAACGGCTCTCTGAAAGGTCACTATAGCATTGCACAATCCAAAAGGAAGCACTCTATATGCAAATGTGCCCCAAGGGCAGGTAAACATGGTTTTGTCCTGGTCTTCTGGAGCAACCTATATCTGATTATAACCACTAAATCCATTGAGAAAGGAGAAATACTTCCTCCCATCCAAGTTGTCCAGGACCTGAGCAACGAATGGTAAGAGAAAATAATCTCTATAAGTGGCTTTATTGAGTTCTCAATAATCTACACATATTCTCCACTTCCCATTTTTCTTTAGGACTACCACCATAGGTGATACCCATTTACTATCAGAGATTGGATAAATAAATCTAGCATGAAGGATTTTCTCAATCTCAATTTTGACCAAATCCTTTAATGCAGGATTGAGTCTCTTTTATAGCTGGAGAATAGGCCTTATATTGATGTCAGTGTAAATGTGATGAGTAAAAACACTTGGGTGAATTCCCTTCATGTCCGTATATTCCCAAGAAAAAGCTTTAGACCTTTGTACCAACACATTAAACAACTTATCCTCCTGAGTTTCTGTCAACCAACTATTGATATTCAAGGTTTTTCCTGGTAATAGCATTACTGATTTTGTTCCAGGATGAACCAAGGTCACAATATACATAGGTCGCAACAACGCATTAAGAGGAAAACTATGAGGTACCAGTTGATGAAACCTTGTGACATCCTCATAGAAATAAATTTTTATGGGAATCATATTTGCTAAGGGACAAGGCATTCCCATTGTAGCATAGTTGTACTCCATCCCATTTATATCAATTGGTTTTCCAAATTTTCTTGGGGCATCCATCACTTCTTCCTCATTTAGGGTTTTAGCAAGACATGCTATTTCATTCACTAACTCTTCCTCTAGTTCTTCCCCATGTTGTTTAATTACTACCATGGCTAGGGAGGCTAATCTGTCTGAACAATTTGATTCCTCAGGTTCATCAACCCAGACTGTTTTGTACTCAGTAGGTTTAGCAGGGGGATATAAGAACAAACGTTTACTATCTTGACCATGCAAAATGGTCATTCCCCCTTCCCTACAATCAATCTTAGTAGCAATCATGGCTAGCCAAGGTCTTCCAATAATTATAGGATAGCTATCCTTAGGTGTAAGTGACTGAATTACCTGGAAGTCGACTGGGTAATCCCATCCATCAACTTTGACAAGGGTGTTTTTAATGACACCCTTTGGGATGGCTATAGACTGATTTGCCATTTGTAAGACTATGGTTGTAGGACGTAAATCAGTTAAACCTAATTTTTCCATTACATCCACAATCAACACGTTAATAGCTACTCCTAGATCCACTAGTGCATTTGGTATTGTTGCCTCATTGATTGTAACAACTATAAGTGGACTCTCAGGATCATCGTATTTCAGAGCAATAGTCTTTCCAGACATAAAATCAGCTAAATAACCATCAATATGAATGGTATTTATCTTTTTTGGCTTCCTCCCTGGTGTTTTGATACATAGCTTCTTGATTAACTGGTTTAATTCAAGAATTTCCTTTATTGTTTGTAATAAAGGAACTTCAATATGCAACTGCTTAATCTCCTGAATTAACGCAGTTTCTATAGCCAAAGATACTTCCAGAGTATCTTTCAGAGTTATGGACTTTAAACGTTCTAGGTATGGTGCCATCCTCTTCTCCCTTGGAACAGGATCCTCCTTATGTTGACTTAAGGACTGACCTTCCACCCCCGGAGACAAGTCAGCAGCCCCTATCACTGAAAAAGGCTCTTTGTCTTTAGGAGTGGTATCCTGATTAGACGACATGTCTTTTATTGGACTTTTAGGCTCAGTTTCCTCCACTATTTCTTCAATGGTCAGAGGTTGAAGAGTTTTCCCAGAACGCAGTTTCACATTTTTGAAGTGTATCGCATTAAGCCCTATAGCATTTTCATGTTTGGTAGAATAGACTGGAGTATTTTGGCAATTATTCTTAAGATTGGGAAGTGGTTGCGCTGGAAGCTGAGGTTTGTTTACCTACTCATTCTAAGGAGGGTTTTGAGCTAAAGGTAACATATTATGTTGTTGATTCCTCCTAGGTTTAGTATAAAACTAATTTTGTGCCCGATTCCATTGGGGGGCAGCATGTTGTTGATACCACTATTGTTGGGGTTGATTTGACCACTACTAATTTCCCCAAGTGTGGTTTGTCCACTCAGGGGATCCCTAATAAGGATTTCCCCATTTAGGTTGAGGTGGAGGTGATTGATTCCAAGATGGATTCCATTGATTATGAGCCTAGTTATTTTGTGGTATCCATGTAAGATTAGAATTTTGTCCATAAGGGAAATTTCCTCCTTGACGTTAATTTAAGGCATTTATCTCTTCTTCAACCTGGATGGTTTTTTTATTTGTATTCTTGATATCCATCAAAAGTTCACACTGATTCGTAGGATGGTTTTTCTCACATAGTTGACAAACATTGACTTTATCTAAAGGACACTCACACAATAGGTTTTTATTCTGACACCTTGGACAATAAATTGACAGCGTCTTAGGGTTGCGATTTTTAGCTTGTATACCATCTAATGTGGTATTCAACTGCACAAGAATGTTCATTTTCAGATTTTCTATTTCTTCACGGAGCTTACCTATCTCGTTAGACCCTTTAAAAAGATTAGTTTTGCAGATTCCTCCCCAAGTACGGGCTAAATTCTAACATAACTCACATATTTATTCAAGAGCTAATTGAGATACGTCACCTTTTCCCATTAAATCCAGATTTCTTTGAGCATCCTCATCAAGAACTTTAAGAAATATTATTTTGAGAATCTCTATGCTAATGGCTATTTCTCCACATATTTTGGAGAGGAAGAGGAATCTATCAAGATAATCCTCCAAAATTTTGTCCTCATTTTATCTCAGTTTAAACAGTTCCTCCTTACGATAACTTGCCCTACAGTAACTCTAGTATTTTTTCAGGAAGACAGTCTCCATTTCCTCCCAAGATGTTATACTACCCGAACCCAATCCCATTAACCAGTTCATTGCTAAGTCCTTCAAAGTCGACGAAAATACCTTCAACTTTTGGTTGTCATTCTTATAATCATAAGTTTGACACAGGACTTTGAATTCAAAGAGGAATTGGTCAGGGTCCTCCGAGGACAAGCCATAGAAGGTTGGAAGGAAAGGTGGAGAAATGTTCTTCATGACAATATCATCATCAGCATCCAATGTAATAGGATAGGTAAACATTCTAGGAGGCTGAGGTTCATTGTGGTTAGGTTCAGCTCTACGATTTCCCATGATATTCAAAAGAGTATGTTCCTCAAAAACAATTTCTTCTATAACTGGTTGTTCTACTAGTTGCTCAACAAGTAAATAATTGAAAGCCTCGGGTGGAGTAGGCTCAAATATTCTTCAGAAGTGTGGTCATCTAATCTTTGGGCTTCCCTATGTATAATTGGTACATATTTTGGGGGAGGTCTTTGGTATAAAACGTCCGTGAGGGCCTCTTTTCCGGACCATGTAGAAAAGGAAGGCCACTGAGAAATTTTTGGCATAAAACTTTGTATTCAAACCGTATGCTAATAACACTCAAGCACAAAGGCTTTTGAAGTCCCTGACAATAGCGCCAAAAAGTGATAGGCTATCATTAGGTCCTACTACTTTAGAATAATTGAATGTCAATTAGTCAACCAGGCAGTGTCCAATGCAGTTTGTAGAAGGAGAGTATTTGGATAACTCATTTTATATTTTTCTATTTTTTACTTAAGCTACGGAAATAGGTTCTAATCTAGGGCCATTACTTTTTAACTAGAAAATAATCTTACTCTAAGAAAATCCATAAATACTAAATTAAAAAGCATAAGACAACTAATTTAGAAAGCATGGAAACAAGAAAACTAAACAACTGATGTACTACATAAATAGAAAAGTAAGGAAATAGACAATTAAACATCTTTTGAAAAAGTAAAGGATTTTATCAACTACAAAAGATAACTTATACAAATTAAAAACAATGGTGCTCTGGAACTACAGACTCGACTCTTCAACAACTTGTTACTTCCTACTGAACAACAATTTACCTTAAACAAAGAAAATAACTTAATAGTAAAATACTTATCTATCTAGGCTAACTCCCCTCGAGTGGCTAGCTCACGGGCTAATACTTCGTCTTTAAATCACATAAGCTATTGGTTCTCAAATCCTTTTATTACAAACAATCATCATCATTCAAAATTCAACAATTACAAATAGACATAAATCAAATCACTCATTTTAATAGTGCTTTCAAAAACCATGTGAACAGCATAACGATACTTCCTCTGTCTTATTCATCACTTGTGAAATTACATTTTTATAGATAAATTTTTAACTAAATCCTAAATTTAAGATGTCGTGGATAGCCAATGAAAAAGTCTTCCTTAACTTAAAACTAACTTTGATGTATTTAAAGCTCATAAACATATGGAAGGCTCGAGAAGAGCCATAAAGTTTTAACAACAAAAATTTAAAGAGCATAACTAAATCTTTGGTGCATCATCCAGGCATCTAGGAGTGGGCTTGCAACATTAATCTTGAGGCATGTCCTGGATAAACTTTTGTAACAGCCACATGATGACCTGTTATTCCCTACAAAAATGCTCAAGTGAAACCATTAAACCTGCTTTGGTAAATTTCCTCAATTGATCAAAAGAAAGAAAGAAAACATAATTTTCCTTAAAATAAGCAATTACTTCTCCTAAAGTTTAATAAATTGGCACAAGCTTAGGATTGAGTTAGCAAAAGTAATATTTCCATATTTTATTATGGTGAGGTTATTTTTACCTCATCAGATGTATAGTTGAGGTTTTACCTTTCATGTGCTCTCTAACTCGTTACCCTAATTGGATAACTCTTTATCCCTTTAAATTCTCTCTCTCAAGTCTCACTCCCTCCCACATGACCTAGACTACTCTCTTAGTCCAATGCCCTCTCCCAGGTCTCTTTCGCTCCCACATAGGTACCTAAATAAATTTATCTCACTCCAACCCCCTTTCTCACTCTCCCTCTCTCTCTCTCCCTCTTTGGTATTTTTCTCTCTCTCACTCCATCTCCCTCTCTTAGGGTGTTATATTTCTCTCTATGTCTCTCTCTCTCAAGTCTCTCATTCCTACCCCCTCTCCCTCTCTTAGTTTTATCACTCTCCCTCTATCTCTCTCCCATTCCCTCTCTCTCACTCACTCTATCTCTCTCCCTCTCTCTCTCACTCTCTCTTGGGTAGCTCCATCCCCCTCTCTATCTCACTCTCACACACACACTCCCTCTCTCTCTCCCACTCCCTCTCTCTTACTCCCTCTATCTCTCTCCCACTCTCTCCCACTTTGTCTCTCTCCCTCTCTCTTAGGTCTCTCCCTCCCACCTCCTCTCCCTCTCTCTCTCTCATATATCTCTATCCTACCCCCTCTCCCTCTCACAGTCACTCCCTCTATCTCTCTTTCACTCCCTCACTATCTCACTCCCTCTATCTCTCTCCCTCTACCTCTTTGTATCTCTCAAGTATCTCCCTCCCACCACCTTTCCCTCTCTCTCTCATGCCCTCTATCTCTCTCTAACTCTATCTCCCTCTCCCTCTCTCTCAAGTCTCTCCCTCCCACTCTCTCTCAAGTATCTCCCTTCTACCCCATCTCCCTCTATTAGGTCTCTCTCACTCACTCCTTCTATCTCTCTCCCAAATCCTCTCTCTCTCTCTCACTCCCTCTATCTCTCTCCCTCTCTCTCAAGTATCCCTCTCCTATCCCTCCAACTCTCTCTCCTTCTCTCTCAAGTATCCCCCCCCCCACCCCCCTCTCTCTCTCTCTGACTCCCTCCATATCTCTCCAATCCCTCTATCTCAAGTACTCCCTCTCCCTCGAGTATTCCCTCTCCCTCCCACCCCCTCTCCATCTCTCAAGTCTCTCTCTCTCACTCCTTCTATCTCTCACATCCCTCTATCGCCCACTCCCTCCCTCTCCTACTCTCTTAGGTCTCTCCTTCCCACCCCCTCTCTCCTAGTTTGTTTCCCTCTCCTTCTCTCTCAGGTGTCTCCCTCCCACCCCCTCTCCCTCTCTCTCTCTTAGGTTTCTCCCTCCCAACCCCTCTCCCTCTCCCGCTCTCTCTCTCAAGTCTATCCCTCCTACCCCCCTCTCTCTCTATGTCTCTCCCTCTCTCTCTCTCCCAATCCCTCTCTATCTCACTCCCTCTATCTCTCTCCCACTTTGTCTCTCTCCCTCTCTCTCACTCCCTCTATCTCTCCCACTTTGTCTCTCTCCCTCTCTCAAGTCACTCCCTCCCACGCCCTCACCCTCTCTCTCTCTCTCAAGTATCTCCATCCTACCCTATCTCCCTGTCTCTCTTTTTCAAGTCTCGCCTCATACCCCCTCTCCCTCTCACAATCATTCCCTCTATCTCTCTTCCACTCCCTCACTATCTCACTCCCTCTATCTCTCTCCCTCTACCTCTCCATCTCTCTCAAGTATCCCCCTCCCACCACCTCTGTCTCTCTCTCTCCCACTCTCTCTACCTCTCCCTCTCTTTCAAGTCTCTTCCTCCCACCCCTTATCCCTCCCTCTCTCTCACAATTCTCTCCATTCTACCCCCTCTCCCTCTATTAGGTATCTCTCACTCACTCACTCTATCTCTCTCCCACATCCTCTCTCTCTCTCACTCCCTCTATCTCTCTCCCTCTCTCTTAGGTATCTCCCTTGCACTCCTCCCACTCTCTCTCTCTCTCTCTCTCTCTCTCGGTATCTCCCCACCCCTCTCTCTCTCTATGTCTCTCTCTCTATCTCTCTCTCACTCCTCTCTATCCGTCCCTCTATCTTGGTGTCCCTCTCCTCCCACCCCCTCTCTCCATCTCTCACGTCTCTCTCTCTCTCTCACTCTTTGTATCTCTCGCATCCCTCTATCCCCCACTCCCTCCAACTCCTACTCTCTTAGGTCTCTCCTTCCCATTCCCTCTCTCCCACTGTGTCTCCCTCTCATTCTCTTTCAAGTGTCTCCCTCCCACCCTCTCTCTTGGGTTTCTCCCTCCCACCCCCTCTCCCTCCCCCTCTCTCTCTCAAGTCTCTCCCTCCTATCCCCCCCTCTCTCTCTCTATGTATCTCCCTCTCTCTCTCCCACTCCCTCTCTCTTAGGTCTCTCCCTCCCACCCCCTCTCCCTCTCTCTCTCAAGTATCTTCATCCTACCCCCTCTCCCTTTCTCTCTTTGTCAAGTCTCCCCCTCCTACCCCCTCTACCTCTCATAGTAACTCCCTGTATCTCTCTTCCACTCCCTCACTATCTCACTCCCTCTATCTCTCTCCATCTACCTCTCCATCTCTCTCAAGTATCTCGCTCCCACTACCTCTCCCTCTCTCTTTCAAGTCCCTCTCTCTCTCATGCCCTCTATCTCTACCACTCTCTCTCCCTCTCCCTCTCTCTCAAGTCTTTCCCTTGCACCTCCTCTCCCTCCCTCTCTCTCTCAAGTCTCTCTTTGTCTCACTCACTCACTCCCTCTATCTCTCTTCCACATCCTCTCTCTCTATCACTCCCTCTATCTCTCTCCCTCTCTTAGGTACCTCCCTCCCACCCCCTCCCACTCTCTCTCTCCCTCTCTCGGGTATCTCTCCCCACCTTCTCTCTCTCTATCTATCTCTCACTCCCTCCATCCTAGGTACTCCCTATCCCTCCCACCCCCTCTCTATCTCTCAAGTCTCTCTCACTCCTTATATCTCTCCCATCCGTCTATCCCCCACTCCCTCCCTCTCCTACTCTCTTAGGTCTCTCCTTTCCACCCCCTCTCTCCCACTTTATCTCCCTCCCACCCTTTCTCCCTCTCCCTCTCTTAGCTTTCCTCCTTCCCACCCCCTCTCCCTCCCCCTCTCTCTCTATCAAGTCTCTCCCTCCTACCCCTCCTCTCTCTCTATGTCTTTCCCTCTCTCTCCCCCACTCCCTCTCTCTCACTACCTCTATCTCTCTCCCACTTTGTCTCTCCCCCTCTTTCTCAGGTCTCTCCCTCCTACCCCCTCTCCCTCTCTCTCTTTGTCAAGTCTCCCCCTCCTTCCCCCTCTCCCTCTCACAATCACTCCTTCTATCTCTCTTCCACTCCCTCCCTCTCTCACTCCCTCTATCTCTCTCCCTCTCCCTCTCCCTCTCTCTCAACTATGTCCCTCCCACCACCTCTCCCTTTCTCTCTCTCTCAAGTTGAGGGTTTAGGGTTTAGGGTTTAGGGATTAAGGTTTAAGGGTAGAGGTTTAGGGTTTAGGGATTATGATTTACGGATTAAGGGTAGAGGGTTTAGGGTTTAACCTGGTTAAGGGTAGAGGATCGAGGGTTTAGGGTTTAAGGGTTGAGGGTTGAGGTTAGAGGGTTTATGGATTAAGGGTTAAGGGTAGAGGTTTTAGGGTTAATTGATTATGATTTAAGGTTTAAGGGTAGATGGTTTAGGGTTGAGAGAGAGGGGGGCGTTGAGGGTAGAGGATAGAGGGTTAAGGGTATAGGGGTTTAGGGATTAGGGTTTAAGGGTTGAGGGTTAAGGGTTGAGGAATTAAGAGCACATAGGGGTTGAAAGGTTAGGGTTTAAGGGTAGAGGGTAGAGGGTATAGGGGTTAAGGAATTAGGTTTTAAGGGTTGAGGGTTGAGGGATTAAGAGGGTATAAGGGTTGATGGATTGGGGTTTAAGGGTTGAGGGTTGAGGGATTAAGAGGGTATACCATTTGAGGGATAAGGGTTTAAGGGTTGAGGGTTAAGGGTTGATGGATTAAGAGTGTAGAGGAGTAGAGGGATTAGGGTTTAAGGGTAGAAGGTTGAGGGATTAAGAGGGTATAGTGGTTGAGGGTAGAGGATTGAGTTATTAAGAGGGTATAGGGGTTGAGGGATTAACAGGGTATGGGGGTTGAGGGATTAGGGTTTAAGGTTTAAGGGTTGAGGGTTCGGGGATTAAGAGGGTATAGGGGTTGAGGGATTAGGGTTTAAGGGTAGAGGGTTGAGGGATTAAGAGGGTATAGTGGTTGAGGGATTAGGGTTTAAGGGTTGAGGGTAGAGGGTTGAGGGTTGAGGGATTAAGAGGGTATAGGGGTTGGGGATTAGGGTTTAAGGGTTGAGGTTGAAGGTTGAGGGATTAAGATGGTTCAGGGGTGTAGGGATTAGGGTTTAAGGGTTGAGGGATTAAGAGTGTATAGGGGTTGAGGGGTTAGGGTTTAAGGCTAGAGGGTAGAGGGGTTGAGGAAATAAGAGGGTAGAGGGGTTGATGGATTAAGAGGGTATAGGGGTTGAGGGATTAGGGTTTAGGGGTTGAGGGGTGAGGGATTGAGAGGGTATAAGGGTTCATGGATTATATTTTTATGGGTTGAGGGTTGAGGGATTAAGAGGGTATGGGGGTTGAGGGATTAGATTTTAAGGGTTGAGGGTTGAGGGTTGAGGGTTGAGGGCTTAAGAGGGTATAGGGGTTTAGGGATTAGGGTTTAAGGGTTGAGGGTTAAGGGTTGAAGGATTAAGAGCATATAGGGGTTGAGGGGTTAGGGTTGAAGGGTAGAGGGTAGAGAGGTTGAGGGATGAAGAGGGTAGAGGAGTTGAGGGATTAAGAGGGTATAGGGGTTGAGGGATTAGGGTTTAAGGGTTGATGGTTGAGGGTTGAGGGATTAAGAGGGTATGGGGGTTGAGGGATTAGGGTTTAAGGGTTAACGGTTAAGGGTTGAGGGTTGAGGGATTAAGAGGGTATAGGGGTTGAGGGACTAGGGTTTAAGGGTTTAGGGTTGAGCATTAAGGGATTGAGAGGGGTATAGGGGTTGAGGGATTAGGGTTTAGGGGTTGAGGGTTGAGGGATTAAGAGGGTATAGGGGTTGATGGATTAGGGTTTAAGGGTTGAAGGTTAAGGGTTGAGGGATTAGGGTTTAAGGGTAGAGGGTTAAGGGTTGAGGGTTGAGTGATTAAGAAGGTATAGGGTAGAGGGTTTAGGTTTTATGGATTAAGGGTTAAGGGTAGAGAGTTAAGAGTTTAGGGATTGATTTACGATTTAAGGGTAGATGTTGTAGGGTTGAGAGAGAGAGGGGGGCAGAGGGTAGAGGGTAGAGGGTTAAGGGTTTAGGGGTTTAGGGTTTAGTGTTTAAGGGTTTAAGGGTTAATGGTTTAGGGTTTAGTGTTTAAGGGTTTAAGGGTTAATGGTATAGGGTTTACTGTTTAAGGGTCCCACTCCCTCTCTTAGGTCTTCCCCCCCACCATAATTGAATACATCTCTTCCTCTCAAGTCTCTCTCTCTCGGGTCTCACTCCCTCCCATGCTACCTAGACTAATCTATGTCACTCCAATGCTCTCTTTCACAGTCCCTCTTTGTTAGGCCTCACTTACCTCCCATCCTACCTAGAAAAATATATTTCACTCCAACCCCCTCTCCCACAATCCCTCTCTCTCTCTCTCCCCCTTTGGTCTTTTTGTATCTCTCGAGTCTCATCCCTCCAAACCCCTCTCCTATTGTTATGTATTTTTCCCTATTATAATTGGATAACTCTCTATCCCTCTCTAGTCTCCATTGCTCTTAGGTCTCAGTCGCTACCACACTACCTAGACTAATGTCTCTCAATCCTATCACCTCTCTCTCTATCTTGAGTGTCACTCCCTTTGTCTCTATGGAATCTCTCCCTTTCAAAACAACACATTTGGCGCTCACCAACTTTGGAGAGCACCAAATTTGGTGAGTGCCAATTTTGTTTTACCTTGAAATAGTAAAATAGGGGTTGACCTCATGATTTAGGCCCACATGCTTCTGTATTTGTCTAGTTTAGCACTTTATCTAGTTCAAAAATGCCTTTTTTTATGTAGTTGACTTCATATTGTACCAATCTATGCTTGATCCATCACCTTTTTACAACCAATCTGCATGGTAGATAATGTAGAAGAAGAAATTTTAAAGTTTCTACATCATTTTACATTATCTGAGGTAATATATTCATTTTTGTAATATTGAAATGTTTATATTTAGTATATTTGTTTATTTTTGACAATATAAACTAAATTTCTTTAATGATTTTATTAATCATAACAATAGAATTCAACATTGAATTAGATGGGATTTACATTAAAAAAATTATTTTTTATGAGTTTCAAGAACAAAAAAATGAAAATCATGAGATTTACTTTACACAAATTTACTTATGAATTTTATTTGCATTGCTTATAGTAGTCCATTTCCAGCATGGCTAGTGGAATTCACTCTATTTCATTTTATTTTCAACTAATTTGGAAATTTTTTATTTTCAACTAATTTGGAAAACCTAATATCTTTCATGAATGTTAATGGAAGTGTCCATTAATTTTTTTGTTTCATAAAAAAATCACCTTCATCGAAAATGTGCTTAGATAAGTTCAAGTGAGTTGGCATAGTTGTTAATGCAAGTTTCCATTCATTCATACCATATAACTTTCTAGTAAATACAAAAAACGAAAATTTTGTGCAATTGAGAATGCTTATTATCTTTCTAAGTTACCTCATTTCCAGATAGTTATAATATATAGCATCACAAAGCCTTCTTTGAATTCATATTCTTCATGACTTCATTGACAATCACAAATTTGGTTTTGAGAAAAATAAACAAAAGATTCTATAGTTTTCACTTAGGTGTCAACAACTTATACCCTAGGTTTGTGATGCGAAGCAGGGAGAAAAAACCTTCAACAATCATAACTAGATCAGTTTCAAACAATCTTCAATCTCAAAAACCTCAATTCAATGCTCAACTAACCAATTCACACTCACTTACCGGTTTCACTCACTTTGATTGTTGTTGTACAGCCTATACAAACTCTAATATTATCTAAAACTGGTTGGATGTTGTATATTAATGAATTATCTTTCATTTTCACCTATTTAGAGGTTCTAACTCTTTGTATAGCGAAAGTTATCTTGTTTTTACTACTGCTACCTACTTTCACAGTGTTCTTTGATTGAAGGGTTTCATGATGTAATTTGACTGATTCCACTTTTTGTGCCTACTATAACTTGTGGAATGGGTCCTCTAACTTGTAAAATACATGCATAACCTATTTAGAATGTTGTGGGGTCAAGGTTGGGTGTTTGGGATGATGTTCTAAGACTATAGCAGGGTATTTTCATGGTGAAAATGAGGGTTTCAAGTGGTGTTTTGAAAAAATGTGGGAAGGACTATCCATGTAATGTATTATTCACCATTTTTAGGGTCTGGTAAGTGTTTTTGGTGCTTTGTATGGGTCTAGCAGGTCCATGAGATAGGAGTTACATTAAAATCCCAAGTATTTTGCTTGAAATTGAGGGTTTGGTGTATTAGGGGTCTCGAGGTCTTAGACCTGGAAAAAAATCAGGAAATTGGAGGTTTCGAAAAATAAAATACTATTGTTTGAGGAGTTTGAGTGAAGATCTAGTGTTTAAAAGGTACTCTCTTTGTAAATTAGGCCAATTGAATAGCCTTTTCCAATGTGGGTCTATTGGAAGTCAATGTTGGTCCAACAGAGTTAATGTTGAGGTTTACCTATGTTTTATAACATGAAAATGGGCATCTTAATCATCCTTGAGTTTTTCAAGTGTTTTTGAAAATCTTGGTGAAAAGGCCCTTGAACCGGGTTACCTATGCTACAAGAGAACACTTGGTAGAAGTTGGGATTTTCAGTTGAACATTTGATTTTGCTTTGGAATCTAATTGATTCTCATTGATTTGGTGTATTGAATGGTTTCCACCCCTCTCTACATCAAAAATGGTGTTTCTTGGTAGGTTAAGTGATCAAGTTGTGTGTAAGTCTATTAAGAGCATTCCTCTAAATCTTTGAACAAGTTCATTGTGGATCCCTACATGTACTGCATCAGCCTCTAGCTAGTTTGTCAAATCTTCAAACACACTCAAAATACCTACTCTAATATCTAATCCTACAGACATCTAAATCCATCATGTATGAAATTTTTTGTCTAGCATAGACATGTTTGATCATTCCAAACATCTTGTTGCATTGTTTCATAAAATTCTTTGGTGTGTTTCATATTTAATGCAATGTAGTCAACGATATCAATATTTTCGTAAAATGCATTACTTACTTTTTTTCTATGTGTGTTTGTGAACATGTAGCATTCAAGGTCATGCCGAGGAAATGATCGAAGCCTCTAACACTGAAAGAAAATGCAATTAAAAATGTAAGGAGAAGGGAATCAAAAAATGTAGCTTGTGAAGCAAAGGAATTGCAGCCCATAAAGCCAAAAATTCCCGTGTAATCTAAGAAAGATGTCAAATTGGAAAAACAAAGGGCATGAATGAGGAAAGTTCATGGAAGGATAGGAATGGATACCAAAGTTGGGGGCACATCATAAACAATAGGTGAAGCTCAATGCACATCTCCAGTTGAAGACACATCAACAAAAACATGTGGTTTTCCAAGTACATCGGAAATCACATCTCCAATTGAAGACACACCATCAAAAACATTGCGTTTTGAAAGTACATCAAAAAACACATCTCTATTTGAAGGCACTCCACAAACGGAATCTCAAGTTGGAGGCACAACATCGTTTACATGTCCATCTCAAGGTATGTCATCAATTGCACCTCTGGTTGAAGGTACGCGATCTATCCCCAATGTTGTTGACCTTCCCAATGTTGACACAAATTTACGTTTGAGAACTCCTAGAGTTTTGCTTAGAAAACCTAAATATTTTATTGATATTGATTCCAATGTTTTGAAATGGATGCCTAATAAGATTCCAAAACGTACATGTCAAAGATATGCAAAGAGGATATGGAGTTTATTTTTTGTGAAGCTAAGTAAGGGTGGAAGATGCCAACTATTTGTTGAAATAACTAGGAAACTCAAATTTAGGCCCACCATGAAGGCTCTTGGGATAAGAGTTTCGAATGAATCATGTGAAAATTATATTGTAAAGAACTTGATGAGTGCATACGAGAGCGTGGGTTCTACCTCACACATGAAGGATAGTTGTCCCACACGATGTGTGATGACAACAACACTATTAAGTAGTCAAACAAGGAACAAGGTGAACCTTACAAAGGCAACTAAGTCTTTGAAAATAAGTAGATCATCTCTAATGAGAGCCAAAGGAAGGCATGGAAGAGTGGATGATCCAAATAGCAATGAGTTATGGGAATTCTTGAGTAGAGTGCCACAGAAAGATACAAGAATCGCTCAAGGCTTGAGATCTTTAATAGTGAATTATTGGAAGGATAACACAAGGACCTCTCCTAATCAAAGAGATGTTGTAAGAAGGAGAATTGGTAGTAAAATCTATGAGCCACATCCAATAAATTTTTTGGATACCACTCAAACCGATTTTTTTGCTGATTTTGTACAGAAGTTTCTTGAAATTAAAATATGTCAAAGCTATTTTGAAATGCTAAAGCCTTTTTATGTCAAAATAAATCACACATGCACTAATTCTTTTTGTAGGGTTCATATTGATTTTTCTATCCATTATGATGTTTATCGATGTATATGTGTAGATATGGATACTGACAATGTTTTGTAGGAATGTAACATAATGCCTCCACCTAAATCGTCAAGGAAATTTTTGTCTTCCATTTTATGTGAAAGAGAGGATGATAATTTTTTTTTTATAATAAATCATGTTTGGATGGCACATGTGATCATTTTGGTGGCATGCAACATTTTCCAATTTTCCAACACATGGCTAGTACACACACAATTGGAGACAAAATTATGGAATTTGGCAAATATAAGACAGTGGCATATAGTCTAAAAGATGGGAAAGAAGAAAAGAAGTGTGAATTCATCAGTGATAAGATTCCAATGTATCAATTTATAGGTATTATCCATGATCAAGTGGTCTATGAGTATTCAAGGCATACACATAGAGCACAAGGACACATTTCCACTTTGTCATATCATTTCAGTTCTCAACTTCACTGAGAACTACACACTACAGCCACAAAACAAGGTGCAATCATAGTACTACAACTCCACATAGGTTGCTATATTTGTTTATATAGCATTCATTCATTCAAATGATAGTACAGAGGAAAATAGGAAAGTGTTGAGGAAGTATCACTTTTACATTAGTGATGATCGCACATATTCTATAGAGTTTGTGCAAGGTTGCTTTCATATGTTCTATGCTGATTTGGCTAGTAGGGGCATATCATTTAGTTAGCATATCATATGGTCAGATAATTGTACATCACAATTCAAGAGTGCCAAAAAAAATTATTGGTTGAGTAGGATGCATAGGATTAGTGGTGTTCAACATATGTGGAACTTTTTAGAGGTCGGGCATCGAAAGGGGGAGCATTATGGAGTAGGTGCATGTATCAAAAGAGCCCTAGCACGAAAAGAGTTAAAGTACACAAATAGTGTAAAGTTGACAAATGGAAGATTAATTGTCCAATGGTACAATGGTGCAATGGGTCCAAGTAGTGAAGGTAATTCTTTAGTTCAGAGATTTTTTATTTAGTAGATGATACTAACATTGCAAAATATGAGGATTGTTGTACACTAACTGGATCAAGCGAGCTACACTCTATTAGAAGCTCCAATGCAGGTACATGGAATATCCATACATGAAAGATGGCATTATTTTGTACTTCATGTACACTTCAAGCATGGAATTATTGTGAGTCAACATAGTGGGTTGATGAATGGTCTATAAGAAGTCTAACCCCACTTGACAATTAGCAGCTCCCGACAGCTCTACAAATCACAGAGATGCAATCATCCATTGACTTTGATCATGTATCGGACCTACTAGAACTAGGTAATATATCTTACTTACAAGTTTTATTATTTTGACACTAGGCATGGTCCTTTTTCACACTCAAACACACGGAATTGCTCTGAGCTATGTTCAACCGAATCGATCCCTTAAGGGTCCAAAGTGCAAAATGGCTGCAAACTTCAACATGCTATTACTCAGATACCATGATTATTAAAAATTTCTCATCTAATCCTATGAGATCACATTAGGTGCCTCTACAATAACCTCTCACTTTTTTTTATCTTGGAGGAATTTTCTTGTGGTGTCCAGTTTTCACTTGATGGAAAAAGTGTCAAATGCAAGTAGTTAAAAGTTGCAAAGTGGTGCAACTTTAATTCTATAGCTCGTGTGACCAAACAGACTATTCCAATGTGTTTGAATAAGTATGTTTATGCTAGGCATGGTCCTCTTTCACACTCAAACACACGGAGTCGCTCCGAGCTACGCTCAACCAGATAAACTCCTTAAGGGTCCAAAATGCAAAATGGATGCAAAGTTCAACATGCTATTACTCGGATACCATGATGATTATAAAATTATTGTTTAATCTTACAAGATCATGTTGGGCCCCTCTACAATAACCTTTCTTGATGTTTTCTATCTTAGAGGCATTTCCCTATTGTGGCGAATTTTCACTTGGGGAAAAAGTTGTCAAATGCAAGTAGTTGAAAGTTGCAAAGTGGTGCAACTTTAATTTTGTAGATCGTGTGACAAGATGAACTGGTCCAATGCATCTAAATAGGTATATTTGTGCTAGGAATGGTCCTCTTTTGCACCCAAACACGCAGAATTGCTCCGAGCTACATTCAACCAAATCGATCCCTTAAGGGTCCAAACTGCAAAATGGCTACAAACTTCAGCATGATATTACTCAGATACCATGATGCTTATAAAATTCTCATCTAATCCTACAAGATTTTTTTGGGCCCGTCTACAATAACCTCTCTCAGTTTTTTCTATCTCAGAGGCATTTCCTTGTGGTGGTGAATTTTCACTTGGGGAAAAAGTTAAATGCAAGTAGTTGAAAGTTGCAAAGTGGTGCAACTTTCATTTTGTAGCTCGTGTGACCAAATGAACTATTCCAATGCATCAGAATAGGCATGTTTACACTAGGAATGGTCCTCTTTCATACCTAAACATGTGGAATCACTTCGAGCTACGTTCAACCAGATCGATCCCTTAAGGGTCCAAAGTGTAAAATGGCTGCAAACTTCAACATGTTATTACTCAAATACCATGATGCTTAGAAGCTTCTCTTTTTATCCTATGAGATTGTGTTGTACCCCTCTACAATAACCTCTCTTTGTTTTTTCTATCTTGGAGGAATTTTCTTGTGGTGACAAATTTTCACTTGGGGAAAAAGTTGTCAAATACAAGTAGTTGAAAGTTGCAAAGTGGTGCAACTTTTGTTTTTTAGCTCATTTGACCAAACAGATTGTTCCAACATGTCTGGGTGAGTAATTTTATGCTAGTCATGCTCCTCTTTTGCACCCAAACACGCGAAATCGCTTTGAGCTACGTTCAACCAGATCAATCCCTTATAGGTCCAAAGTGGAAAATGATTGCAAAACTCAACATGCTTGTATTTAGACACCGTGATGCTTAGAAACTTCTTGTCTGAGCCTATGTGATCATGTTGGGTCCCTCTACAATAAATTCTCTCAGTTTTTTCTATCTCGGAGGCCTTTTCCCGTGGTGGCAATTTCTCACTTGGGGAAAAAGGTTATCAAATGCAAGTAGTTGAGTGTGTAAATGTGTCTTTTTATCCATTCCACCCATTGTATCCTACTGTAACTTAGTGAAATGGCATAATTAGGGGTAAGGAGCATATGTGCATGGTTTCTAGAGTAGGGGAGGTGAGTTGAATGGTTTGGTGTGATGCCCTAGTTGGCAATTTGATGAGTTTTGGTGAAATCCAGTGGTGTAAGAGTGGAAATGGTTGAAATCCTTTGGGGCAGCAATTTGTGAGGGAATTTTAAGAATGTGTAGGTTATTTTAAGCATGTTTGATGCATTGTAAAGGTGTTATGATTTGTGGGAATAAGATTTTCAATTAACCCACCCATTTTAGGCTTTTAGCCATAGAAGCAACGCAGTGAAGTATTTGATAAAATGCTTTGGTAAACATGTACAAAAAATGTGGTAGCAAACACAAGGTAGTGAATTGTTTGAAAAAATGCCTCAAAGAAACATGGTCTCATGGTGATGGAATGTCATGAAAATCCATAGCTGTGAGGATTTGTGACTTGAGGATTTGATTAATGATTGGAATTGTGTTTAGTGAGATTGTAGGACCTCCCCTATTGCATCAATGTTTTAGAGTTTTAACCATAGCAACAAGGAAATTAACTATTTGATAGACATGTATGAAAAATGTGGTAGCATAGAAAAGCCAGTGAACTCTTTGAAAAAATGCCTCAAAAAAATGAGGTCTCATGGTGATGGAATGCCATGACAATCAAAAGCAATTTGATTGTCATGGCATTCCATCACCATGAGACCACATTTATTTGAGGCATCTTTTGAACTAGTTCACTGCCTTGTCTATGGCTTGTCATGGAATTCTATCACCAAATTTATTTGATGCATTTTTTCAAACAGTTCACTACCTTGTCTATGCTATTGCTTACTATTATTCTTTTGATATATTTTTTCGAAGCATCCATAGCTTGTTCGAAATCACTTTTTTTAGGCTTTTAGCCATATAAACAAGGTAGTGAACTGTTTGGAAAGATGCTTTGGTAGACATGTATGAAAAATGTGATAAGATAGACAAGGTAAGGAACTATTTGAAAAAATACCTCAAAGAAATTTGGTCTCATAGAATGCCATGATAAGAAAATGCAATTGGCAGCTGCTCCTAGTTATTAGTTATGCAATGTGAAGAAATTGCATAATTGCTTAGGTTGACTTTGTAAAAACTATATTTTAATTGAAATTATGTCATCTATCAGCATCTAGTTATTAGTTATACAAAGTGAAGTAATGCTTTGACTTTGAAAGATGTACAATGCAATGTAATCAACGATATGAATATAAACTACAAATATCCATTTTTTACAATTCATTAGTTAAAATATTTATTTTATTTGCTCTCTATATCTCTATATGCTATGAAAATACCTTACAAATTTTTTTTTAAAGTTTTTATCTCTTGTTCTACAATTTTTCTCGGTTTTTTCACAAACTATTATACTTTTGGTTTGTCAAATTTTTCCCCAAAAGATTTTTGTTGCTATGCATTGGAAGCATGAAGCATACACGTGAATACACACAATATAGGTGAAGTATACATGTGAATAAGTGAAGCATACATGTGAATAAGTGAGGCACAAGTAATTGAAGCATTCTAAAGGATACAAACCACCACAAATGAAGTTTATTTACACAATACGCTTTAGATGGGGCTTATTGAGCATTCAACGGTAATTAATTAAGCATTAGATGTAAAAAAAATCCATTCCTACAACATTCAAGCATACAACTTACACGATATGCATGATAACATTATTCAAGAATGACAGTAGCAAAATAAGATTTTCTTTAATTAAAAAGCCGAAAGACTATACAATGATATATATTGATAAAAGTATATACAATATATCCAAAAAATCCATACAAGCTTAGTACAAAGGAGCCATATTGAAATAAAATTTCATGTATATATCGATAGTACAAAAGATATGTTCCAAAATGCCACATAGGCATACAACAAACAACACTAATACATAGCCATTTCCATCTAGGGGAAGGAAATAGATCCCATGCTACCTTTAAAAATCAGCTGGATGGAGTGACTGTTGCTTCTCTTGTCTTTCAAACATGCTCGCTAGTCCTCCTCTCTTCACTCTGTACCTTCAACTGATACAATAAAAAGTAAAGATGTTAAAACATAGAAATTGAATTGTGGAATGGCATATAATAGAATATATAATCACTTACTGCATACATATAGTCATAATGCACATTTACAACATCACCATGTCCATGATCTGGAGTGACAACCACCTATAGCAACCATCAAGATACAAATTAAACTACATAAAAGTATCATGAAAATTTTCTATAATAGGCCATAAAAGAGCAAATATAATTTCAAATCGACTAATCTATTCCATACCTCTTTCAATGGATTAGAACTGGATATTGTTGTAGCAAATCCATGGTCCATCATGACACCAAAATCACTAGGGTTGTCTCTTGTCAACAACTTCAAATGAAACAATATCTCAGGTATCATGTTGATATAAAGACCAAGAAGGGATAATGGAACATAAGGTGAAATAAGAGAGGGTAATGGGATGGGAATAGAAGGGTGATGCAGAGAGGGGGCTCAAACTCATTCAAAGTGACAACTTGCATTCAAGAGGCATCTAACAATATTAAAATGGACTATTAGAGTAACCCAAACAATCCTCAAAGCTTGACAACAATCAGGAATCTAATTTCTCACTTTCACCCTTGTAACCTAGCAATAGTGCAAACTCAGTTTTTGGCTTTTAACTCCCATGCTTTCCAAAACACTTGACAATAAGGAGGTGGATTCAAATACCCATTTCAGATTTATACAACATATCTCTTAACCAGATACAAGTCTTTTGGACCAATCCCTTGAAATTAGATCCTCAACGTTGTCCTAGGCCATGAATTAGGCCATATTTACAAAGCAACATACCTTTAAGCTTAAAACAGACCCTTGAAACCTTGGGGAATAATTTTCTATGCCTTCAAACCTCTAAAACCACAATCAACACCCTAGGTTGACACCTCCAACATAGAAAACTCCAAAACCCTCATTTTCATGCCAAGTTAAGAGGGTTTATTCAAAGTCCCACTTGCACAACCTCCCAGGCCATGCCACCAACTCATAAATGTATATTCTAACCCCAATATGCTCAAAATTTGGAAGAAAGCTCCACATTATCATTTTTTTCCACAAACCTTAGACCCAAGGCTCCATCTTCATGTGTTTTTCTTCACAAAACTCATCAAGATAACAGATTTATCTCCTTAGTTCCTTCTCCACAACTCTAATTATCCAACCTACAACCTACTCAGATTCCCTAGGGCCCATTACACTATTTATAGTAGTTATAGATAGTGTAAGGGCCCTTAAAACATGATTTTGGTTACAAAACCCTCAAATAATGTGTCCTCAGCCTATCACAAGAAAACAAGGATATTTACCACAAATCACAATGGATCTCCCTCAAACTTGTTCCAAGAGATTGTTAACACATACCACCACAAAGTAAAATGATTTACATAGCACAATCAATATGTACGGGCTCGTACAGGCCTACAAATGACAAGAAAACTCACAAATTTGATGAAAAACAAAAATATTCTTATTGTCAATGCTTCAAATTTCAAGACAACGAAAAAATGAGTTGTCATGCATTTTTAAAGGCTTATCCTCATCAAACCAATTCCCAAATACCTTACAACTACTTTTTAAACCTCTCATGACCGTTGCATTCAAATTTGTTGCATTTATGCAACTCACAAATTTGGCACGTTCAAATTTTGACTCTTTATTGTTTTCTAGACCCTCTTAAACACCTAAACTATGAAAAATAGTCTAATGAGACCTGATTCAACTAAGAAATCATGACTTACTCAAGAAAACATCATCCTATCTACCTTCACACCCCTTGTCAACTTTGACAATTCCTTCCACATGATTTATAAACCTTACAAGATGAATACAAAAGCCCCTCAAAGTTGATCAATTACAAGAGAATGGTCACATTGGACCTTATTAAGACTCAAGGACTCAAATAAAAAATCCTAACACACCTTTCCTATCAAACACTTAATGAAGAAACATAGAAAAGAGTGGTGCCCCTGTACCAAAGTGATTAATGGAACATAGGATGGACTAGTATGGATTGATGGGATGGGCTAGGATGGGATAACAAAATATAGGGTGGACAATTAGAGGTTAATGGGATGTGATTATTAGGGAATAATGCAACATAGGGTGAATTAGGAGGTATCTAGGGTTTGACTATAGTACACGAAGTACGAGATTGGCCTGTGTGTAGCAATAATAGAGAAGAGTTATCTAGGATGAAACGTGGATAAATATGGTATAACATAGGATGATATAAATGAACATAGGGGATCATAAAAAATCTAGGGTAAAATAATAATGGGTACAATAAGATGGGAGCACAAGGACATAATGACACATAGCATACACTAGAAGATATTAGTGGGATGGGCTAGGAGGGGATCATGGAAAATAGGGTGAACTATTAAATGTCAATGGTAAAGGATTAAGAAGGAATAAAGGAACAAAAAGTGAATTAGGAGAACATAATGTGACACGATCAAAGAATACAAATGCAATGTTTGTGTTTCTCATCAACTTTTTAGATTTGTATATACGTAAAATTATGAAAACTAGCTAACATATATTTACAACACCATCATTGAATAAAGGCTACCTAAGTTTACATTGTTTGAGGATATGAATTGCGAGGTGTGGAGGAAGAAGGTTCACCAGGAAAATGTTTGAAATCTAAAGCATGTTATGAGACAACCATTCAAATATAGCATTCAACTATTCAAATAAAATAATAATATCTTTAATAATAGTTGCATACTTGTGGACTCATCATCAAGAATGTATAAGGGTCTGTAAGAATAGAGCATGCGTCATGAATAGTGTGACCCTAAAATTTCATCATATCAAAATTCTACCAATTTAGTTATTCTTAAATTTCAAAATATAATTCAATAAACAACATTAAAATAACTTGCTAAATTTTACCTGAGTGTCAATGCCGAATGTATCATTTAGAATATCATCTGTGAAATCCATCACCTCTACAATTGATGTAGGCTATGTAGCTGCATCATGAGTGCTCTGATAATTGTAGGTGAAAACAACACCACAAGCACCACAATGGTGGGGTGGAGTTGAGGGCCTAAATGTCTCCTCCATACCAGGCTCTACTAAAGGACTCACACAGTGCAAAATGGTTTGGGTTAGTGAGTCAATCGACTTCAGTGTGTCCACCTCTACACTGTCCTTAAGAATGGAAGGAACGGTGACATGATCCAATATGGGTTTGGCCAAGGATCTTAGTGCCAACTATGGATTACATCGTGCAATCGGTCTATCATGTCTGGAGCCCCCACCTCTACCCTGAAATTCTAAGATGTCAAAATAGTTTGGCATTTTATTGAGGACAAACTCGCAATAGAGTTTCCTCAAAAATTATTTTGGCACCTCATGGTTATTGCATGGAGGTTGGTCAAATACCATCCACCACCACTCCCAAAATTTGTTTTTCATTAAATTAGGGTAAATGCACCAATTTTTGACACAATTTAGGTGTCAAATTGAAAAAACATTCCAAAAAAATCCAAAATAAGCCATTTGACGCAGACATAAAAGTCAAAAATCGGGTTTCAAACCCTCATTTTATCTTCAACCCGTGTCTTCAGAAAGAGGATTTCAGGTCTGCAACTTGCGCTCGCCAAATCTCTTCCATTGTTTGCATCCTTAGCTTTCCATTTTCCACGAGGATGTCGCCAACATGTCAAAGAGGTCAAAGATTGCAAAGAGGTATGCATTTTTATTCTATTTATTTCAAATTTGATTTAGAATGCAAATTTAAATAGGTTTTTATAATAAAACTTTGTTCTAATTCTCAAGGAATGAATCTCCACCTCGAAACATTGAGAATTCATAATCACCCCCTCACGAAGAGCCTCCTATACAATAAAAACCTGAAACCCCTGCATCAATTCATAGGCATCCTCAAGGAACACAATAAAATATTCAAAATAAAATTGAAAACAATAAAAGAGACATTCAACAATTAATTGCAAGATTAATCGATCATGCCAAAACCCACCCTTATAGGAGAGGGATTGTTGAATCACTAAATTCAATTGTAACTCATGTAGGAGAAATGAGCGAGAAAATGAATTTTTGGTCAAATAAGAGGCATGAGATGAGATAATTTTATGCTAGTGGTTTGTCATATGCAAATGTCAAAAACCTAAAAAATAGAAAATCTGACTTGTGTGCCCTATTTATAGACCCGAAAACCAATGAACTTTTGTCTCATGCATGCAGGAGGTTCCCCATCTATTAGTGCCACCATGCTCTATACACATGCATTTATCATTTTTATTCTTGTTGATGTATCCCTTGGTGTTTCAACAATATTAAAAGTTCATTTCTAGTCTTGTTCTTGTATCCCATTTTATTTGATCAATATTAGAAGTGAAATGGTTATAGATTGATATTTCTAAGTTATCTACCAATTTCCATTGGGATGTTACAATACATTAATGTTTTATTTTTATTGTGAAATAGAGTTATTAATTAGTCAACTCAAATTGAAACATTTTGTCCCTGCAAAAAGTTTCCAGAACTATGTCTACAAAATTGGGCTTTGCGGATGGGTCTCCAAAGCCCCTCAATATTGATTTGTTGACATATCCCACTTTTTCCATTGCAGATTTTGGCTCTAAGCACGTGAACCACTGGCCTTCAGATCCTAATTTCGTAAGTATACATTTCCTTTTTCTTATACTTGTTGTAAATTTGGTGTTATTATTTCTAGGTTTTCTTTGCTTTAAGGTGTATACACACATGGGTGAACCTGAAAAAGCATATAGATGTGCAAGGAGATATGCATTTATATTTTCCAACATACAAAAACATCCCTTTTATGTATATGTATATGTATATGTGTATGTATATGTATATGATATGTAAATGTATATGTATATGTATCTATATGTATGTATATGTATCTATATATGTATATATATATATATATATGTATATGTATATATAGATGTCCCCACCAACGGTGACTTGATCAAGTTTTTTTATAGCGGCATGGAGCTTCGTAATTACGTGGGTTGGAAATGGTGGATTTGGTGGCCTTGATCCATAGAAGTTGAATGGTAAGTGTTTGCTCACGTGAGGGTTAATGCATCCTATCGTTGTTTTTCATGTATATGTATATGTATATGTATATGCATGTGTATGTATATGCATATGTAAATGTATACATGTATATGTATATGTACATGTATATGTATATGTACATGTATATGTATATGTACATGTATATGTATATGTATGTGTATGTGTATGCATATGCATATGTATATGTGGAAGCTAA
The DNA here is from genome assembly GCA_007115665.2 of Sequoiadendron giganteum. NCBI lineage: Eukaryota > Viridiplantae > Streptophyta > Pinopsida > Cupressales > Cupressaceae > Sequoiadendron > Sequoiadendron giganteum. The sequence goes on along the minus strand of CM021100.1, from coordinate 907,660,362 downwards.
ATGGTAAGTGTTTTCTCATACGAGGGTTGATGGATCCTATCATTGTTGTACGATGTTAGTGGTCGAAGAAAATGCAATATTCAATGTTGTAGTGTGGGAAAGTATACTTTGATTAAGTTGTATTGTCGAAAGAGTACAATATGATAGATCAGATATGAAGACAAAAAATTTCTACCTAATTTTTTATTATGTGATGTGTTATACAACTCAATGAAATTCCACGTCGAAGTTTCATAATGTTCTTCGTCAAGAGGATACCGAGCATGGGTCATGTGGTTCTGGTTTTAATACCATAATTTTTTCTTGTGTAGATAGATTCCTACACAAATGCTTGTATACACTTGGCTTCCACAAACATAACTTTCAACTAGTTGCGTGCATCAAATATTGTATTGTTCAAAATGGGGGATGTAACAATTGTGAAATAGTGGAAATGGTTAACACAAAAATCTGTAAAATCCTTTTGTATATATTTTTATATATTCCAATGTTCAAACTATGCTATTCATTTTGTGATCATCCATAGATATACATTTATATACACATGAATACACATATATATTTTGTTACATGTTTATGTGTAATTACTACTTTAAATATATATATGGTTTTACATGTATATTCATATATGCTAATATGGTTGAGCTTGTATGTATACTCCTAGGTTGTTCGAGTATATTCAAGTTCCACAACCCGATCAGTTGTTGAATTTAAAAAGGCTGAAAAACAACAACGAAACCATTTGTACTATAGCCAACATAGAGAGGAAATTTGTGCAAAGTGTCATAAAAAAATAAATCCAACAAAGTCTAACTACATCAAGCATAGGTATAAGTCTACATGTTGACAATATTCCCTTGCAGAGCCCATTGGCAATGGTAGATTGCACCCATTATATACAATCTTAGAACAATCCTCCTACTACACCAAGGCAAGAGCAACACTTGAAAGAAATATTCAATGATTGCTACATTTCTACAGTTAAGTGGTTTTTGCATCGCATAGATTCACTTTTGAACCTTTATGTTTGTCAGATATGTAGGGAAAGCTACATAAGGATGTGCACTCATATGCTGGGGTCAACAACTACATGTGTAAGATTATATTACGAAAAAGGCACTCACCGTTTCTGCTATACCAATAGAATGGACCTAGGCCCACAACTATTGTTGCTAAAAAAGCTAACATAGGTTGAAGAAATTCTTATTGCTAGGGTGGCTCTAGTTTTAGAAGTGTCCCATGCTAGATGAGGTCAATTTAAATATAGTGGTCACATGATAAGCTTTCCTCAAGATATCTCGAGCATAGCAAATTTTTTGTTGCACCGACTGCAAGACCTTGAGGTTGTGATCGTACGACAAACCACCATTGAAGGTGGTAATTACAATTGCTGTGTTAATAAACACCATGTCATGGATGCATTGAAATACAAAATTAAATATGAAAAATACTACAATGATGTTGAGATTGATGTTGAGGCTCTTAATATCTTACCTGATGTTGTTGTTGATGTCTCCAATTTCTTGCATACAATAGAGAAAGTTTCTGATGAAGAGCTAATTCCATCAACTAGCTCAACAAATGATGCTCAAGATGAAAATGGCTCTTCAAAATTTTCATCATTTATCCATTCCTTTCCAAATGCTAGATGAGAGCTCCAAGCAATCAAACAAGTATTACAGATTGAAAAAAAAAGAGTAGAATATTTTGTGTTGGCCTGAAATTAGCTCTTCTCCTATTAATGAATACAACACTGAAGGTTTATTTATAGTGGAATTTCCAACATTGTTTCCCACTCGAGAAGCACTTCCCCTCCAACCAAGGAATGCTCAAGTTCACTTGCATGAATATTCCCTCCACTTAATGAGATAATTTGACCATAGATTTGGAAAACATGTCAGGTTTAGGTATTTCCTCTACAACTTGATAATGAGACATCATAGCCAAGAAACTATTTATGTCTTTGTTAGAGCGGATTTGGAAGACAAAATCCCCAAGTCATTGTTTAAATTGTGTGAACATATTCAAGCTACTCTCGATGGCCAAATAGCTGAGAAGTTGATGCATTTTGGGGCATCATTGCACAAGACCCATTCTTTTTGGAACTCTTGGCAGGCCCAACTATCTACAATGATTGAACAAGTTGGCATACCTAACCATTTTTTACTTTGAGCTGTGCAAACACAAAATGCATTGATTTGAAAAAAAATTTCTCTTATGTGGATCGTTTGGTGATAGAGCCTTCAACAAAGACACTAATTCTCAATTTTCTGGTAAGAGGTGATTGAAAAACTTGTGCATGCAAAAGATTATTAGTATAGATATAATGATAGCATTGTGGCTCTACACATGTGCATGTGGATTCCAAGCTGAAACATATCTATCAAAAAAGTGCCTTTCCATGGTTTTTGATAGATATGTTTCAGCTTGGAATCCACATTGTCATGCATAGAGATTGCTCAAAATGTATCATTGTTCGTAAGAAAATTCATGCTTTCTTTCCACGAGCCAGATTCTTTCTAGTAATCCAATCATAGATTATGAAGAGTTGCTAAATATAGTTACAAGGCACACAAAATTCTCTAAATATACTTGTTTAAGAAAAAAAGGAGAGCAATTACAATGTTAGTAAAAAGCACCTTGGCAACAACAACATACCTCTACATTGACATCTGATGATAAGTCTAACAAATCGTAAAAGCCAGCAAGAAATTATCATCACCTAAATATTCATAACTCACCCATGCTTGCAATCTAGTGTTCCAATGTTGACTTCCAACCAATTGTTTCTAGGAAAATTGTTTTAAATTATATTTCTAAATATGTAGGTAAATATGAGAAGAAATCAAAAAATTATCTTGATATATTGAAAATACTTGCAAATACAAATATAGTTGAGTATAGAGCACTTCTTTCATATAAAAAATTCATGATGAATATTCTTGTGGAGCATGACATCTCTGCACAAGAGACATTCCATATGTTACAAAAATAGCCTCTTCTCACTTCAAGACAACAATATGTTCATTTGAATGTTGGAAATAAAGCATGGTTATGTATTAATAAAGATGATGTTGATGAAGACCTGCCAAAAAATTATATTCACTGCTATATGCAAAGGCCTCAAGATCTAGGTGGTGTATCCCTAATTGACTCGGTCTGCTTATATACACATTCAGAGCAGAGAAAAAAGGCCAAATGGAAATCGAGACAACAACCTGCAATTTTCCTTGTGTACTCATTGTTCAAGACTGTTCCCTTTGAAGATACATAAATATTTAAGACATTTTGTTGGACTAAAATTATGTTATACAAACCTTTCTGAAACATATAGATAGATATAGGTCTTTCCAAATAAGAGACCATACAAATTGGAAAGTTTTAAAAATATCCGGTTATCATCCTTGGCATATTACTAGACTTCCACCTCCATACACAATTGAAGAAGAACATGGTAGTGATACTAATGATTTGAACCATTGACCTTCTATGGATGAATATTAATGGGAAGTTTTCTCTTGGCTTGGTGCAACTACTAACTTCAATATAAATTAGCTCCAACTATTGGGTAGGAAAGACTTTGATATGAACAATTCATGGAATACAAACCATGTGCCTTAACAACTTCATAATATTGCTTTACAATTCATCCCATTAGCCAGGGCACAGTGTCAGCAAGCTATGATATAATTTTTTCCTATAAATACATCATCCCATTAGCTTTCACCAAAATGACAATTGGCTCTTCAAATCATCTAGTCCCATCATATGCAGCCTTCCCCCAAAGGCCCTCTCCACATGATCATTCAAGGGACAGCTGGCACTGGAAAATCCTTTTTGATAAATTGTATTAGACAACAAATAAACACATCTATTGCTGGATCCAATAGTTCATTGCTCACATTCGCCCCCACAGGTGTTGCTGCATACAATATATGTGCCTCCATAATCCATATAGCCCTTTGAATTCCCATAAAGGATATGCATCCTTTGTAAGGTCAGACATTGAAAATAATCCAAGAACAATTTAAATATATTCAATACATTTTGATAAATGAAATAAGTTTTCTAGGCCCGAAGTTGTTGCTGATTTAACAGATAACCGATTACACCAAGCATTCCCCGATAACCAGAGGGAGCCTTTTGGTGGTGTTTCTATCATGTTTATTGGTGATCTTTCCTAGTTGCCACCTATCATGGATACCCCTATTTATGCTTCACGCTCATCGGTTGTAGCCTTATGGCATACTTTCACAGTCTCAGTCACATTGGACACTATTTTTCGTCAAAATGGAGATAGCCCTTCCCAAAAAAAAATTTGAGCAATCCTTCTACATATAAGAAATGGTGAGGCTCCACAATGATTGGGAAGAGCTTATGAAACAAAAAATTAAAATTCTCTCAGCCACAAAAAGAGAACAATTTGATGTTGCTAAATATTTGTTTTCCACAAATGACTTAGTCATATTCCATTACAAAAAATGATCAAATAGTTAAACCTTCCCATAGCCATTAGCATTGCATGAGTAGCACAAAAATAGACATCTAATCATAGAGATTATGACCAACTCATCCCAAAATTTCTACTTTGTGTTGGTGAACAGGTGATGCTAACAACAAATTTGTGGATTCAAGTTGGCCTAGTCAATGGATCCCTTGGTCTTGTTACAACTATTGTGTACAATGCACATTATAAACCACTAGATCCACATGACTATGTTGTTGTTTACTTCCAAAATTACATTGGTCCACCATGGGACCTAGAAAACCCAAGAGACATCCCCATCCCAGCTATAACTTGGGGTAGTCGAACATAAATTCCACTCACCATGGCATGGGGAATCACAATACATAAAGCACAAGGCTTAACATTAGATAGATCAATGATAAACATAGGTAGAAAAGAGAGGAAAGGGTTGAATTTTACAAATTGAACCACCAAAAACAATGCCCTTTAGGGAAAGAGGATTCGCCAATGAGCCTCTAGGGTTTTTTACCTTGGAGCTAGGTTAGTAAATGGCTCTCTTTCACGCTAAAGGATTGTTGGTAAGTTAATTTAAAGAGGTTAGGGGCTTAAAGTGATGTGTATTATGCCCTAAATGCTGGAAATGGAAAATAGAAACTAACTAGTAATATAAAACATAAGAAATGTAAGGTGCTGGAAAACACACTATGATTTGCAAATGTTAAACTAAATGATATAAGAAAGAACATTAAACTAAAAAGAGAGTTTGGGAATAAAAGGGGTGTGCACCTAGAAACTTGGACGCTGAAAATTTTGTTGAATCTAAGGTTTATTCCTTTTGGGACACTTATGCCATTCTAGGTGACCTAGCCCTCTTTTTGTGAAAATCTGTCAAAACCTGTTTTTGCCAAAAGGGTACTCAAATCCACAGAAAACCCAAAAATGCATGTATGGTGGGACTAGGTCGACACTAATGGTGACCTAGTCCATTTTAGCCTTTCAAGAAGTCTGAAAGTGGAATCTAGAGGTCTCGATCTACACTTTCTGCTTCTTGAGGTACTCGGATCTGAAGCTTTGATTCTTGACGTGTAGGTGTCTTTTAATGTATGTTTTTCCCTAGTTGTCAACTAGATTCCCTAGAAAAGTCTTCAAACCACTCTTGAATGATCTTCAAGCTTCCAAAATCCCTAAATATGCAAACACACACAAAGAGAGAAAAAATGTTGATTCTTAGAGTATGGAGGCTTGCCTTGGTCAAGCCCCTTTTAGATAATCAAATCAAATGAAGAAACAAAGTAATGAAACATGAAATGATGAAGCTAATACCTTGTCATGATGAATGATCTTAAGTTGCAGCAATGGAGGATTCAACCTTTGAATGCTTCAACAAATATGTCTTGTTGAATTAAAATGTAAAACCCTAGCTTGCTTGAGAAGAATGGTGAATGAGTGCTTGAGAATATTAAGTGAGGAGAAAAAAAGAGATGGAAGAAGTGAAAAATGAGGGGAAAAACCATTATTTATACAAGTTGTGCCCTAATTTCCCCTAAATAACACCATGCATGCCAACCTTAGGGTTTAAGAGACCAAAATCCCAAAAGTAATTAGGTTAAATTTGATTTTTATGCCACATGGGACTAGGTCGCTCAAGGTGGCGACCTAGTCCACCTAGGAAAATTTTATTAGTTTTTAGGGATTAAAGTGTGATTATTTATGTTTGTCAGGATTTTCTCATAAAAACACACTAAGATAAAACTTATATGTGTATAAAGGGGTCATTATATCATAAGAAAGGGTTAATTTTGGTGATTACAAGCCTAGGAAAGTGTGAAAATGTATTGCAACACCTTACAACACTTTGGCAGAAGGCTTGGAAATGCGTAAAAAGAGGTTGAAAAAGGTCCAAAATCTATAGGCAAGGGTCCAAATAATTGAAAAGTGTCAAAGGCTACACTTTTTGGCGACACATTTAACCCCCACTTTAGTGAGAGTATGGTCTTTCTTCAAACTCACACTAAAGTAGCCCAATGGAGATGGTGAAGAATGACAAAGAAGAAGAATGAGAAAGGTGAAGGAGGTGGTCAAGCCCCCAAGGATTTGAGATTCTAAGTCAACTTGACATCAATGCAAAAGACACATTCAAGGGTGAATGACATTTAACAAGATGAGATACATGATCATACTATGGCAAGAATGAAAGTAAAAAGGGTTGGATCAAGTTTTGACCACTTGTCTAGCTAGTTGTGGGTTAGATATAGGATGTTTGTCCAAAGAGATGATGTACTCACTCTAGGGCGATGAGACTTTTGGTTGTCTTCCGGGTGAGAAATCTCGAAAGGTGGCTATGGGGAATGTCATGTCGCTTGGGCTTCCCACTTAAACCATACCAAAGTTATACCTTCTGATAACTTTAATAAGGTGCCACAAAAGAAAATGATGTTTGGAATGATTTTGTTCAAAGGGATTTTTCTTTGTTCATGCAATGTCGCCAAGAGAGGCAAAGTGCAAATGTACTCATATTGTATCCAAGAGAGGCAAGGGCTCATCTTCTATGCAAAAGAGGAAAAATGAAAATATCTCATCCTGAGCAACATTGTGCATAATGTTTTCAAGAGAGAGGATTGCAAGAAAAAGAAGATCGCACAATGAAAATCTGAGTGGTGATGTATGCCCCCACTTTAAAGGAATTGCTAAACACCATTCTATGAACAATTTCTTTAAAGTATAAGAGGAGGAGGACATGAGAGCTTGTTTAGAAATCCCTATGCCAAGTCATATGTTTCTAATAAGCTTCATCGTGAGAAGGAGTGTATGTTACATGCGAATAAACTTTAAGACAAGTCATCCACATCCCAAGCTTTCTCCTATATGTTCATGAAAGGTTAACAACTAGCCAAAAGAGACAACGATAGGTGACATATGAGGGAAAAAGATAACTAACCCCTTGCCCCCACTGAGTCTAGAGCAAGAGTGAGCCAAAGAGATTAATGAGATGCATGGTTGAGTAAAAATTGGTATCAATTAGAGGAAGTAGGTGCCCCCATAGATGGAAGAACACCCAACTCCTTAAGGTGTGAATTTTTCTACTCAAGGCCTTACATCCATTAGTGTGATGACCATGAACTTGATGGTAAGAAAAAAAGTAATGTTTTGTGTAACATTTCTTGTGAGTTTTGGGAGGAAGGGATATCAAGTGATCTTGGAGGAGTCTCAACAAGATGCCCTCATGATCAAAGGTAGAAGGTGATCCTTTGGTGTGCAAAAAAGAAAGATCATTCTTAGGACAGGATGTCATACCTACATAAGGCGCTATGGATTGTGAGATTTTGTATACTCCTTTAGAGGAGTGTATAAAATCTAAATCAATAGTGGGTTTCAAGATGACATTGGATTTAAGCGAAGGGTCCTTTGTTTGTTTCAAAGGATTACTTTTGAAGGTTGGTGTAGAAAGGTGATTTGGGTTAGTGTTGATGGGAGGTGAAGGCTTGGTGGTTTCGATTAGATGAAAATAACCAAGACCATGATGTGATATTCACTTGATAGGATCCATAGGGGTGTGGATACCTTGTTCATTAGCACCACAACCTTTTCCATAAAGATTTTTTAGCTTTTTCAGATTGGGTGCTTGTTCATTGTTGGTTGTATTGGTGAAATTAGGTGAGGTGGATGCTTACGAAGGATCAACCAAGTCTTGTGTTGACAAGACTGTGTTTCCCTTGTTAGATTCCGTGTTGGTGATTTTGGATTATCTTAGTAAAGGAGGAGTGAATTCTAAGGAACCCCAATCATCATTGAAGAGCTTGGTGATTGGCTCAAGATGATGTTCTTTATGTTGGTGTTGGGTGGGTTCCACTTGGGTGGTTGGTGTTAAGGTGTGGAAGTTATTCTCTTTGGATTTGTCAATGTTTAAGCAACTGTTTGGTTCGAGATTGGCATTAAGTGTGTACATTTTTTTATTGTAGATGTACTTCATATTTCAATGAAGAGTGGAAGGCACTCCATTCATAACATGAATCCATGGCCTACCTAAGAGAAGATTGTATGAAATCTCATGAGGCATAACATGGATTTTAGTGTCCAATGTGGCCATTCCAATTGTAAGAGGTATAGTGATCACACCGAGGGGTTGCTTAGTGACATTGTCAAATCCTTTGATAGAGAGAGAATCAAGTTTGATGTGGGATCTATTGATACCAATCCTATCCAAAAGGCTCACACTGCACACATTAAGGGCAGAACCAATATCTACAAGAGTTCACTTGATCCCTTTTCTTTTGTATTGAGAGATTATTATGAAAGCTTCATTTTGTTTTTTTACATCCGAAGGAGGGAGATCACTATGGTGAAAAACAATATCAGTGTTGATTCCATGAATAATATCTACTATTTCATTGGGTTCAACATTAGAAGGGACAAGAACTTGTTGTAGGGCAGTCTACATCATGTTGTGATAGTGAGGAGAGACTTGAATGAGATCCCATAATGAGATATTAGTAGGAGTATTCCTTAGTTGGTCAACAAGGTCATACTCCCTAAGAAGGGAATTCAAGTGAGGGGTAGTAGGTAAGAGGGGAGGGGATGAAGCTAAGGATGTGGAGGGTGGTTGTTGGGATCGTGGATTATTGCGAGTGTAATGTGTATGAGAAACGATATCTTGACTTAGTTGTTGCAACACATTAGACTTAGGTGGGTAGAGGATAAATTTAGGTTTAGGTTTGGTTGAAGGAGGGTAAAGTATGAGTTGAGGTTGAATAATATTAACACCCCCTAGGGAAGGAGAGTTTAATATAGGCTCTACATATTCTTGTAAGGGAATAATATTATTAAGGAAATGATCAATGATGGGGTTATGAGGAGAGGAAGGATTAGGATAGGGTGATATTTGATTGTCAAAGGTATTATTCTCTTGTTCCATACTATCGACCCTAGGATGAGAGCTTGGAAGAGGTTCATCACATGCTTCATCACAAGGGGGGAGGCATCAAGAGAAGGACCACTATGATTTTCAAATAGGTAGGGAGGGTTGAGATTCTTATGACTTGTAAGAGGTATATCTTCTAACACCAACCTACCCTCTTGGCATCGAGGAGGGATAGTAGAAGAATGATAATTTTGATTATTATGGTTAAGGAAACTAGGTAAAGTAATGTTTAGGAAAGTTTCTATGATTTCATTTTCTTGTACTAAAATATCTTCCTATATAAGCGTGAATTTGCACCCCTAACACAAATTCCCTTTTACCCCCTTAACACTTTAGAAAACCTAAGGAAGAGGCTTAATTCCACTTAAGCTCGCTACTTGCATCCACTTGGCACTTGTTTTGTGTGTCGATGGGGGAATTTTTGTCAGGGATGCCCACATGGCATGCAGATGTCCGCACAACACACTTACATCCCTAGTAGATTCCTATAGCTGGAGACTGCAAAGTCGTTACATTTTTTATTAGAAGTCAAAGAGTAATGTCCCTCTTCACTTGGCCGACCTGAATATGGTCGTTTTTCACCTTCTCCTTCATATTCTTCATGCTTCATCCATTGTTATCTTCAGAAAAAGTTCGGCAAGATCATTTTGAACACTCTCTCCATTCCATTCTTCCATTTTCAAGCTTTGTAGCAACACTTTTGCACTCTATTGCAGCTATCCACTACTCCATCACTCTGATAGTGCGAGAATAGGACACACACCATGATAGTAGAGGCTTGAGTTCTTCTCACTCTTCTCCTCCAGAAGCCTTGAGTGCTTTGGACGGAGGTGGTAAGCTCCTTTAATGTCTTCTATCACCTTTGGTTGAGTAAGAAAGTACTGTTTGTAGTGTTTTTTTGTTTACATAGCTTGTAGTTCCTTTCTTTATAATTATTTCCTATTGTTGCAAACTTGGTTTTACATGGAGGTGGAAACACCAAAACGGGGTATGACTAAGGTAGGCCCCTAAAAATCGCCAATATTCCCCCTTTTTTGTGTATAGGTGAAAAGATCCTGGAGCAAGCTAGCGAGAAGATTGGTCTGCGAAATCATCTTCATCACCCTTGTGGTAACATACTTTATTTATCATATTCACTATTACATTTCACTCTTCTTGATCTTCTTCTTCACTTCCTGCAACTTCTAAACTAGTCTATCCGTCCCTCTTTTGAGTTCAACCCTGTCTCTTTAGCTTTCTAGCCATATGGATGCCAGTGCACCTGTGAGATGCCAGCACGTCACACTATCATCCTAAAATCGTGCTTCTATCCTCTAATAGAGAGCTATCTGAGGCATGGAATTGACCTTAAAAGGTGAATCTTCTAGTCTCCCTTCAACCCTCGAGATTGTAGAGTGACCGAAGGACACCTAGTCCTCATCTTCTCATCCCTTCTATCCTAACCTTCCTTTAAACTAAGGTAAGTTAGGGAAGCCTTCTCGCTCTTGGCCTTTCATGACCTGGGGCCTTGCAGTGGTTAGTCCCCCTCTCTTACATTTTTTGTGAACCTGACATGAACCATTTTGGTTTTGTTTTGTGATACTAAAAGTCCCTTTCCTCGTGTTCTAGGAGTATTGTAGGTGTGAGTGTTGTAAGGATTCTTCCTTACAACCCAATCTACGACCCCTAGTAGGCGTAGTTGGAGGTTCTGATGGTGTTGTGTAACAAAACCTTAATTGGGTCACTATCCTATCTCATGAACCTTATGAGGCTCTATAGAAGTACTGTTTGGTGTGTGCTATGGCCTCTTTCTTAAACCAACCTATTCCCTCTATGCAAACTATGAGTAATGGTACTAGTATAGCCTTTACTTCATAGGACCTTTCGATGGGTTTCAATAGAGATCTGTCTCCTCTTTACATTCCTATGAGGATAAATGGGAATACTGTAGTAGGTGTTCTCATTGATCCAATATCTCAAGTGAATATCATAACTAAGGATATCATGTTGATTAAATTCCTACATAAGGATGGATATGACACAACAAAAAGTACCATCTGCACGCACGACAAACATTTCATACCTCCTATAGGGAGTATTGTCCTTTCGGTCCTTATTGGACCTAAATCTATGAGCCTTAAGTTTGAAATTATCCCAGGGTCTAAACTCTTCAGAGTGAAGCTAGGTATCCCTTGGCTGGTAGCTATGAATGCAGTTCCCTCGGTTATACACAAGTGTCTAAAGTTTGTTCATGGATCTCGGTACACATTGTCAATTACACTGCCTATAGAACACCGGTTGTAGGTGGTACCTATACCTTGGATTACTTTTGGCCTGTCTCTCTTGGTCCTCTCCCGCTTAGGAAGGACCTCTTATTATTCATGTATCAAAACTATAAGAAGGGGCACACTAGGCTGAAAGTGAGATACCCTCCTTCACCTTATGTTGTCTTGCATAGAGCTTGCTCAAATGCTGACAGTGACATTGCCAAGGTGTATAGAAGGGAAGTAGAGAAGTGATCCTGAGGTCCTCCTTCTTCCCCTTTTGGTGCTTATTCCAATGCTTCCTTTGGCCCTATCATGGTTCCATCTACTTTTGTCTCATGTTTATGAGAGAATCCCATGGTGTCCGCTTAGCGAAAGACCAAGTGTCCCACATTTGAGCTTCTTGTCTCACCCACATAGCCTAGGCCAATTTGATATGGTAGACAAAAAGTGACTCATGGAGAGTCTTCTTTGTCTCATGCTCTACGGCCTCCTACTATTCCTGTTCCCAAAATAGTGAATGGGAAGAGACCCACTGCTAAGGCGCTAGAGTTGATTCCAAGCCTATTATTTCTACTCCCATTCAAGAGTCTACCCTTTTTCTAGAAATAGCCATGGAGGACACTCCCATGGTTGAGCAAAATCCTTTCATTCTTTCACAAAGTTTGGCTTCTAGTTTGAAGAGTCATAGGAACTTCCTTGCGCATGAATGAAAGTTTCGACGAAAGGCTCTCTTGGTTGAGAAAGCCTCCTCACAGAAGGAGGAAGAGATGACCACACCTCTTGTTGTGTCATCCTATCTCCCCTCTTCTGTCTCTGATCGAACTAGCTCTGTATCTCTCTTGACTTCCACTGTGAGCACACATGTACTTGGAAAGGTGCAGGTGTTTATCACTCCTTCTGTAGATCCTCCCTTGCTAACTTTTGGTTTGGATGTCTCACCTTTCCCAAAACTCATGGATATGGTTAACACTTTGGTCATATCCATTGTGGTCCTTTCCTCTTCTCCTTCCACCCACCTTGATTTTTTTATGGGGAGTTCACCTCCTCTGATGAAGAAGAAGGTAGAGCGTGGCCCCTCCAGCAATGGGGGACATAAGAAGAGCACACCTCCTCCGAAAGGTGGCCCCACATTGAATTGTTCTATCCTAGTCACGGAACCAGTCCTAGCCTCCCCTAATTTTATCACCTCTCCCGAGTCTCTCGGTGAGCTTAGCAGTGAACCTCGGGTGCAATCTCCTCTGTCTGCTAAGTTAAAACATTGAACTCCCATCAAGTGCATGTTTAACTTGGTGGATGAAGTTCCAACCCTCCCAACAATCTTCATGAAGTATTGATATTGGACCCACAAGAGTTGAGTGACAAAGACCTCATAGGTCCCTCTACCTTGGCCCTTGTTGTGGGAGGATCAGAAGCTCCTCCCCTTAACATTACACCATTGCAGGCTCGTCATCCTTCCTACAATGATCTAGAGTGGGAAGCTGACGACCTCCTGGTCGGCCAATGTTAGGGGGAGACCTTCTTCTTTATCTTTAGACTAGATGTGTGTGCATGTTGCAATGTATTCCCCAATGATTGTGTTATATGTTCCTAGATGACCCTCATCACCCCTATTGGTGCTTGGATATAGGTGTGGTGTTTGTGTTGTACACCATCCTCTATATGTATTCTTATTCTTCTATGTTTGTGATTGAATTTTGGTAAATTGGGGATGATGCAAAGCATTTAGAACATTTAGGCCTTTGTCCATGTTGAACTAATTTTTTGTTTTACTTTATCTTTCATGCATTCTTCCTGATTTGGTTGGGGATTGATGATCTTTCGCCTCTTACCATGGTTACCTACTATCTATAAATAAAGGTAGATCTGACCCTGCGAAACCAGATCCGCTATGCCCTTTGTGTGTGATTTTGCTCCTTTAATTTTCTCTTTATCTTTCTCTCTTCTTTTCTTGAGTTGTCCCTCTCATGTGTGACAATGTTACTTCTACATTTCACAGTTTTTAGAAGATGCATTTATTTATGAATAAATATTTTCTCAAAGACCCTTCACACACTTCTTTAGATCTGTATTCTTGACTTAAAACCCTAACGGAACATGTTTCCTTCATGATGGGTTCATGAAGAAAGGACTTGGAAACCCTCCTCTGAAGCAGGAATGGTCTTAGTCTTCCCCTCACATGGACGCATATCCTTCCTTTCAAATTCCTTGATGAAGTGAACATCTCTCGAAAGGATTCCTTCATGATGAATCAATTTAAGAAAGAAGATGATAAATTTTGAATAGTGTGTCCCTTGAGTGGACTCTTCCTTTTCACGTCGGGTTCTCAAGGGACCCCTTCGAACACTTTCAATGAGTTCTATGATGTCTAGCCCAGGGGCAACCCACTAGATCAATTTCACATCCTCACATCTAGCTTGGGGGCAACCCAACTAGACCGGTTTTGCTTCTTCACGTCTAGTCCAGGGTAGCCCGACTAGACCCACTTCGCATCTTACATCTAGCTTGGGGGCAGCTCAACTAGAATTCACTTTTCAAATAGTGCACCCCTTGAGTGGACCCTCCTTCCTTTTGAAGGGTTCTCTAGGGACCCCTTTGAAAGCCTCACAACTTAGCGATGGTCTACGTGACTATCTGTTCACTGGCCTGCATGACTGCTTCCTAATGTGTTCTATCTATGGGTAAACATGTCTCCATCTTTGACTCGACGAAGTCCACTTTACTCGGTCTCCCTCATGTGAGATTTCTTGGGGGTATACCTTCCTTGCAGGTTTGTGGTTTTGTAAGGTGCTCTTTGCTTGGTTTCGTTCATGTGAGAGTTCTTGAAGGATACCTTCCTTGTAGGACCGTGAGCCTATGAGGCGCTTTCGTTCATCAACTTTATAGTTCCATGGAGCAATGAAGTCCTTTCCTACACATCCGAGTTCGCTAGACCATTCTCTACATCCTCTTCAATTTAGGTAGATATCTCTTACCTTGTTACTTCTTACTACTCTACTTTACCGAAGAACTCTTTAGTACTCATGCTCACTGAAGTGGGGAAAAAATGTATAAGCATGAATTTTCACCCCTAATGCAAATTACCTTTTACCCCCTTAACAATTGAGAAACCCTAAGGTGAAGCCTTAATTCCACTTAAGTCCACTACTTGCATCCACTTGGCACCTATTTTGTGTGTCAATGGGGGCGTTTCTGTTGGGGGTGCTTGTGGAGCGCGCAGATGTCCATCTGGTGCACTTACATCCTTGGCAGATTCCTATGGCTTGAGACTATAGAGGTGTTACATTTTTTATTAGAATTCGAAGAGTAACATCCCTCTTCAGCTGGCCGACCTAAATATGGTAGTTTTTCACCTTCTCCTTCATATTCTTCATGCTTCATCCATTGTTCTCTTTAGCAGAAGTTGGGAAAGATCATTTTGAACACTCTCTCCATTTCGTTCTTCCATTTTCAATCTTTGTATCAGCACTTTTGCACTCTATTGCATCTATCCACTACTCCATCACTCTGATAGTGTGAGCGCAGGATAGACACCACGAGAGCAGAGGCTTGAGTTCCTCTCACTCTTCTCCTCCATAAGCCTTGAGTGCTTTGGACAGAGGTGGTAAGCTCCTCTAATCTCTTCTATCGCCTTTGGTTGAGTAAGCAAGTACTATTTGTAGTGTTTTTGTGTTTATGTAGCTTATAGTTCCTTTCTTTATCAGTATTTCCTTTTTTTGAAAACTTGGCTATCCATGGAGGTGGAAACACCAAAATGGGGTCCGACTAAAGCAGGCCCCTAAACAACCCCAATATTCCCTCTTTTTCTATGTATAGGTGAAAAGATCTTGGAGCAAGCTAGCGAGAAGATTGGTCTATGAAATAATCTTCGTCACCCTTGTGGTAACATAATTTATTTATCATATTCACCTTTACATTTCACTCTTCTTGATCTTCTTCTTCACTTCCCGCAACTTCTAAACTAGTCTATCAGTCCTTCTTTTTGAGTTGAACCTTGTCTCTTTGGTTTTCTATCCATACGGATGCCAGGCGTCACGCTTCCATCCCGGAACCATGCTTTTTTCCTCTGACAGAGAGCTACCTAAGGCACAGAGTTGACCTTAAAATGTGACTCATCTAGTCTCCCTTCAACCCTCTAGATTGTAGAATGACCGAAGGACATCTAGTCCTCATCATCCTCATCCCTTATATTCTAACCTTCCTTTAAACTGATGTAAGTTAGGGTAGCCTTCTCCCTCTTGGCCTTTCATGACTTGGGGCCTTACAGTGGTTGCAAGCAAGACCTTCATGATGCTCAATGATTATACCTTATTTTAGCAAGACACCTTCATGAGAAGGATAGGTATCAATAGAGGAATAATTATGATCATGATTATCTATGTTTTTATTTTCTTTTAACACATCATCCTCACAAATAGGAGAGATATAAGGTAGTGTAAGGTCAATACAATTACTCACACTTTCATTTGCTAGACTCTCATAAGTGGGGAATGCATTGAATGAATGATTAACATGTTTATCTACTAACTTTTTCTTTGAAATTTTGGAAGGAACTAAAACAAACATGTTTGAATATTTTACAATGCAATGTAAGGACTTAAAATGAAATGCAATTTTCAGATGTCAAACAAAGTAATTCACTGATTACACTATGTGATACTCTGAAAATAAAAGGTTGTAAATGCAAAATCTTAAAATGTACAATACATGAAATGAGATAATTTAAGATATTTCTAATAAAATACATGTAACAGAAACACAACCGGTTGATACAGGTAGGTAATGGCACAAAACAAAAGCTTAAAAACTAGGTTTTCAACTCTATAAAGGGCAGTTTCAGGGGCCTAAAGGGACTAGGTCGCCTAGAGTGGTGACCTAGTCTACCTGGTGAACTTTTCAAATTTTACTGAATATTTGGATAGATCCAGGTGGTTTATGTATTCTATGATGTATATCTATTATGAAAATCTAGAATTTCAGCAATTTTATTTTTTTTAAATGCAAAAATGCAACCTACATTTACTTTTCACTAATGCAACTTTGGAAACCCGAGGATGCAAATTAAACCTTGCACAATGCAATGCAATGCAAAACCTAGGATGCTAAAGAAGTCCAAATTAGAAGAGAGGGTAAGAATGCCAAGTTCACCAAAATGAACCACCAAAAAAAATGCACTTTAGGAAAAGAGGATTCCCTAATGAGCCTCTAGGGTTTTTCACCTTGGAGCTAGGTTAGGAAATGACTCTCTTTCACACTAAAGGATTTTTGGTGAGTTCATTCAAAGAGGTTAGGGGCTTAAAGTGATGTGTATGATTCCCTAAATGCTGGAAACAGAAAATCAAAACTAACGAGTAATGTAAAACCTAAGAAATGTAAGGTGCTAGAAAACACACAATGATATGCAAATGTTACACTAAATGACCTAAGAAAGAACATGAAACTAAACAAAAATATGGGAAATAAAAAGGGTGTGCACCTAGAAACTTGCACAGGCTGGAAATGTTGTTGAAACTGAGGTTTATGCCTGCTATGACACTTAATCCATTCTAGACAACCTAGTCCTCTTTCTGTGAAAATCTGTCAGAACCCGTTTCTGCCAAAAGGGTACTCAAATCCATAGAAAACCAAAAAGTGCATGTATGGTGGGACTAGGTCATGACTAATGCTGACCTAGTCCCTTTTAGCCTTTCAAGAAGTCTGAAAATGAAATCTAGCGGTCTCGATTTGCACTTTCTGCTTCTTGAGCTACCTAGATATAAAACTTTGATTCTCAACCTGTATGTGTCTTTTAATGGATGTTTTTCCCTAGTTTTCAAGGAGATGCCCTATACAAGTCTTCAATCCACTCTTTAATGAACTTCAAGCTTCCAAGATCCCTAAATCTGCAAACACACACAAAGAGAAAGAATAAATGTTAATTGTTATAGTATGAGGGCTTGCCTTGGTCAAGCCCCTTTTAGATAATCAAATCAAATGAAGAAACAAAGTAATGAAACATGAAATGATGAAGCTAATAAATTGTCATGATGAATGATATTGAGTTGCAACAATGGAGGATTCAACCTTTGAATGATTCAACAAAGATGTCTTGTTGACTTAGAATGTAAAACCCTAGCTTGCTTGAGAAGAATAGCGGACGAGTGCTTGAGAAGATTAAGTGAGGAGAAAAATGAGATGGAAGAAGTGAAAAATGGGGGGAAAACCCCTTATTTATACAAGTTGTGCCCTAATTTCCCTGAAATAACACCATGCAAGATGACCTTAGGGTTTAATAGATCAAAATCCTGAAAGAAATTATGTTAAATTTGATTTTTATGCCACATGGGACTAGGTCGCCCAAGGTGGCGACCTAGTCCACCTGGGAAAATTTGATTGGTTTTCAGGGATTAAAGTGTGATTATTTATCTTTTTCGGGATTGTCTCATGAAAACACACTAAGATACGACTTGTATGTGTATAAAGGGGTCATTATAGCATAAGAAATGGTTAATTTTGCTGATTACAAGCCTAGGAAAGTATGAAAATGTATTGCAACACCTTACAACACTTTGGCACAAGACTTGGAAATGGGTAAAAAGAGGCTGAAAAGGGTCCAAAATCTGTAGGCAAGGGTGCAAATGAGTGAAAAGTGTGAAAGGGGTATGTGTAGGATCATGATGGGCCAAAAAGTGGCGATATGTAAGTGATATGATGATCCATGTGGCTGGTGAATTTTTTTTTACCCAAAATTGATGAAATGAAAAGGGTTTTTAGAGGAGATTCTCAGCTTTCCACCAATATAAATTATGCTTTACTTTGAATTTAATAAATAATTATTATTCATTTTCTATTAGAATTACGAATAAAGTCTTGATTGATAGGCTGATTTTAAAACATCTATAACTTTCAAACAGTATCACATTTTTTGAATCTAAAACATCCATAACATTCTATGCTTTGTATACTATAAGATTTAAAAAAAAAAGATTAAATTTCATGAAGTTTTGACCAATTTAAGGTGGTTAGACGGACAAGCTTTTATATTTTTTAAAATTTGTAATAAAAATATTCATAATTAATTATTTACTTGGAAAAAATTATAAAAAAATATGCATCACATCGGGACATGAGTCCTCTACCTATATCTAAAATCTTGGGTGATCCCACAATAGTGGTTTACAATTTTTGGGCAAACTGGACACTACAATTATTATTTTTAACTAAATCTTCACTTTCGGGCTCTTGTAGCGGCTAAAATGTGAGGAATTTGGAAATGATGCAAACTAGAGTCTCATCACATTTTGTTTGTAGATTCTAAAAATAATTTTTTCAAAATTTTTGGAATCAGATTGCACTTTTTTTTCTATCTCCCACGAAAACTAGTTTTTTTCAGAAAACAACATTTTTAAAAAGTGACGCTCACCGTATACAACATAACTTGTTTTGTATGAAGGATAAAATTCTAATTTTTTCAAATTTAGATTTGTTTCTACGATATCTAGCACATTCATTTGGTCTCATAGTTTTTTATTGAATATTTTTTTCTTAATTAGGTTTCAAAGTCAAACTAATTGTAATTCAGACATAGGCGGACTGTATACAACATAACTTTTTCTATATGAATCGAAATTCAATTTTATTTTTTTTAATGGATGAAGGAAATCAATACCTAGCCTCAACATATTTTTAAAAAATTTATTTTGATAATCTGCTATTTTTCCACATGTGCAGACGAGATATTTTTATTTTCAATGAAAAACCTATGTTTAATAAAACTAAAAAATAAAATACATAATAAAAACAAATCATATTAAAATTATATTCAATGGATAGCTCATTCCAAGGACTATCATTATCTAGTTGGGTTTCTGAAGTTTTCTGCATTTTCATTTTCAAATTGAGCTTCGAACGACAAGTTTTTACAAAAAAAAATATTTTTTTTAGGAGATAGGGGAAAAAGGGTGTTCGGCCGAACATATGTTTGACCGAACCTCTTAAAGGGGATCAGCCAAACCTAGGTTCACTCGAACCACTTTAAAATAATGCGCAAAATTTAGGGGGTCCGAGAAAATGACAGGGATTTTTTTTTAAAATCCCTATTAAGGGGGTTCGACCGAACCCCTCTATTTTAATATTTCCGCTCACATGTCAATGGGGTTTGAGCGAACATAGGGTTTGATCGAACCCTGTGGTTTGACCGAACCATGTTAAAGGGTCAGTTGAACAATTTGGTTTGGCCGAACCCCTTCACTTTGTGTAGAGGGAAAAAATGGCTTTTCCCTTCCTCCACAAAAGTGTTCACCACTTATGTGGGTTCACCCTCTTATAAAAAAATATTATCATTTTATTTTGGTTAGGGTGCTTAGACAGACACCTACTGCTTATTTTTATCTTGAAATTTAAGTACTACTGCATTGAAATTTCAAATTTTCACCAAATAGATTTTTTTTTTTTTAAATAAAGGTCTAGTAGTTTAGAAACTACATTCAATTTGCTACAAATTCTATTTTTACATTTTTTTGAAATAATATAGATAACTTATTCAAATTTTTACATCAAGTTGTCTAACTCTAATTTTCTGACTTTTTATTGCCACTTAAGGGCTTGTTTTTCCTATGATGATCCTGCACATACCCAAAGGCTACACTTTTTGGTGAAAACTATCGCTTGTGTTAAATCAATTGAAAGACTTCACATTGATCTAGCATTCTTATTTGAGAGATACTCCAGACTTATCAACAACAAATACACTGCTCAACGTCGCAGTGAAGAGACACGTTTAGAACAACTCCCACCCCTGCCAAATGCTTCCACCCCCAGCTTGTCCTTTGGCTTATAAAAAGGCTCCAAAAAAATTATTTTCACATTTGTTCCAAACTGTATACCATCCTTTTTCAAGGATTTCTAAGTTAAATTTTATAGAAGCATACCATGTAATAATCTATGCAAAATGAGTATTATGCCAAAGAT
Organism: Sequoiadendron giganteum; assembly: GCA_007115665.2. Lineage (NCBI taxonomy): Eukaryota > Viridiplantae > Streptophyta > Pinopsida > Cupressales > Cupressaceae > Sequoiadendron > Sequoiadendron giganteum. Next base: position 907,639,784 of record CM021100.1, on the reverse strand, counting down.
GGACAAAGATACTAGGCAACAATAAGCCGAGGACAAAACTTGTACAAGCCAGTGGTATGTTTTGATCATTCCATTCTATTAAAGTATATATATAACTATTCCACAAACTTTTTCAACAATATTTTGTTGTATTTCACTAATTGGTTTTAAATTATGCACCTATGCTCTGTTTCCCATTTTGTGTGCCTATATGTACTCCATGTTTGACTACCACATTAAATTTCCCCCATTTATTCAGTGCTTTGCATCCTCTTTAGTTTTACACATTAAAGATAATTTTCTTCCTGTTTACTATCTTATGTACCTTCAACAATATAGTTTTTGTTGAATTCAGTATGCAAATATGCACCCATAAATATTAATCTACTGACTTCTCATTTCAACATTTTGTTGTGTCATAATTTTTTTATATGCCATTTAGAAGAATACACTCTTCTGTATATTCCACCTATCCATGTTTTTCCAAGTGTTTTTAAATTCCATGATGTCAATTCTTTATCAACATATCTAAAATTCTCTTTCAACCAATTTTAACATGCAATACTCTAAACATACAGTTGCAACTATTACAAATTGATACATATGCAGATATAAGCAACTTCAAGTGTCAAAGATGAATAGATATTGTAACCAACAATAAGTAGATCCCGAAAGTTCTATAAGTCAATAATGTTTTTTGAACATTCTAGTAAATTAAACTATGCATGCACATATTGTAGAAACATTCTAAAAAAAAATTGTTTTCCATTTGAGTAATAAGTTCAAAATTTTGCAACCATGTTGTGTTTTCTATTTTCTTTGCCTATATACCTTGAGTTTTGACATTTTTCCTTCATGCTTTGCTTCCATAGATTCTTATGTCTTCTTGTTAGCTGTTCTAGTTTCTTTATTCAATTCAAATAGCTGCAAATATTGATCTACAAAATTCTCTTTTTCATCATTTCATTGTTTCACTCTTCCTATATATTGCATTCAAAAATATATAGTCTTCTCTACATTGCTTTTTTCTCTCATATATGGTAAAACTCCATGCTATTTGCAATAGGTTGCTCAAGCCTGTTTACAATGATGATGGAGTTTGTGAAACTGGTTGCCTTGTTTAGCATAAATATAATGGTGGATTTTTTCTCCCATGGGGGTTGAAACATCCTCGCATTGTTGCTTGATTCCACGAAAGGGAGTACATATAATATTCATTCTTCTAATATGAGGATGTCTATTTTTTTACTTCCATTGTGAAATAACGTACCTTGGTGTTGGTTTCATAGCAGACTATTGAACAAGGATGCCATCCACCTCCATTAGATAGTAGATTGTAGAGCCCCCCAATTGCTCCAGTCCACAATCTACTATGTTTCAGCTTCTATTCTTGGTGTAAGTCATTTTGCAATACTTTTTTTCTATTCAATACACATCTAACCATAGACATATTTTAATATATTCAAATAAAATGTTTCTTTGTAGTAATATCATGTTGGGCTCAATGCAAACATATATGAAGAATGAGATATGAAGACCATATGTTAGAAAATTGGCACCTGAAAGATGACCATAGTTGTAAGCGTAAACGAGGTTTTTTTTATAAATTTATATTTTCCTAAGTTATACATTCAACCCTTTTCTTCCTCCATGGCTAGATAGCCTCCCTATATTTTTTTCTATATATATGCATTCATGCATGGATTCTTACATGCACTTGAGTAAAATAAATATAGTCTATTGCACACATTACATTTTTCCATGTTCATATAGTTCCCTTTCTAGCCAATCAAAAAATATATCTAGATGCACCAAGAAATTATAGCCACGACTACTCTGATGGAGACCCTGCTGGAAATTTCAAACAAATAGCCAATAGGTAAATTCCAACTATCACATAGATTTATTTTTTTGCATTACTATGCTTCATGATATTCTCTTTCTCTCGTCTCTTTGAAACTACCTATAACAAGGTCTTTATTGCTATAGTTTACTTGTTCTACTCTTCATCAAACATAAGATTGACCTATACCTTTTGATTGGTTTCTATTTTTCTTTGACCTATGTATTATTCCTGGCCTCTGGCTATTGTTCAGTGTTATCTCTATTCATCCTTAGTGCTATATGTATTTTGGAAAGTAGAAGCTCTGGATAAGAAAGCCTACATATCTATGCTTTACAACTTCTACTCTCCATATGCTAAAATTTCATTTAAAATATGTTTTAGATGATCTTCGATTTGAGAGATTCTAAAACAGTTGTTATAAAAACACTTGAGAATCACAGCTAAATGACAGATGGTACAAAAACCCACATCAAATACAACCTCAAGAGAGGTAGAAAAACATACACATTCCAAAAGAATTGAAAAAAGGTGAATGGACCCTGTTGATATCCCATTTAAGTGTGATTCTAAAGTGTTATTCTAATAAATCATGTAATTGTTACACATACTTCTTGTATTTTACCAATATGTTTCATGATACTCTTTTTCCCTCAACTGTTTCAAGCTCCGTATAAAAAATTATTAATTTTTGTGGTTATTTTGTTTGGATGTAACATGTTATATGTGTTCTATCAAAATGTTCCATGATATTTATTTCCCCTCATCTATTTGAAGGCCCCCATGAAAAATTATTCTTCATGCTACTCTTTTTTCTAGATCCCCAGAACAAACTATTCATTCGCGGAGTTTGCCTCTTCTATGCTGCATATTTTAAAATTATATTTAATGTGGCTTTTCTCTATAATATTTAGCACCATATAAGTATAATTCTAATACCTTTTATATAAATGGAAATACAATTAATAACCATAGGAAAAGAACAGATGGTTGAAAACCCACATTAAATAGACTTTAACACCATGGAGAATAGAATAGGTGACTTAAAATAATGAATAGTTTGTTATAATCAAGTGGATATTGATACAACACAAGAAATATATGTAACAGTCAACTCCTCAATTCAAAATTCAAGCTTCATTATTTGGCACTGAATATTATAGACAAAATAGAGGAATTGTAAAAGAACTATTAGAAAAACACTTAAGAATCACAAGTAATTGGCACATGATTGAAAACCCACATTAAACATATTAATACAAGATAACTAGTTTATGTAAGAGTTGAGTTTTCAACTAAAAATTTGAGCTACATTCTTTGGCATTCAACCCACATTAAATAGAAGTGGTAAAGCCAATGGGATGCAATACCCTATACAAAATGCCTATAACACCATAGACTTAATTGAAAATTCAAGGTACATTACTTCCGACTAAATATTATAGGCGAATAGATAAATTGTAAAAGAGCTATTAGAATAACACTTAACAACCACTAAACTATTTTTATCTCCAAAATGTTTATGCTTTCATACTAACCCTTTGCATATATAAATAAATAAATATATATATATATATATATATATATATGCAATTACTCCTATATTAATCTACAATTTTTTCTATGTTAATGGGTATAACGGCAAAGGTGCACATAGATAACTACAAAAAATAAATAAAGGGTGAAAAAATTACTAACCCTAACCATATTTTTTGACTAAGGAAAGAAGATATAACTATAATTTCTCCATCCATACAGAAGCACAATCTCTTTGAAGTCTCAAAAATGGGTATAACATCAAAGATATAAACATATAACAAGGAATAATAATTAGAGAGCGAAAGAAAAAACAATAAATTAATCACTCTAACACCTCTTATACAATTTCTCTACTTGTCTTCAATATTTATTTCCAAAGAATGTAGGTCAAATCTTGTATCAATATGTTTCATGATATTCTTTTTTCCTCATCTATTTCAACTGGAGAGCCATCTACAAAGCTTCATTCCGCACACTATAATGATTCTTTAATGACTAAAAAGGTCCATAGAAATGCATAGAGATAACTAAAACAATAAACCAAGGGGGAGAAAAATACAACAATCTCTCGTTTTAACTGTAATTTGTCCATCCAAAATAGATAGATAATCTATTTAAAGTCTACAAAATGGGTGTAACGCCAAATATAGAAACATATAACAAGAAGACATGAACAATAAATTAATCATCTATGCAAAACAACTTTATTTGCATTCCATGCCTAAGATGTGTGTTGGCGTTTTTTATAACAACCCAAGTAGAACTCACAAGAGCTTCTATGAACTTGCCACACTCAATTATTAAAGTCTTGAAAGCAATGTGCCAAATTAACAAGAAGATAGCAGTAAAGCTGCTATCTCTCCTACACTTCAGACTTTGTAAGATCCAGGAGGGTTTTCCTAAAATATGTTGTCATTTATGATAGAAATGATTTACTCGTACATGGACAAATAATATATAAATTCCCACCAGTGTTAAAAGAGATAAACCTTCAAGAAATTGGTTGCTTCTTAGAAGAGTTCAGATCTACTTAACAAGGAATCGAAATTATACCTAAGTGTATTGATATGAGTTATTTGAATAAAATTTCTTGAAGCCATAACACAAAATACAAAGGACGAAGAGCAGTCACAGTTCCAGTGCCATATCCTAAAGCACGAAGTCAAAAAGGAAACTGAATTATAGGGTAACTTTCATCTAAAGCACCTATGGTCTGTCTGAATAGCATTACAATTCATATATCAATACTTGAATTTATTACTCCTTGATAAATCCTATGTGTTAATTTGCATAAAATTACTGGATAACTGAAGCATTTAACCGGTCCTTTGAACCAGAGCTATAGTCAAACATAATCCACAATAAATAACAAATGGAAATTAATGAAAATCATCTTGGATCGATAATTCATTAATAATTCATGCAAACTATTACAATAGGAAAGAAAATAGACTCAAAACAATCACAAGGTTAACATAAGTATGCTCAAGAACCCCATGATTTACTAAGTTCTCAAATCTGACTCAAAACTTCAAAACCTGGACATATTCTTCTCTCTATACTACTTGACTCTTATCTTACGTATCTTAAGTAATTTCAGTAGAACCATCACTTGGCCCAAAATTCCCTTTTATAAAAAACAAGGGAGCCAACAAGCTTCAAGTTGGAGAGTACACATGTCCATTTTTTATTGGACCACTAATCTTTAATCAGTTATCTTTACATCATTTGTTGGTAAGAGAGGAAAAGCCAAAATAGAGATGATCATTAGTTTGTCATGGAGAAAGAAAAATCGTTGCTCCAAGAGTCGCTCCTCTTACACCAAAGCATATTTTAACCATTTTTACACTCACTTCATTTGAACAACCTATACTTGAAATCGAAAAGAGAATGCATTTTAAAAAATAATATCAAAGGCCAGACCTGTAGTTTTCATGACCAAATTGCAATTCTCGGTCGAGACATTCACAATTCAAGCTCATCAGGGAACACCCTTTTCCATGACTCAAAATCTTCTTCAGACGGCCAATTGAAAGCCACCATTTGATCCACCATCTTTCGGTAAGGTGCATAATTTACCATCAATGATGTGGTTGTTTTATCAAAGTTCTCCAGGAAACTAATGACAAATGACAACTTTCCCAAATTGTTTTCCAGCATTAGGATATCGACATTTTTGCATATCTCATGTGTTTGAGAAATCATTATATTATTCATCTGCTCCTTCCATGCCTGCAAAGGCTTGACCTTATCTTGACTATACAAAATACGAGGTAGTTGAGTCAAGTCCTTTCTATCATAAATATCCTTCAATGTTTTGATTTCGGACTCCATAGGAGCAGTAGACCCCTAGAACTTTTGTTGCACAATACCCTTGAAAAATTGATATGTTGTTATGACTGTAGGATATTTTTCCCCATGCTATTTTTCCCCAACTGCCATAAATTTTAACTTCTCCATTCTAGGGCCCCATCTATTTAGCAAAGGGATAGCCAATTCTTTATCCCTTGGAAACAATTCGAGTGCTTGCAACATCAAGGGATAATTTGCATGAACACTGTTAAGCTTACTCTAGACCCATTTATGTAAATCCCTTAACACAGTATCAACAATTTCAGAGTTATTCCTTCCTGCTGCATCCCGGATTTTGTTTACCATCTCCTTATATTATTCAACTTGTTGGATTAACTCTTCCCTAGAAAGACCTCCACCTTAGCCACTGGCCTTTTCAATTGCAATAGCTACTTGTCCCATATTATATGGGACAATAGCCCAAGATTTCTCCTATGCATAAGGTTGGGTTTGTTCTACTGTTGGGTTAGAAATAGTATGGCTAAAGCTAGCCTACCTTTGAGACCTCAAGGTTTCCATCTGTTGTCTCAGTAAGGCCATCTCAATTTCCAATTCTGCCACCCTTTGCTAACTCTTATTATACTCAATAATAATGTCATTATACTGGCTCCTCAGAGTATCTCATTTTTTAGTTAAGTCCTCTACAGTTTCCCTAGTGAATTTGGCAACATTCACAACCATGTCAATAGCCTCCAATGTAGGAGTGTCAGCAACTCTTTTCACAACCAAATGACCACTAAAGTCAGATGTTTCTACAACAATAGGTTTTTGAGACCCAACGGATAGTGACCATATTGCCAGAGCATCCCATAGCTCACTAAAGGTTGATCCTTTAAGTGTCAATGTAGCCTCCTACTCTATTGCAAGAAGTAGCATATTGGCCCTTCTTACTGTGTCAAATACCACAACATCAGCAATATCCCATTCAAGGAGTAGCAATATTCCACACTTTTGAACCAATGCCCTACCCTTTTCTAGTGTGATTTCCTTAAATCTTTCCTTCATCTGCACTCTAACCCTTGACTGAATTACTTGCTCTGGGAGCTCTAGATGCAAAATTCTCTCATGTGCTACCTTCTCAGAATATAATGAGAGATGAGCTCTCCATACAAAATCTTTAAAAGCATGAGTATGAATAAAAGAGACATCCATCATGAACTCTTTGCAAGCCTCCATCCTCAAATCGTTATTATTTGTAATCCCTTTGATCTCATCCTTCCCCAATCTTAGGGTGATTGCTCCTGAACTCATTGCAATGTCAGCTGGGTCTAGCGGCATCTCCGGATTCATTTCATCTGGAGTTACAATGATTTCTTCCTTATCATTACCCTCCCAGCCAACATCCCCCACACTATCAGTCCTCTACCTCTTTGGGAATGGAGGGTGAATCTATTTTGAAAACCTTGAAGGAGAATCCAGGTCAACAATACCTAGCACTAATTTCCTTGGGACAGATGGTGCACCACTCATTGTAAGCTCCTCTGTCCTGCTTCCCTTTCTCCTAGAAAATACCTTTATCTTCTTTTGAGGTTGATAAGTAGGCCTCTCTTCAATTCTTACCTCAGGATACTACTTAGTAATTTGTGATTTTCCCCTTTCTTTCACAATCCTTTCATCCTTTAAGACCCCTACCAGACTCTCAAAGTTGTCAAGAGCATAAATTTCCTTACTAAGCTCATCTTTGGCACTAGGTATAGGATCAAAACCAGGTATCTTTTCCTATTTACTTCTCACCATTTTTTAATAGGAAATGAACATTTCCTTTCTCTCGTCTTGTAAGTTCATATCAAAAATGTTCCTGATGATATCTTCAGGAAAGTAAAAGTTGTGGACAAAGGTCCCAGTCTGGTGCTTAGCCTTCATTTGGGAAATAAAACCCTCAGGATCATGATTCCTAGGGCGTACAGTCATTAGCCTATATAGCTTCAGCAATAAGTGAAAATTCCTCCACCCTCCCTTTGTCATGACAAAATCAGCAAAAGCTATATATTCAGGCAAGAAAGATCCTTTCTTTTGTTCAATAGGAAAATGGAAATCTTGAGATGCTCCCAACTACCTCATTATTTCAATGAAACCAAGTCTAAGGGGGACCTCCCTTGGTAGAACAAACGGGGTGGAATTTGTGCCAAAAACCCTTAAAACTATTGTGTTGTGATTGGGGATAATATCCCCCTAGTTATGTGTTAAATTCAACTCAGGCCTCCTCTCCATAGGTCTTAAGAAATCATGAATTTCCTTTGGAATCCTGGGGGAATGAAAACCAAGGCCTTTCTTAACTTGGATCCAAAAACATTGTGAAAGGTTACATAATCGAACTTATGATCATGCATGTCTAGGACGCTAGTCCAATACTGGACATGCATCTCAGTGTCTCCTTCCCTTTTCTTCAATTCCATATCTTTCTCAAACACATTCTGACCCCTATACAAAAACATATGAATTAGCAATCAAAACCATTTGAATCCTACCCAATTCTTCCCCAGGTTCAAGGCTACCAAACCTAAATGCATTTTCTCTGCAAGGTAAGTGGAAAAATTGTATACCACGTTATAGCCTGGGTGTTGGAGGTTTAAAACCATATACATCACTTCGATAAGAAAATTCTTCTTCAAATTTATCCCTAGGACTTGACACAATGCACAAACAGTCTTCTTGAAATGGATGGTGAAATAGTCCACTGGGAAAGGTTCAGGCTCATACCTGCCAATAACAACTTTCCTCTTGTTCTTGCCTCTTCCTGACATAGCTAAATGGGGTATTAAAAGGGATGTTCTCAACAAACCCTTCATGTTTTTGTACTCCTCCCTGAAAACCTCCAAGTTGATAGGGATCATATCTTGGCTCCATTCATGCAAACCAAAAATCTCTACGATTTCCTCCCTGGTTACTTTAATCATTTGCTTGCCAAGATGTGTTCTGACCTTTCGAGCCATAGGGTCGTAGCTCGCAGCAATATCCTTCAATAGGTCTACATCCTCGTAGACATTGGGTACCACCCCTTTACCTTGGTCTAATATCCATGGATTACATAGAGGAACTGCTAAATTTTTGTTCCCAAACCAGTTGGAAAACAACTGCCAACCCGTGTATGGAAATTTAGCATCACGAATTGCACACTGCTTATCCACTACTCCTTCCAAAAGCAAGGGCCCTTAGAACAATACTTTTCCCTCTTGCTTCTTGCTTGTAGAGGGCTTTAGAAAAATAATATCTTGGGAAAAACCCCTAGATGTAGCTTCGGAACCAGCAATTCATGCCTTGGGTGCCATTCACACCAAACAGATGATAACTCGAGCTAGGGTTTGCTTATTTTTTAAATGGAAAACAATTACACTTTTCTATCTATTGCCACCATAAAAATTTCTTCTATATTCAAAATCTATAGCAATTGCCTAGACATGCTCTAAAAGTGAATTTAATCAAACAATTCTTCAGGAACCGAAAAGAAAACAATCATCAATTGTTCAACAAGCAACAGTAACACCTTTCAAAAACACAAGAAAAGGCGTACGTACTACTTACGGTTTATCTTGCAGAGCGTCAAATGCAGTGATACTGGAGAATTGCAATAATGGCTTGCTTTACTTTGGCACGAGACAATTCTTCCTCAATCCACAAATGTAACACTAAAATAGTAATTTATTGATCCTTTTGGCATTTAATTATGTAGGCCGAGTCGAACTCGACCATTACTATTCACTCACACGAGATAGAACGGCTATAGTGCAGCACCAGTTCATTTGAAAACAAGTCGTTGATCAAAAGCAATGTTGGCCAGGCAAACGACCCAAATTAAGTCAAAACAATTTGAAAATGCCACATCCGCCTTCTAGTCATCAAATGAATAGGAAATCTCCCTATCAAGAACCACATTAGCATGGAATGGGTCCCGACACGTTCTTCGATTGATAACACCAGCGTCCACAAGTAAAAATATCATCTACCTCGCAGCATTATTAAAACTAAAGTTTTAATTGCATGAGGTCAGCGAGGGATGGTTGTGATGCATCGGTAGGTACATAGCTATTGGCATCAGCATCCATCCTTGGTCATCGATCAAAACTGGTCCCCACCATCAAACACAATAGGTGGCAACATATCGCAAGCCTCACAGCATTTGACATGACGTAAGCAAGAACATTCTGAGGTGTGTGATGAATGGTTAAGATTAGAATTATTTCATCCGATGGCCACCTATTTTGCACATGTGAAACAGTTATTCTTAAAGAAGGGGACTGACTAGGTGGATGGAAAAATGGCCCTCGAGGTCAAAAAGATTATTCAATGGTTAATTTATAGCAATTCATCGGCCCAAAACCATAGGAATAATAAGACCATGACACGAAAACCAAAAGGTTTGGTAAAAGGGGCCAATAAAGTCATGGAAAAATAGGGATAAAACACCACTTAAGTGACTGATCACCGTCGATAACAAGTCAACACTCAAAAAGAAAAAGCCCAGACCCAAACCAACTAGAGGTAACGTGAACATACCACAGAGGGGAAGAAAATAAAAAGCTCCTCTAGTGGCTCCGACTAGGGATGTATGCCCCCTGTGGGAATAGCAAGAATCCAAAATATCTAGTTACACAGACCAGACAAAGAGAGAACCAAAACCAGGAACAAGCCCGGATAGGGCAAACAAACACAAAAACAAAAAACAACCAACCCATATACACTATTCACAAGACTGCACAACATACATGGAAAAGAGCTATTTCAAGAGAAATAGTATTTCAAGAACTGTCCATGTACTAGCAGCTCAAGAACCTCACCTGTAAGTGATTGTAGAAAATACGAACCTTCCCCATGTGTATCCATAACAATATAAGGGCCCAACCAAAGGGGATCAAACTTGCCATGTTTGCCCTTGTCTTACGATCTAGCATTCTAGAGCAGCACCATTGTTCCAACATCAAATTTTCTCTCTACTACCTTTCTATCATAAAGGTGCTTCACCTAAAGCTGCAACCTCTCATTTCTTGTGCTTCCCTTCTAGTTTCATATAGTTGACTCAACTCTTCTATTCTATGTTGCATTTCATCACACACATCATCATCATATTCTTGGACAAATTTATACATTTTCAGTAAGTTATTCTGAGGAATGCATGCCTCCATCCCATAAACTAAGTTGAAAGGTGAATGACCAATTTCCTTTTTAACAATAGTCCTATCAACCCATAGTGCTAGCTTTAGCTTTGAATCCCACGCCCTTTTTTTTTTTTCTATCATACGCTTAATAATTTTCATCAAACTTTTGTTGCTAGATTATGCCTGTCCATTTCCTTGGAGATGATAAGGGGATGAATATGAGATGGTGATGCCATACTGATTGCAAAAATTTAAAAATTCTTCTGATCTGAAACACATTGCATTGTCTAACACAATACTGTTAGGCACCCAAAATCGGCTTAAAATATTTTCAGTTAAAAAGTCAATAACAACTTTTCTTGTGGCCCTTCTATCTGGAATTTCTTCAATCCACTTAGTGAAATAATCCATAGCTACCAGTATCCACACATGTCCCCCACTGGATTTTTTAGATATTTATCCTATAAAATCTATACACCATTGCTAGAAAGGAATAGAAACAGACACTAGTCTTAATGGTAAATTGCCAAAAAAATTTAACTTTCCGACGAATCTCTGACAGGCATCACATTTTTTAACATATCTGTGTGCATCCTTAAATACCGTAGGCCACCAATATCCTACCCTTAGAATCTTATTAGCTATTGTTTTAGCCGTGTAATGGCCTCCACAAATTCCATTGTGCATTTCTACCAGCAGATCCTCAGCTTGATCCCCATCCACACACCTAAGTATAATTCCCATCGGGTTTCTCCAACATAGTTCACCATAAATAATGACATACTTGATTGCTCGTAATTTAAGGGTTCTTTTTTTAGTAAGGGGAATGCCTTCAAGACATTGCATTGTCTGCAAGTACTCCACAATTCTCCTATACCATCCAAAAGTTTTCATGTTGCAAATAGGTGCAATATTCTATTGCTCTATTTGGTTAATCTGATTGACTTCCAGATTTGCCTCAGCCATTAATTTGGCTAGGCCCTAACCCCTTACAAGCTTAGTAATTTGTATGTCAATAATAAATTCTTGGATTCTGTTAATCCATTTGCACCTTCTTCTTGTAGTTTCTTGTTAGGTGAAGATATCTTTGGCTGCGGCTATTGGTACATAGGCAACAACAAGTGCTCCCATTAGGTAAGGTTTGAAATTTTTTACTTCCTTTACCAAGGCATATGCCTTCTTTTCAGATATGTCATATTTTAATTCTGCAACTTGCAATGATTTAATGAAAAATGCAATTGGCTACTCAAAACCATCAGTGTTCTTTTGTAACAGCACACCAGCTATAGTATGAAAAGAGGTAAAAGAGAATAATTGGAATGGTTTTGAATAATCTGGGGATTTAAGGACAGGTGCCTGCTTAATTGCATCTTTCATAGACTGAAAGGCTTTAGATGGTTCGCCTATCCATATTATTTTTTCTCCCTTCCTCAACATCTTAGATATTGGGTGGACAATTTCAAGAAAATGTTTGTGACGAACCTTCTTAAAAAAATTATTTGTCCAAAGAAAGACTGGATACCTTTTACATTTTTTGGCTGTATGATCTTGTCAATAGCAGCCACTCTTTCAGGGTCGATATGAATTTCATCTTTTGAAACAATGTGTCCTAGTAATTTTCCTTCTTTCACCCCAAATGTACATTTTCTGGGATTCAGGAATATCCCATATTCCAAAGCTCTAAATTTATTTATTTTTCCAAATGGGCACAATGGTCCTCTTCTTTCTTACTGTGGGCAGTAAGGTCATCCTGATAAATTGCAAGGAAAAGATCAATAAAATCTGCAAAATCCAGATCCATTGCTCTTTGAAAGGTCGCACCAGCATTTATCAATCCAAAAGGCATTCTGACATACACATATGTACCCCATGGCATAGTGAAAGCAGTCTTAAATTGCTCAGTCTCCTTAACCATGACCTGATTGTAACCAAAAAATTTGTCCATTAATGATAGTAATTCACAACTTGTGACCTTATGCAACATAGCCTCCATATTAGGCAACGGGTAATTGTCTTTTAAAGAGGCCATATTCAGGTTCCTAAAATCAACACATAACCTAATATCCCCAATCTTTTTTCTAACAGGTACCAAATTAGAGACCCAAGATAAGTGTCTAACTGATTTGATAATTCCTGCCTCCCTTAGTTTAGCAAGCTCCTCTTGCATTTTAGGTTGTAGGGTAGGATTGATGGGTCTCTGATTTTTCCTGAAAGGCTTCATATCAAGTTTTAATGGGATCTGATGCTGAAACAAATCCTCCTTGTATGCCTTGAGGCTTCATACGAACAGGCAAAAAGATGTCTATATTTCTGAAGCAAGGTAATTAGCATGCTTCTAACATGAGGTTTCATTTTCTCTCCAATATAGACATTCTTAGGAGCACTTTTTGTTCCTAAGTTTACATCTTCTAGATCATCCTTATGAGATGGTGCTTGCTTAGCTTTCGACATATTAGGACTATTAAACACCCTCTCAAGTGCAACCAAACCTCTAGGGATAGTATTCGTTTTAAGCTGGATGACCTCATTTCCAAATAAGGTCTCCTTACCATCAACATTAATTACAAATGAGCCAAAATCAATTTCCTGGCTTTCATATTGATCCACACAATGCAAAAACTTTAGAATATCAGTGTCATCATCAAACACTTGCCAGTTGCATACATTATCAGGCATTGTAGGCCTATTTTGTACTTCTATTAGTGAGATGTCACCAAAAGTGACATCATCAAGTTTAACAACAATATTTGCTAATAAGTCTACTCTAGCATTTTGTCCTCTTTCAACCCATTCAATGCCAAAAGCACTAAACCCTTCAATAATGTCCCATACTGCATTTCAATATTTTCTAAGCCTCTTATCCTTAGCTGCAAAGCGGGATCTTATTTGGGAAACAATTAACTCAGAGTCCCCCAAAACCTTTAACACCTTAATACCATGTTTTGAGGTTGTCTTTAGACCGAGTATGAGAGCTTCATACTCAGCATCATTATTAGTACAAGAAAATTGCAATAAGAATGAATACTTGAAAGTTTTACCTTGTGGGGAAATGAAAAATATTCCTGCTCCCGAGCCTTCTTTGGAGCAAGCTCCATCAAAATGCATGATCCATAAATCCCCTTCTAATAATTCCTTGGAAGATTCTTTATCAATAGGTGTTGATCGGATATTTTTTTCTATTCTATCTTCCTCAACACAGAAGTTCTCCAAATCAGTTTCTACAAAGTTAATTGTAATAGGTTTTAATGATTCCTCCACATTTTCAATCATGTGGGGGGCTCTTTTCTCCCTATCTACCTTAACATCTTTATTTTCAATAGAAAAAGTGGCAAAAGATAAATCACACTGTATGCTTCCACCCATTGAAGCACTCCAAGGCTAGGACAACACCATACCATAGGTTGGTGGAATATCTACCACCGTAACACTCATATGTAATTCTTTTTTAGGGTAAGTAACTAATCTATATGAAACATCATTTATGATGCCTATAATAGGTACTTCCCTAGAGTCCATTGCATAGCAGTTACCATATGTACTATCAACTGTCAGTCCCATTGCATGCATTATTTTCACTGGCATCACATTGTTAGATGCTCCTAAATCAATCATGCAATTTCTTAGCATTTTTCCATCAATTATCAGGCTCAGGAAAAAAGGATTGACATGATTTGGGTTAGCTGTAATAATAGTCCTCAAGTATATTTGCGGACTCTCTGTGGTGACTTCTATCACCATCTATTGCTTTTCTATATCATTCTGATTAGAGACTACTTCATCTTTTCTATTTGTGGGAATACTATTTATGAGTGCAATAGTCTTGTCTTTATGCTCATCTATCCTCATCATTTCTAGGAAAGGAATAGTAACCCTAACTTGCGAAAGCACTTGGAACATATCTATTGAAGTGCACTTCGGTAAGTCAGGAAAGCATGTTTCTTCAGCAATTACCTTGTCTTTTCCCTTCAAAGTTTCTTTACCAGATGACTTTTGGTTATTGTCCTTCTTGTTTTGAAGTATCGCTTCACTATTTTCTTTGGCCTTGTCTACCTTTTTTTCCCATATCCTGGGTTCTCTTATCTCCTTAGGCTTTGGATCTATATTTTTGGCCTCCAAACTTTCCTTTGGCTTAATTACCTCCTTCTCCTTTATGAACAAACTGCAAGGTTTTCCAAAATCACCAGGGACAATCCTATTTCTCAGTTGTATATTATTCCTTGCCCTGGAAACTAAAGCCATAGTGTATTTTTTAATTTCTTCATCAGAAGGTCTCCTCAACACCATTTCATCCATCTCAAATTCATTCACAAAAAAATTATCATAATATTCTTCATTTCAAAACACTTGCTGATGGTATGTTTCATTTTGTTGCCTCTGAGCATTGACATCTCGGGGTAAAGACTAGTGGATATTTTTATTTTCTTCCCCTCTATGGTATGTTTTCATGTTATCTCTAGCTGGTCTGGGTCTTGGGGTTTTTCTTTTTGAGTGTTGACTTGTTATCGGCGGTGATCAATCACTTAAGTGGTGTTTTATCCCTCTTTTGCTGTGAATTTACCGACCCCTTTTTCTCGACCTTTCGGTTTTTGCATCATGGTCTTATTATTCCTATGGTTTTGGGCCGATGAATTGCTATAAATTAACCATTGAATAATCTTTTCAACCTCGAGGGTCATTTTCCCATCCACCTAGTCGGTCCCATTCTTTAAGAATAACTGTTTTGCATGTGCAAAATAGGTGGCCATCGGATGAAATAATTCTAATCTTAACCGTTCATCACACACCTCGCAAGGTTCTTGCTTACACCATGTCAAATGTTGTGAGGCTTGCTATATGCTACCACCTGTTGTGTTTGATGGTGGGGACTAGTTTTGATCGATGACCGAGAATGGATGTTGATGCTAACACCTGTGTACCTACCGATGCATCGCGGTCATCGCTCACTAACCTTGCGCAATTAAAACTTCAGTTTTAATAGTGTTGCGAGGTACATGATTTGTTGATGTGTGGATGATGGTTTTATCGATTGATGAACATGGTGGGACCTATTCCATGTAGATATGGTGCCTGATAGGTGGATTTCCTATTCACCTGATGACTGGAAGGTGGATGTGGCATTTTCAAATTGTTTTGACTTAATCTGGGCAGTTCACTTGGCCAAAATTGCTTTTGATCAACGACTCATTTTCAAATGAACTGGTGTTGTACTATAGCCATTCTATCTCACGTGAGTGAATAGTAATGGTTGAGTTTGACTCAGCCTACATAATTAAATGCCAAAAGGATCAATAAATTACTATTTCAGTGTTGCATTTCTAGATTGAGGAAGAATAATATGGTGTCGAAGTAAAGCAAGCCATTATTGCAATTCTCCAGTCTCACTCCATTTGATGCTCTGCAAGATAAACTGTAAGTAGTACGTACGCCTTTTCTTGTGTTTCTAGAAGGTGTTAGCGTTACTTACTGAACAATTGATGACTATTTTCTTTTTGGTTCCTGAAGAATTGTTTGAGTAAATTCACTTTTAGAGCTTGTCTAGGTAATTGCTATAGATTTTGAATATAGAAGAATTTTCTATGGTGGTAATAGAAAGAAAAGTGTAATTGTTTGCCATTTAAAAAATAAGCAAACCCTAGCTCGAATTATCATCAATTTGGTGTGAATGGGACCCAAGGCACAAATTGTTGGTTCTGAAGCTACGTCTAGGGGTTTTTCCCAAGATGTTATTGATTTTCTAAAGCCCTCTACAACTAAGAAGTAGGAGGGAAAATTATTGTTCTACGAGCCCTTGCTTTTGGAAGGAGTATTGGATAAGCAATGTGCAATTCACGATGTTGAATTTCCATACACGGGCTAGCAATTGTTTTCCAACTGGTTTGGGAACAAAAATTTAGCACTTCCTCTATGTAATCCATCAAGTTTGGACCTGGGTAAGCTGGTGGTACCCATTGTCTACAAGGATGTATACCTATTGAAGGATATTTCTACGAGGTATGACCCTATGGCTCAAATGATCAGAACACATCTTGGAAAGAAAATGATTAAAGTAACCAAGGAGGAAATCACATATATTTTTGGTTTGCATGAATGGAGTCGAGATATGATCCCTATCAACTTGGAGGTTTTCAGTGAGGAGTACAGAAACACCAAGGGTTTGTTCAGAACATCCCTTTTAATACCCCATTTGGATGTGTCAGGAAGAGGCAAGAACCAGAGGAAGGTTGCTATTGGCAAGAATGAGCCTGAACCTTTCCGAGTGGACTATTTCACCATCCATTTCAAGAACTCTATTTGTGCATTGTGTCAGGTCCTAGGGATAAATTTGAAGAAGACATTGCCTATCGAAGTGATGTATATGGCTGTAAACCTCCAACACCCGGGCTATAACATGGTAAACAATTTTTCCACATACCTTGCAGAGAAAATGCATTTGGGTTTGGTAGCCTTGAAGCTGGGGAAGAATTGGGTGGCATTCAAATGGTTTTCACTGCTAATTCATATGTTTTTGTATAGGGGTTAGAATGTGTTCAAGAAAGATATGGAATTGAAGAAAAGGGAAGGAGACATTGAGATGCCTGTCTAGTATTTGACTAGGGTCCTAGACATGCATGATCATAAGTTTGATTATGTAACCTTTCACAATGTTTTCGGATCCAAGTTAAGAAAGGCCTTGGTTTTTTATTCCCCCAGAATTCCAAAGGAAATTCATGATTTCTTAACACCTATGGAGAGGAGGCCTGAGTTGAATTTAACACATAACTAGGGGGATATTATCCCCAATCACAGGACAACAGTTTTCAGGGTTTTTGGCACAAATGCCACCCCGT
This sequence comes from Sequoiadendron giganteum, assembly GCA_007115665.2. Classification (NCBI taxonomy): domain Eukaryota; kingdom Viridiplantae; phylum Streptophyta; class Pinopsida; order Cupressales; family Cupressaceae; genus Sequoiadendron; species Sequoiadendron giganteum. Next base: position 907,622,151 of record CM021100.1, on the reverse strand, counting down.
TTGTTCTACCAAGGGAGGTCCCTCTTAGAATTGGTTTCATAGAAATCATGAGATAGTTGGGAGAATCTTAGGATTTCCATTTTCTTGTTGAACAAAAGAAAGGATCTTTCTTCCCTGAATATACAACTTTTGCCGATTTTGTCATGACAAAGGGAGGGTGGAGGAATTTGCACTCATTGCTCAAGCCATATAAGCTAAGGACTATACACCCTATGAATCATGATCCTAAGGGTTTTATTTCCCAAATGAAGGCTAAGCACCGGATTGGGACTTTTGTCCACAACTTTTACTTTCCTGAAGATATCATCAGGAACATTTTTGATATGAACTTACAAGACGAGAGAAAGGAAATGTTCATTGCCTATTCAAAAATGGTGTGAAGTGAACAAGAAAAGATACCTAGTTTTGATCCTATACCTAGTGCCACAAATGAGCTTAGTAAGGAAATTTATGCTCTTGACAACTTTCAGAGTCTGGTAGGGGTCTTAAAGGATGAAAGGATTGTGGAAGAAAGGGTAAATCACAAATTACTAAGGAGTATCTTGAGGTAAGAGTTGAAGAGAGGCCTACTTATCAACCTCAAAAGAAGATAAAGGTATTTTCTAGGAGAAAGGGAAGCAGGACAGAGGAGCTTACAATGAGTGGTGCACCATATGTCCCAAGCAATCAGTGTTAGGTATTGTTGACCTGGATTCTCCTCCAAGGTTTTCAGAACAGATTCAGCCACCATCCCCAAAGAGGCAGAGGACTGATAGTGTGGGGGATGTTGGCTGGGAGGGTAATGATGAGGAAGACATCATTGTAACTCTAGATGAAATGAATTCAGAGATTCCACTAGACCCAGCTAACATTACAACTAGTTTAGGAGCAATCACCCTAACATTGGGGAAGGATGAGATCAAAGGGATTATAGATAATGATGATTTGAGGATGGAGGCTTGCAAAGAGTTCATGATGGATGACTCTTTTATTCATACTCATGATTTTAAAGATTTTATATGGAGAGCTCATCTCTCATTATATAATGATAAGGTAGCACATGAGAGAGGTCTACATCCAGAGCAGGTAATTCAGTCAAGGGTTAGAGTGTAGATGAAGGAAAGATTTAAGGAAATCACACCAGAACAGGGTAGGGAATTGCTTCAAAGGTGTGGAATATTGCTACTCCCTGAATGGGATATTGTTGTTGCTGTGGTATTTGACACAGTAAGAAGGGCCAATAGGCCACTTCTTGTAATAGAGGAGGAGGTTGCATTAGCACTTAAAGGATTAGCCTTTAGTGATGAATGGGATGCTCTAGCAATATGGTCACTATCAACTAGGTCTCGAAAACTTGTTGTTGTAGAAACATATGGCTCTAGTGGTCATTTGGTTGTGAAAAGAGTTGCTAACACTCATGCATTGGAGGCTGTTGACATGTTTGTGAATGTTGCCAAATTCACTAGGGCAACTATAGAGGACTTAACTAAAAATTGAGATACTCTGAGGAGCCAGTATAATGACATTATTATTGAGTATAATAAGAGTCAGCAAAGGGTGGCAGAATTGGAAACTGAGATGGCCTTACTGAGACAATAGATGGAACCCTTGAGGTCTCAAAGGTAGGCTAGCTTTAGCCATACTATTTCTGACCCAATAGTAGAAGAGCCCCAACCTTCTACACAAGAGCAATCTTGGGCTATTGTCCCATATAATATGGGACAAGTGCCTATTGCAATTGAAAAGGCCAGTGGCTTAGGTGGAGATCTTTTTAGGGAAGAGTTAATCCAGCAAGTTGAAAAATATAAGGAGATGGTAAACCAAATATGGGATGCAGCAGGAAGGAATAACTTAGAAATTGTTGATACTGTGTTAAGGAATTTACATAAACAGGTCCAGAGTAAGCTTAACAGTGTTCATGCAAATTATGCCTTGATGTTGCAAGCGCTCGAATTGTTTCCAAGGGACGGAGAATTGGCTATCCCTTTGCTAAAAAGATGGGGCCCTAGAATGGGGAAGTTAAAATTTATGGCAGTTGGGGCAAAATAGCATGGGGACAAATATCCTATAGTCATAACAACATATCAATTTGTCAAGGGTATTGTGGAGAAAAAGTAATGGGGGTCTGCTGCTCCTATGGAGTTTTAAATCAAAACATTGAAGGATATTTATGATAGAAAGGACTTGACTCCACTACCTCATATTTTGCATAGTCAAGATAAGGTCAAGCCTTTGCAAGTGTGGAAGGAGCAGATGAATAATATAATGATTGCTCAAACACATGAGATATGCAAAAATGTTGATATCTGCATGTTAGAAACCACGTTGGAAAACTTGTCATTTGTCATTAGTTTCCTGGAGAAATTTGATAAAATGGCCATGTCATTGATGGTAAAGTATTCACCTTACCGAACCATGGTGGATCACGTGGTGGCTTTCAATTGGCCATCTAAAGAATATTTTGAGTCATGGAAAAGGGTGTTCACTGATGAGCTTGAATTGTGAATGTCCTAACCAAGAATTGCAATGTGGTCATGAAAACTATAGGTTTGGCCTTTGCTATTATTTTTTAAAATGCATTCTCTTTTCGAATTCAAGTATAGGTTGTTCAAATGAAATGAGTGTAAAAATGGTTACAAGATGCTTTGGTGTAAGGGGAGCGACTCTTGGAGCAACGGTTTTTCTTTCTCCACGACAAACTAATGATCATATCTATTTTGGCTTTTCCTCTCTTACCAACAAATGATGTAAAGATAATTGATTAGAGATTAGCGGTCCAGTTAAATATGGACATGTGTACTCTCTGGCCTGAAGCTTGTTAGCTCCCCTATTTTTTATGAAAGGGAATTTTGGGCCGAGAGATGGTTCTGCTGAAATTACTCAAGATACATAAGATAAGAGTCAAGTCAAATAGAGAGAAGAATATGTCCAGGTTTTGAAGTTTTGAGTCAGATTTGAGAACTTAGTAAATCATGGGGTTCTTGAGCATACTTATGTTAACCTTGTCATTGTTTTGAGTCTATTTTCTCTCCTATTGTAATAGTTTGCATGAATTATTAATGAAGTATCGATCCAAGATGATTTTCATTAATTTCCATTTGTTATTTACTATGGATTATGTTTGACTATAGCTCTGGTTCAAAGGACCCGTTAAATGCTTCAGTTATCTAGTAGGTTTATGCAAATTAACACATAAGACTTATCAAGGAGTAATAAATTCAGGTATTGATATATGGACTCTAATGGTATTCATACAGACCATAGGTGCCTTAGATTAAATTTACCCTGTAATTCAGTTTCCTTTGACTTTGTGCTTTAGGATATTGCACTGGAACTCTGACTGCTCTTCATCCTTTATATTTTGTGTTATGGCTTCTAGAAATTTCATTCAAATAACTCATATCAATACACTTAGGTATAATTTCAATTCCTTGTTAAGTAGATCTGAACTCTTCTAAGAAGCAGCCAATTTCTTGAAGGTTTATCTCTTTTAACACTGGCGAGAATTTATTTGTTGTTTGTCCATGTATGAGCAAATCATTTCTATCATAAATGACAACATATTTTAGGAAGTCCCTCCTAGATCTTACAGAGTCCGAAGTGTAGGAGAGATATTAGCTTTACTACTATCTTCTTGTTAAGTTGGCATAGTGCTTTCAAGACATTAATAATTGAGTGTGGCGAGTTCATAGAAGCTCTTGTGAGTTTTGCTTGAGTTGTTATAAAAAATGCTAACAGAATGGTGACTCCACTAGGGAATTAACAAATGAACAGTCTCTAAGTGCAAATCTGGTTTAAGTCAGAGTCAGTTTTATAATATAATTGTTTTATCCTATCACTGCGTTTATTATGTTGAACACATGCATCTAGTTTTCCTGTGTTCCTTGTCAGTGTGTTGGGTGATGTTTGAAATCTTGTCCAAAGTCACGAGTGCAAACACTCCATCATTCCCAAAATTTTGAGTGGCGACTCTGATATCTCGAACAACAAATTTCACATAAGATGCTACAAGCAACATGCAAAGGAACGTTTTCAAACACTGAAGGGCATGAAGAAGACAAGAAATTATACAAAAAAGAATCGTGAGCCAATGCTAGAGCTCGAGCTAGGACAAGACAAGAAATGGGTAAAAATAAATGATACCCCAAGTAAGTTTGTTTCATCTCCTATTGGTTTTTCTCCTACTTTAAATACCAAGATGAATAGTGCTTTTGTAAGTGAAAATTCCTTAGATACTATTATGTCGAAATTGGATCATGGTAGTTTTCATTTTGAAATGACATGAGAAATTGAAGTTGATATGTCTAAAGAGGAGGAGCAATGGGGTTTCTGGGAACAAGATAAATTGTTCCCAGAAGCCACGACACTTGGTACCATGCCCATTTTCACTAGGCAAAATTTTAAACCCAAAGGAACACCTCTAAGTGAGGGGATGCATTTCAATCAAGAAGAAGATCAAGCAGAATAGCCTTATTACACTCCAGCTCCTAGTCAAGTAGGAGATATTCTTGAAAATGAGACAAATATAGACAAGTATATGCAAATCCTTATTGAGGAAGAAAGGAGGTTGCAAGAGGAAGAAGATAATAGAGATAGAATAAGAAAAGAAAATTTGGAGAGATTTTAGGCTAAGCAGCTCAAAAGAAATGCCCAAAAGGAGAAGGTTGAGAAGATGAGGGAAGAGGCAGCTAAGAGAAAATACTTTGAGGAAAGGGTGGCTAAGGCAACTGCCGAAAGGGCATGTGAAATACCTAAAGTAACAATCTCAATGGGAGTTTCTGCTACTCCCACATATAATTCATTTACTCTATCTACCAAAGGTGCTGATGCATCTATGGGATCTAAGAAGATAACCTTTCAAGACCATGGGAAAGCCCAAATTGACCAGTCTAGGAAAACTTCCCAGGGTTTTTCAAATTACAAGAATTCCACTAATACTAACGATGAACAAAATAGTGTGATGGGAAAATGGGGTGGGAATTGATCTCAGATCATTGGACTTCCCACAGACTCTTGAGCTCTTAAGGTTACAACTATTGAATGATCAATTACAAGCTGATCTGAGGAAAGCTGAAATAGAAGCTGCTAATGTTGAAGTGTCATGAAAGATAGCCTTTCTTAAGATGTCTTTAGAAAACCCTCAAGCTTCTGGTTCGGGTAATAGTGAAAATGAGTCACTGAACAAGAAATCTGAGAAGCAAGCCTATACAGAGGGTTGCAGTGGTAATCAAGGAGGTGGCCATAAGATTATCAACTCATACTCAGAGAATGGAGATGGAAACATCGCAAAGGTTAAGCAATCAGGTAGTGGCGATAGAGGTAAAGGTGGGGATGACAAGAAAGACATTGAGCAACACAATACCTCCAAAAATGGACGTGGAGGCAGGGCACCTCAAGTTGATAGATATAGGCAGATATGCTTTGATAATATTAGGGGGTATCCAAACCCAATCTTGGATAATGCATGAAAACATCTCCCAAAATTAATGGGTAATAATGCTTTCAGTGGAGAAGACCATTTGAAAGCTTTTCAAGGCTTTGTCGAAGATTTTGAACTCTAGGAGGATGATGTAGCTATGAAATATTTTATGCAATCATTGGTGGAAGATGCTAGGGACTGGTATAGAGGGTTACCTGATGGTAGTATTGATTCCAGAGATGCCTTTTATAGAGTTTTCAGGGAGCAGTATGGGGATCAGACTGATCCTAGATTTAATTTGAATGACTTCAATAATATTACTAAGGGGCACAATGAACTGGTTACTGAGTTTAATGCTTGTTTCCAGAAGGCTATGAAAAGAGTCCCTACATATCTAAGACCCAATGAAAGTGCATGTCCAGTTGTGTACTGTAATGCTTATGATGCTAAAATGTGCTATTTATTATGATATAAAGATCATCAAAATTTAAGGCAGGCATACAAGATGGCAGGTAACATCGAAAATAATAGAAGGGCTTCAGGTATAGTGGGAAGAAGAGAGGATCCTAAAGCTTGTAAAAGCATAAGAAATCAAATAGAGAAAGTTGGTAAACCTACTACAGTTGATGATAAGATAGATCAAGTTCTTACTCTGTTGCAGAAACAAGCAAAGAATGATAAGCCTCACTTCCAAAGAAATTAGAGACCCCAAAGGATACAAGATTATCCTTATAATACCAATTGGAATAATTGTAAACCCCTACAAGGAAATTAGAAACATAACCAAGTTCCACCTGACCCTCTATAAAGGCAGTCTGTGAATAATGTAGAAAATCTACTATGGTGTGAGATATGCGGAATGCCACATTCTCCATAATAGTGTGTAGTAGCACAATCAATGGTGGACTCTCAAGATGATCAGGGAGAATCCTAGCATCCCCAAGACCAAGACACAATGACTAATGTATTGTTAGGTACAGCTGATTTGGCCTATGATGATTATTCCTCTGAAGATGAGCCTTGTGCCCAGGATTTCAATGCTCAGAGGCAACAAAATGAAACATACCATCAGGAAGTGTTTCGAAATGAAGAAGATTATGATGATTGTTTTGTGAATGAATTTGAGATGGATGATACGGTGTTGAGGAGACCTTCTGATGAAGAAATTGAAAAATACAATGTGGCTTTAGTTGCCAGGGCAAGGAATAATATACAACTAAGAAATAGGATTATCCCTGGTGATTCTAGAAAACCTTGCAGTTTGTTCATAAAGGAGAAGGAGGTAATTAAGCCAAAGGCAATTTTGGAGGCCAAGAATATAGATCCAAAGCTTAAGGAGATAAGAGAATGCAGGATATGGGAAAAAAAGGTAGACAAGGCCAAAGAAAATAGTGAAGTTGTACTTCAAAACAAAAAGGACAGTAGCTAGAAGTCATTTGGTAAAGAAACTTTGAAGGGAAAAGACAAGGTAATTGCTGAAGAAACATGCTTTCTTGACTTACCGAAGTATACTTCAATAGATATGTTCCAAGTGCTTTTGCAAGTTAGGGTTATTGTTCCTTTCCTAGAAATGATGAGGATAGATGAGCATAAAGACAAGACTGTTGCACTCACAAATAATATACCCACAAATAGAAAAGATGAAGTAGTCTCTGATCAGAATGATATAGAAAAGCAACAGATGGTGAGAGAAGTCACCGCGGAGAGTTTGCAAATATACTTGGGGACTACTATTACAGCTAACCCAAATCATGTCAATCCTTTTTTCCCGAGCTTGATAATTGATGGAAAAATGCTAAGAAATTACATGATTGATTTAGGAGCATCTAACAATGTGATGCCAGTAAAAATAATGCATGCAATGGGACTGACAGTTGATAGTACATATGGTAAGTGCTATGCAATGGACTCTAGGGAAGTATGTGTTATAGGCATCATAAATGATGTTCCGTATAGATTAGCAGATTTTCCTGAAAAAGAATTACATATGAGTGTTACGGTGGTAGATATTCCACCAACCTATGGTATGCTACTGTCCCGGCCTTGGAGTGCTTCAATGGGTGGAAGCATATAGTGTGATATATCTTTTTCCACTATTTCTATTGAACAGAAAGATGTTGAGGTAGATAGGGAGAAAAGAGCCCCCCACATGATTGAAAACGTGGAGGAATCATTATAACCTATTAGAATTAACTTTGTAGAAACTGATTTGGAGAACTTTTGTGTTGAGGAAGATAGAATAGAACAAAATATCTGACCAATACCTATTGATAAAGAATCTTCCAAGGAACTATCAGAATGGGATTTATGGATCATGCATTTTGATGGAGCTTGCTCCAAAGAAGGCTCAGGAGCAAGAATATTTTTCATTTCCCCACAAGGTAAAACTTTCAAGTATTCATTCTTATTGCAATTTTCTTGTACTAATAATGTTGTTGAGTATGAAGCTCTCATACTCAGTCTGAAGATAGCCTCAAAACTAGTATTAAGGTGTTAAAGGTTTTGGGGGACTCTGAGTTAATTGTTTCCCAAATAATATCCTGCTTTGGAGCTAAGGATAAGAGGCTTAGAAAATATCGAAATGTAGTATGGGATAGTATTGAAGGGTTTAGTGCTTTTGGAATTGAATGGGTTGAAAGAGGATAGAATGCTAGAGCAGACTTACTAGCAAGTATTGCTATTAAACTTGATGATGTCACTTTTGGTGGCATCTCACAAATAGAAGTACAAACTAGACCTATAGTGCCTGATAATGTATGCAACTGGAAAGTGTTTGATGATGAATCTGATATTCTAAAGTTTTTGCATTTTGTGGATCAATATGAAAGCCAGGAAATTGATTTTGGCTCATTTGTAATTAATGTTGATGGTAAGGAGACCTTATTCAGAAATGAGGTCATCCAGCTTAAAATGAATACTATCCCTAGAGGTTTGGTTGCACTTGAGAGGGTGTTTAATGGTCCTGATATGTCAAAAGCTAAGCAAGCACCATCTCATAAGGATGATCTAGAAGAAGTAAACTTAGGAACAAAAAGTGCTCCTAAGAATGTCTATATTGGAAAGAAAATAAAGCCTCATGTTAGAAGTATGCTAATTACCTTGCTTCAGAAATATAGACATTTTTTTTCCTAGTCATATGAAGACCTAAAGGCATATAGGGAGGACTTGTTTCAACAAGAGATCCCATTAAAACCTGATATGAAGCCTTTTAGGCAAAAAGAGAGACCCATCAATCCTACCCTACAACCTAAAATGCAAGAGGAGCTTGCTAAATTAAGGGAGGTAGGAATTATCAAACCAGTTAGACACTCATCTTGGGTCTCTAATTTGGTACCTGTTAGAAAAAAGAATGGGGATATTAGGTTATGTGTTGAGTTTAGGAACCTGAATATGGCCTCTTTAAAAGACAATTACCTGTTGCCTAATATGGAGGCTATGTTGCATAAGCTCATAGGTTGTGAATTACTATGATCAATGGAAATATTTTTGGGTTACAATCAGGTCATGGTTAAGGAGACTAAGCAATTTAAGACTATTTTCACTATGCCATGGGGTACATATGTGTATGTCAGAATGCCTTTTGGATTGATAAATGTTGGTGCGACCTTTCAAAGAGAAATGGATCTAGTTTTTGCAGATTTTATTGATCTTTTCCTTGCAATTTATCAAGATGACCTTACTAAGCACAATAAGAAAGAAGAGGACCATTGTGCCCATTTGGAAAAAAACATTGTTAGAGCTTTGGAATATGGGATATCCCTAAATCCCAGAAAATGTACATTTGGGGTGAAAGAAGGAAAATTGCTAGGATACATTGTTTCAAAAGATGGAATTTGGATTGACGCTGAAAGAGTGGCTGCTATTGACAAGATCATATAGCCAAAAAATGTAAAAGGTATCCAGTCTTTCTTTGGTAAAATAATTTTTTTAAGAAGGTTCGTCACAAACTTTGCTGAAATTGTTTGCCCAATATCTAAGATGTTGAGGAAGGGAGAAAAAATAATATGGACAGGCGAACCATCTAAAGCCTTTCAGGCTACCAAAGATGCAATTAAGCAGGCACCTATCCTTAAATCCCCGGATTACTCAAAACCATTCTAGTTATTCTCTTTTGCTTATTTTCATACTATAGTCGGTGTGCTGTTACAAAAGAACAATGATGGTTTTGAGCAGCCAATTGCATTTTTCAGTAAATCATTGCAAGCTGCAGAATTAAAATATGACATATCTAAAAAGCAAGCATATGCCTTGGTAAAGGAAGTAATAAACTTCAAACCTTACCTAATGGGAGTAGTTGTTGTTGCCTATGTACCAAGAGCCGCAGTCAAAGATATCTTCACCCAACAAGAAACTACAAGAAGAAGGTGTAGATGGATTAACAGAATCCAAGAATTTAATATTGACATACAAATTACTAAGCTTGTAAGGGGTTAGGGCCTAGCCAAATTAATGGTTGAGGAAAATCTGGAAGTCAATTAGATTAACCAAATAGAGCAACAGAATATTGCACCTATTTGCGACATGCAAACTTTTGGATGGTATAGGAGAATTGTTGAGTACTTGTAGACAATACAATGTCCTGAAGGCATGCCCCTTACTGAAAAAAGAACCCTTAAATTATGAGCAATTAGGTATGTCATTATCAAAGGTGAACTATGGTGGAGAAACCCCGAGGGCATTATACTTAGGTGTGTGGATGGGGATGAAGCTGAGGATTTGCTGGTAGAAATGCACAAGGGAGTTTGTGGAGGCCATTATATGGCTAAAAAAACAGCTAATAAGATTCTAAGGGTAGGATATTGGTGGCCTACGGTATTTAAGGATGCACACAGATATGTTAAAAAATGTGATGCCTGTCAGAGATTCATCGAAAATTTAAAATTTTCTGGCAATTTACCATTAAGACCTATGTCTGTTTTTGTTCCTTTCCAGCAATGGGGTATAGATTTTATAGGAGAAATATCTAAAAACTCCAATCGGGGACATGCATGGATACTGGTAGCTACGGATTATTTCACTAAGTGGATTGAGGTAATTCCAGCTAGAAGGGCCACAAGCAAAGTTGTTATTGACTTTTTAACTGAAAATATTTTAAGCTGATTTGGGGTGCCTAACAAGATTGTGTCAGACAATATAATGTGTTTTAGATCAGAAGAATTTGTAAATTTTTGCAATCAGTATGGCATCATCATCTCATATTCATCCCCTTATCATCCCCAAGGAAATGGACAGGCAGAATCAAGCAACAAAAGTTTGATGAAAATTATTAAGTGTATGATAGAAAAAAACAAAATGCCATGGGATTCAAAGCTAAAGATAGCACTATGGGCTGATAGGACTACTATTAAAAAGGAAATTGGTCATTCACCTTTCAACTTAGTCTATGGGATGGAGGGATGCATTCCTCATAATAACTTAATAAAAATATATAAATTTGTCCAGGAATATGATGATGATGTGTGTGATGAAATGCAACATAGAATGGAAGAGTTGAGTCAACTAGATGAAACTAGAAGGGAAGCACACAAAAGAAATGAGAGGTTGCAGCTTCAGGTGAAGCACCTTTATGATAGAAAGGCAGTAGAGAGAAAATTTGATGTTGGAACAATGGTGCTGATCTAGAATGCTAGATTGGAAGACAAGGGCAAACATGGCAAGTTTGATTCCCTTTGGTTGGGCCCTTGTATTGTTATGGATACACATGGGGAAGATTCATATTTTCTACAATCACTTACGGGTGAGGTTCTTGAGCTGCCAGTACATGGACAGTTCTTGAAATACTATTTCTCTTGAAATAGCTCTTTTCCATGTACGTTGTGTAGTCCTATGAATAGTGTAAATGGGTTGGTCATTTTTTGTTTTTGTGTTTGTTTGTTTGCCCTGTCCGAGCTTGTTCCTAGTTTTGGTTCTCTCTTTGTCTGGTCTGCGTAACCAAAGATCTTGGATTCTTGCTATGCCCACAAGGGGCATACATCCCTAGTCGGAGCCATTGGTGGACCTTTTTATTTTCTTCCCCTCTGTGGTATGTTTTCACGTTACCTCTAGCTAGTTTGGGGCTTGGGGTTTTTCTTTTTGAGTGTTGACTTGTTATCGGTGGTGATCAGTCACTTAAGTGGTGTTTTATCCCTCTTTTGCCATGACTTTATCGGCCCCTTTTACCTAAACTTTCGATTTTCGCATCATGGTCTTATTATTCCTATGGTTCTGGTCCAATGAATTGCTATAAATTAACCATTGAATAATATTTTCGACCTCGAGGGTCATTTTCCCATCCACCTAGTCGGTCCCCTTCTTTAAGAATAACTATTTTGCATGTGCAAAATAGGTGGCCGTCGGATGAAATAATTCTAATCTTAACCATTCATCACACACCTCACAAGGTTCTTGCTTACGTCATGTCAAATGTTGTGAGGCTTGCGATATGCTGCCACTTGTTGTGTTTGATGGTGGGGACCAGTTTTGATCGATGACCGAGGATGGATGATGATGTCGATAGCTGTGTACCTACCGATGCATCACGACCGTCCCTCATTAACCTCACACAATTGAAACTTTAGTTTTAATAATGTTGCGAGGTACGCGATTTGTTGACGCGTGGATGTCGGTGTTATCGATCGACGAATGTGGTGGGACCCATTCCGTGCTGATGTGGTGCCTGATAGGTGGATTTCCTATTCGCTTGATGACTAGAAGGTAGATGTGGCATTTTCAAATTGTTTTGACTTAATCTGGGCCCTTCGCTTGTCCAACATTCGTTTTGATCAACGACTCATTTTAAAATGAACTGGTGTTGTACTATAGTCATTCTATCTCGCGCGAGTGAATAGTAATGGTAGAGTTCGACTCGGCCTACATAATTAAATGCCAAAACGATCAGTAAATTACTATTTCAGTTCTACATTTCTAGATTTAGGAAGAATTATCTGGTGTCGAAGTAAAGCAAGCCATTATTGCAATTCTCTAGTCTCACTCCATTTGACACTCTGCAAGATAAACCGTAAGTAGTACGTATGCCTTTTCTTGTGTTTTCAGAAGGTGTTAGCATTGCTTACTAAACAATTGCTGACTGTTTTCTTTTCGGTTCCTGAAGAATTGTTTGAGTAAATTCGCTTTTAGAGCTTGTTTAGGTAATTGCTATAGATTTTGAATATAGAAGAATTTTATGTGGTGGCAATAGAAAGAAAAGTGTAATTGTTTTCCATTTAAAAAATAAGCAAACCCTAGCTCGAATTATCATCTGTTTGGGGTGAATGGCACCCAAGGTATGAATTGTTGGTTCTAAAGCTATGTCTAGGGGTTTTTCCCAATATGTTATTGATTTTTTGAAGCCCTCTACAAGAAAGAAGCAGGAGGGATAATTATTGTTCTATGGGCCCTTGCTTTTGGAAGGAGTAGTGGATAAGCAGCGTGCAATTCTTGATGCTGAATTGCCATACACGGGCTGGCAGTTGTTTTCCAACTGCTTTGAGAACATAAATTTAGCAGTTCCTCTATGTAATCCATAGAGATTGGACCTGAGTAAGCTGGTGGTACCCAATGTCTACAAGCATGTAGACCTATTGAAGGATATTGCTTCGAGGTACGACCCTGTGGCTCGAATGGTCAGAACACATCTTGGCAAGGAAATGATTAAAGTAACCAGGGAGGAAATCTCAAAGATTTTTGGTTTGCATGAATGGAGCTAAGATATGATCCCTATCAACTTGGAGGTTTTCAGGAAGGAGTATAGAAATACCAAGGGTTTGTTCAGAACATCCCTTTTAATACCCCATTCGTCTCTATCAAGAAGAGGCAAGAACCAGAGGAAAGTTGTTATTGGAAGGAATGAGCCTAAACATTTCCTAGTGAACTATTTCGCTGTCCATTTCAAGAAGACTGTTTGTGCATTGTCTCAGGTCCTGGGGATAAATTTGAAGAAGAATGTGCCTATTAAAGTGATGTATATGGTTGTAAACCTCCAACACCTGGGCTATAATGTGGTATACGATTTTTCCACTTACCTTTCAGAGAAAATGCATTTGGGTTTGGTAGCCTTGAAGTTGGGGAAGAATTGGGTAGGATTCAAATGGTCTTCACTGTTAATTCATATTTTTTTGTATAGGGGTCAGAATGTGTTTGAGAAAGATAAGGAATTGAAGAAAAGGGAAGAAGACATTGAGATGCCTGTCCAGTATTGGACTAGGGTCCTAGACATGCATGATCATAAGTTAGATTATGTAACCTTTTACAATGTTTTCGGATCCAAGTTAAGAAAGGCTTTGGTTTTTTATTCCCCCAGGATTCCAAAGGAATTCATGATTTCCTAAGACCTATCGAGAGGAAGCCTGAGTTGAATTTAACACATAACTAGGGGGATATTTTCCCCAATAACAACATAACAGTTTTTAGGGTTTTTGGCACAAATGCCACCAAGTTTGTTCTACCAAGGGAGGTCCCCCTTAGACTTGGTTTCATAGACATCATGAGGCAGTTGGGAGCATCTCAAGATTTCCATTTTCCTGTTGAACAAAAGAAAGGATCTTTCTTCCTTGAATATACAACTTTTGCCGATTTTTTAATGAGAAAGGGAGGGTGGAGGAATTTGCACTTATTGCTCAAGCCATATAGGCTAAGAATTGTAGGCCCTAGGAATCATGATCTTGAGGGTTTTATTTCCCAAATGAAGGCTAAGCACTAGACTGGTACCTTTGTACACAACTTTTAATTTCCTGAAGATATCATCAAGAACATTTTTGATATGAACTTACAAGACGAGAGAAAGGCAATGTTCATTGCCTATTCAAAAATGGTGAGAAGTAAACAAGAAAAGATACCTAGTTTTGATCCTATACTTGGTGCCAAAGATGAGCTTAGTAAGGAAAGTTATGCTCTTGACAACTTTCAGAGTCTGGTAGGGGTCTTAAAGGATGAAAGGATTGTAGAAGAAAGGGGAAAATCACAGATTACTAAGGAGTATCCTGAGGTAAGAGTTGAAGAGAGGCCTACTTATCAGCCTCAAAAGAAGATAAAGGTATTTTCTAGGAAAAAGGGAAGCAAGACAAAGGAGGTTACAATGAGTGGCACGCCATCTGTCCCAAGGCAATCAGTGCCAGGTATTGTTGACCTGGATTCTCCTCCAAGGTTTTCAAAATAGATTCATTCACCATCCCCAAAGAGGCAGAGGACTGATAGTGTGGGGGATGTTGGCCGAGAGGGTAATGATGAGAAAGAAATCATTGTAACTCTAGATGAAATGAATCCGGAGATGCCACTAGATCCAGCTGACATTGCAATGAGTTCAGGAGCAATCACCCTAAGATTGGGGAAGGATGAGATCAAAGGGATTAAAAATAATGACGATTTAAGAATGGAGGTTTGCAAAGAGTTCATGATGGATGACTCTTTTATTCATACTCGTGCTTTTATATATTTTGTATGGAGAGCTCATCTCTCATTATATTCTGAGAAGGTAGCACATGAGAGAAGTCTGCATCCAAAGCTCCCAGAGCAGGTAATTCAGTCAAGGGTTAGAGTGAAAATGAAGGAAATATTTAAGGAAATCACACCAGAACAAGGCAGGGCATTGCTTCAAAAGTGTGGAATATTGCTACCCCCTGAATGGGATATTGTTGATGCTATGGTATTTGACATAGTAAGAAGCACCAATAGGTCGCTTCTTGCAATAAAGGAGGAGGCTGCATTGGCACTTAAAGGATCAACCTTTAGTGAGGAATGGGATGCTCTAGCAATATGGTCACTATCCACTAGGTCTCGAAAACCTGCTGTTGCAGAAACATCTAGCTTCAGTGGTCATTTGGTTGTTAAAAAAGTTGTTGACACTCCTGCATTGGAGGCTGTTGACATGGTTTTGAATGTTGCCAAATTCACTAGGGCAACTGTAGAGGACCTAACTAAAAACCGAGATACTCTGAGGAGTCAGTATAATGACATTATTATTGAGTATAATAAGAGTCAGCAAAGGGTGGCAGAATTGGAAACTAAGATGGCCTTACTGAGACAACAGATGGAAACCTTGATGTCTCAAAGGCAGACTAGCTTTAGCCATACTGTTTCTGACCCATCTGTAGAACAGCCCCAGCCTTTTGCATAGGAGCAATCTTGGGCTATTGTCCCATATAATAAGGGACAAGTGCCTATTGCAATTGAAATGGCCAGTGGCTCAGGTGGAGATCTTTCTAGGGAAGAGTTAATCCAACAAATTGAAAAATATAAGGAGATGGTAAACCAAATCCGGGATGCAGCAGGAAGGAATAACTCAGAAATTGTTGATACTGTGTTAAGGCATTTACATAAATGGGTCCAGAGTAAGCTTAACAGTGTTCATGCAAATTATGCCTTCATGTTGCAAGCACTCGAATTGTTTCTAAGGGATAGAGAATTGGCTATCCCTTTGCTAAAAAGATGGGGCCCTACAATGGAGAGGTTAAAATTTATGGAAATTGGGGAAAAACAACATGGGGATAAATATCCTACAATCATGACAACATATCAATTTATCAAGGGTATTGTGGAGCAAAAGTTCCAGGGGTATGCTGCTCCTATGGAGTCCAAAATGAAAACATTGAAGGATATTTATGATGGGAAGGACTTGACTCCACTACCTCATATTTTGCATAGTCAAGATAAGGTCAAGCCTTTGCAGGCGTGGAAGGAGCAGATGAATAATATAATGATTTCCCAAACACATGAGATATGGAAAAATGTTGATATTCGCATGCTGGAAAACACGTTGGAAAAGTTGTCATTTGTCATTAGTTTCCTAGAGAACTTTGATAAAATGGCCACATCATTGATGGTAAAGTATGCACCTTACCAAAACATGGTGGATCAAGTGGTGGCTTTCAATTGGCCATCTGAAGAAGATTTTGAGTCATGGAAAAGGGTGTTCACTAATGAGCTTGAATTGTGAATGTCCTGACCGAGAGTTGCAATTTGGTCATGAAAACTACAAGTCTGGCCTTTGATATTATTTTTTTAAATGCATTCTCTTTTCGAATTCAAGTATAGGTTGTTCAAATGAAATGAGTGTAAAAACGGTTAAAAGATGCTTTGGTGTAAGGGGAGTGACTCTTGGAGCAACGGTTTTTCTTTCTTCATGACAAACTAATGATCATCTTTGTTTTGGATTTTCCTCTCTTACCAACAAATGATGTAAAGATAGCTGATTAGAGATTAGCGGTCCAATAAAAAATGGACATGTGTACTCTCCGGCCTGAAGCTTGTTGGCTCCCTTGTTTTTTATAAAAGGGAATTCTGGGCCAAGGGATGGTTCTGCTTAAATTACTCAAGATACGTAAGATAAGAGTCAAGTACTATAGAGAGAAGAATATGTCCAAGTTTTGAATTTTTGAGTTAGATTTGAGAACTTACTAAATCATGGGGTTCTTGAGCATACTTATGTTAACCTTGTGATTGTTTTGAGTCTATTTTCTCTCCTATTGTAATAGTTTGCATGAATTATTTATGAAGTATCGATCCAAGATGATTTTCATTCATTTCCATTTGTTATTTACTATGGATTATGTTTGACTATAGCTTTGGTTCAAAGGACCGTTTAAATGCTTTAGTTATCTAGTAAGTTTATGTGAATTAACACATAGGATTTATCAAGGAGTAATAAATTCAAGTATTGATATATGGATTGTAATGCTATTCATACAGACCATAGGTGCTTTAGATGAAAGTTACCCTATAATTCAGTTTCCTTTTTGACTATGTGCTTTAGGATATGGCACTAGAACTCTGACTACTCTCTGTCCTTTGTATTTTGTGTTATGGCTTCAGGAAATTTCATTCAAATAACTCATATCAATACACTTAGGTATAATTTTGATTCCTTGTTAAGTAGATCCGAAGTCTTCTAAGAAGAAGCCAATTTCTTGAAGGTTTATCTCTTTTAGCACTAGCAGGAATTTATCTATTGTTTGTCCATGTACGAGAAAATCATTTCTATCATAAATGCCAACATATTTTAGGAAAACCCTCCTGGATCTTACATAGTCTGAAGTGTAGGAGAGATAGCAGCTTTACTGCTATCTTCTCGTTAATTTGGCACAATGCTTTCAAGAATTTAATAATTGAGCGTGGAAAGTTCATAGAATCTCTTGTGAGTTCTGCTTGGGTTGTTATAAAATACGCCAACAATGTGTATGCCAAAATATTTTTGCAAGACATGGGCACATATAACAACCAATAGCCAAAAAGGCAAAAAATGTAGTCATATATGAAATGAAAACCAAGCCAAAGGTGACTTTTTTTACTATAGTCTTCTTTGGAATGAAGACCACAATGGCTCTTTCAATAATGTAACTTAATCAATATATTTTCTTGCACATTTTGGAGCACATTTGTGTTGAAACCTTGTAATGAGAATTCAACCAAAAATAATATATGTACATGTATGTATATGTGTACATATGTATATGTATATGTATATGTATGTATATGTGTATATGTGTATATATGTACGTATATGTATATGTATATGTATATGTAGATGGCTAACCTCTTTTATTGTAGATCTATATGATTTCCTTTATAATGTTGCATAGATACAATAGGCATTCAAAAAAAATAGTGCACTCTATATTGTCTATTTCAAATTGTTTAATGCTCCAAATCAATCCAATGCTACTCACGCTTGTTAAACACTATCAACAATAGATGTAAGTACATAACTTTTCCATTATCAATAAATAGACTTGGTGAACCAATTGTAAATATTATTGATTATTTCCAGTTTTAGATTGTTTATATTGCTTTTAAACATATACTTAGTGATTTTTTATGGTTCCTTCTTGAACTTGTTTTCTCATCCATTGACATACCCATCTCTTCTATTTGCAGGTACTAGGATAAGGTATCCAAAAGCATCCCAAAATCATGATGCTTGTTTTTTACAAAGTTAATGCACCAAAATAAACACTAAAATATGATAGATCATATATGAAAATACTAGCTTTTTCTCAACTTTGTAATTGTGACATGTATAATGGAACTCCACAAAATTTTGTGTAGATGTTTCATACTTTTCTTGCTCGAGGGTTTGGCTAGAGTCCCTGGGGCTCCATAATGCCAATATGGTAGGGTGGATAGCGAGTGTGGGTTTTGTCTTTTGGCTTTTAACGCCATATATTTGTTCTTACATAGATTACTACCAAATAATGTGGTTTGAAATTATAATTGAGAAGCCATATATTTTTTCTTTTACAATTTACCTATTTGTCTACAGTCTTTACTGCTAAATAATATAGTTTGAATTTAGAATTGAGAAGCCAACTCTCACATACATTGTTTGTCTTGTATCAATATGTGTTATTATATTTTTTTTACCCCATTTGTTTCAAGGTCCTTGTAACAAAGTGATTATTGTCATGGTTTAGCTCTTGTGAATTCTAAAATTTTTTAGACTACTAGAAACTACAATCATGGTGTTGATCTGTGCCTTAGCTTAGAAAAACATAGTTTATAAAAACATGTTTCTTATGTCATGGGAAGTGGTAAGTAATCACTTGAGACTTTCGTCATGTAACCTCAAAGAAAAGCTAATCTTTTATTTATTTATTCTAACAATCCAAAAAAATTGCATTACAGCATTGCACTCTTCTTTTCATGAGGTTTGTTTATTTGTTTCTGATCAAAGATGGTGCCACTAAGTCTTCAATTGCACTATGAATTAATTCATTAAAATTTGATATTTTTATTCCCAATTTCTTTGTAATTGACTACTTTTGAATCTTTTATACTTGTCTCCATTTTATTTTACTACAACTAACCCAGAAAACACATGCATACTAAAACTTTAATTTATTAAATTATGCATTAAATAGTAATTATAAAAATTATCCAATATTAAACATCTTTCTTTCTTCAAAAATATGCGATACCCAAAGATATCGACTACCTTTGTTAAATAATATTTTTTAATGCAATATTAGTAATTAAAGGCATGGATAATAACTCTTTAAAAAATATTCCTCCGATTTGTATGCATATGTATCTTAACATAATTAAATAATAATGAATTAATTGATTGACTA
Source organism: Sequoiadendron giganteum (assembly GCA_007115665.2). Classification (NCBI taxonomy): domain Eukaryota; kingdom Viridiplantae; phylum Streptophyta; class Pinopsida; order Cupressales; family Cupressaceae; genus Sequoiadendron; species Sequoiadendron giganteum. Next base: position 907,602,714 of record CM021100.1, on the reverse strand, counting down.
ACCTAGACAAAAGACCAAAATATAAATGTGCATCTAGGGCTAATAAATATAAAACTAAAATAGAGATAAAATAAATAATAATGAATTAATTGATTGAATAACCTAGATGAAATGCTAAAATATACATGTGCATCTAGGGCTAATAAATATAAAACTAAAATAGAGATAAAATTAGCTCATACCTTAAATTTTGGTGCGAAACTATTGTTGTTATAAAAAAAAAATTATTTAAAAATTTAAATTTAATTTATATTTTTCAATTATCATTTTTAAAGATAAATTTATTAATAAATTGTATTTGTTGAGAATTAATTTACTATATTCCTAACATTATTAAGTAAAATCAATTTTTAATAACTATTGTAACTAAAATTATTAAATATTACATATTAATTAAAAAAAAGTTTTTGATCATTACTTGTTTAAAATTAGAATTAATGGATACATTGTAACTAATTAGATTCATTCAAAATGGCCTACGGTTTTATTTTACATTTTCATTAGTCAATTCTCAACTAGTAGTTTTTTATATGGAGATGCACAAATCAATCTCTTATTTGTTGGAAAGGTTCTTAATCTCCCACCCATAGCCAATGAGATATGAATTAGCCTCACGTTACTTCCTATTGACTAATTAACACGCTTTTTGTTTCTCGACTCAATCAAATAATTGTAAATATTGTTGATTTTTCGTATTTCACATTCCACTCCACACAAAAAAGTTTCTTGCTCCCTACCCGCTAAATAGCCTTTTGCGATGCACCCCTATTGACTAATTGTTGCATACCTGTACATGTGACTGCTAGTATATTCACTTTTTTAATATCTTTTAAAGAAATATATTTCAAATAAATGTATTGTTGTACTTAATCTGTTTGACATAATAATGAATATATTATTAATGTCTCTATACAACATATATAGTAATGAATAATAAATATATTATTCGAGTCTCTATTCCATCCTACCTTCCGAGATGATAACACGTAGAAGAGTTTTTAGTTCAACTTTAACTCACAACTATTATCAATCGCTGTAAGTTCACTCCTACAACACTCCAACCGATGATAACAACTTATGTTGTTTCAAATGTTAAAGTGTTGTAAAGCTCATCCATACTTATTCAATTCATCAAACCGATGCAGGTTTTGACTGGATTTTTTCATGGACGAATTATTTTATGGTTTTGTGCTTTTTAAATTGGAGCACAATTCACGTTGTAATAAAAAATAAAATCAAACTGTCCCAGATTTGACCAAAAGCAGCGATTACTGCAGTTTTGCATCGACTCACCCGTCTCTGTTCCCACTCACTCACTGTCGCCACTTCTACCCCGACTTTCTCACTCTCATTTGCGCCGCATTTGGACGACCTGAGGAAGCTGTGTCGTGAATTATTGCATGGAGGTAAAGCTCTCACAAAGTTAGAAGGCAGTAAGGTTTTTAAGATGATACATTCAGATTTCTTATTCTATTTATTCTATTACATGGAAATGTGTTTATTGATTGCCACTTTAATATTCTAAAACGAGAGAGGATATGTGTATATGTTTTTAAATACTAGTTTATGACATTAAATTGTACGAACATGTATATAGTCTTCTTATTTGTACAAAATTAAATGGAAAATGATATGGACATTCAAATATCACAATTGCATTTTATCCCCATTTTTAGACCTGTGTGAATCGAAAAATGTTCATGTCTATCAAAGTATGTAGCACTCACAATCAAACATGTAAAGTAATTCTTAAGATATCAAAGTATATAGAAGGGGATCTACATAATATAATGGAGCCTATCAATTGTCATCATGTACATGTGTCCTTTTAGTATGCACTCCCTATATGAGCCTATCAAAGTTTGATGACTAGCTTCTATCTCATAATTGAAATTTAAGTTCACAATAAGAAATTGCCAACTATCTAAGACAAAAACAATAGGAAATGATTAGAGCAAAAAACAATTATTTGTATGGAAAATGATTATGATGTATTCAACATTGTGGCCATGGGATGACAAGGTTCATAAAATGCAATAGGAATGTGTGTAGAAGTGTGGAGGAAGGACTATAATTTTGCACAAAATACATTTTTTGACATATAAATGTACTAAGCCATTCTCTCAAATATAGACAGAAAATATCACTATTGTGCTACAATAAATAATATTAAATATTCCTTGAGCTAGTTAAAATTGGGTCTTAATTACTCTATGAGAGTTACACAAGGTTTAAAGTGTCAATTCACAATTAGGGCTCTTCAAACCCTAGTAAAGTTTCTTTTATAAAAGAATCCATGTCCAAGGTATAACAAGTGATCGAAGGATGTTTACTCAAGCATACAAAGATGATGGGGTCTTGGGCTCTATGGATATGGACATCTAGGAGCCTACAAAATACAAATATTGGCCCTACAATTTTAGCTACTCCTAATCTATGAATGGTTTGGATGATATAAATGAATATAGTACAAATTAATGTTTTTTAGGAGTTCCTTGCCAAGGTAACAATTCATTCAAGACTACCAATAAACCTAGTAAGATGAAAGTTCTCAACTAGAAATTTTCATTCTTAGGGAGATCGCACTCATGAAGATCAAGCAAATGTTAAACCAATGTATCTGGCATATATTGCAAGCATGTTGAAGCTACCAAAAAATGAACACTATTCCTTACTAAATGCAATGCCCCATCATCCCCTCTAACAAAGAAGTTTTAAATGAAAACGAGAGATAGTCCATGCATGATCTAACCTGTAAGTTTTCTTCCTATTGGACAAGTCTAGTAAAATTATATTTGTGGATAATAGAAACATAAAATCTATGCAGTCTTTAGATGGTGTGCGAGCAGGAGGATGTGTGAATGAATGAGTGGGAAAATAAGAATTTTGAATCTTCGAACAATGGTGCAGATCAAGGAAGTGCAGAATTGAAAGAATCGCAGGGGGGAATCGAAGTAAGCTTCGACCAGAAATCAAGGTAAGGATGATAAGGTTGTTCCTAATCCCGAAAAAAACATCTTGGTGGACCCAGGAGGGAAAGCTACTCCATCTGAGATTCCTTCTCGAAGTACCAAAGGACTTCAGTTTGATAATACTAAAATTGCGGTGGGGGCAACTAGAGGGGAAGGAGCCAAGCCTAAATAATGGTCATCTCTTTTTGGTGTCAAACCAAATGGAAAGTCATATTTCCCTCCTGTATGCAATATCTCTGAACCAACTAAGGGTAAGTTTTCTATTTCTATCCTGGATCCGGTCATTGACCATAATATCTCACTAATGGATAGAGTGTTGGTTGGTAAATTCATGGGGCCTAGACCAAATATTGAGGTGGTTAAGATGTTTGTTAATAAAAAATGGAGAGCTAATGTCCAATTTCTTGTCTCAGCCCTTCCTAAGGGTTATTTTTCTTTTGAGTTCTCCTGTAAGGAGGACATTCAGGCTATGAGGAGTGGAGGTAACATGATCATTGGCAAGTCCTCCTTAGCCCTAAAGAAATGGTCCACTAACCTGGATCTTTCAGACTTTATTTTTGAAATTGTCCCCATATGGGTTAGACTTCCTGGACTTCCAATGGAATACTGGAATGTGGATGTTTTTAGTGGACTAGCTAGCTCTTTTGGTGAGCTCATGTCTATAGACTCGATGATGGCAGCCAGGAGATGATTTTCTAGAATTTGTGTGGGTGTTTCCCAAAATGTTGATCTGTCGTTGTCTATATAATTCCAATCTAATTTGGGTTCTTGGGTTCAAGCTATTGAGTTTGAAACTATCCCTTTTGTGTGTTTCAAGTGCATAAAATCTGGTCATTGGGCTAAGAATGGTCCTCTTAATGCCAACAAACAAAAGGGGAAGCCCCAACCTAAATCGAAGCCAATATGGCAAAAGAAGAGTGAGGGGAAGAGAAGCAAAATAAATAAAAGAGGTATGAAAAGAATGAAAGCAGTAAGAAGATGGAGGTAGAGAAAACCTCCAAGAACAAGGAAGATGAGGGGAATCAGGTTGATCTAGAATGTAACATGGCTGAAACCCATCAGTGAGAAGCAGAAGATGAAGAGAAGAAAAAAAATGCAGGGTTCCTGCAGAATGGAGAGGGAGACCTTGAATGTCTGATGCCTCAGGACAACAATCATGAGAATATTTGCTTGGGGAAGGACATTGTTGAGCTTGGACTTGATGAAATCCCTTCACAAGGTTTTAATATGCCAATAATGGATGGAAATTTAAGGCTTGAGATTGGGATCCCCATTTTATCACCGGCATCTAGTGGTGGGGATTTAAGTAAGGAGTCTACTATAAACCCTAAGTCTGTTGATTCAAGACAAAATGTAGAGTGTTTAAATGTGAACCGGTCTCAAAATAGCAATGGCATGATGAATACTCTTCCCTTAGACCATAAAGGTTTTTATGTGAAATATTGGGAGTCTGGGAAGGAGGAGGAGAATCAAGAAGAAACAAATAGAGAGGATTTTAGCTTTAATAATAAGAGGAGGAATAAGAAAAACCAACAACTGAATACTCTGAAAGGGTTCTCAACAAGAGCTAGAGCAAAGGAAGATTGTTGAGCCATAAAGAATAGTCAAGGAAGAAGATCTGCTCATTGGCACAGGGAGAATGATAGCATGTAGGATATTGTAGATGGTTTTCAGAAGACCATTCCTAAAATTCACAATCTCACTCCAGGTAAGAAATGAAGATCATGCCATGGAATATTCGGGGGATGAATAACATCCATAAGAGGGATGTGTTGCATAATTTTGTTAGGGATCATAAACCTGATATTTTATTAGTTCAAGAATCTAAAATGCCTAAAGAAAAAGAGGAAAAGATCAAATTATTTAAGTTATGTGGGGTTCAGGGGAATAGTTCAGAAGGTGCCTCTGGAGGTATTATCATTTTTTTTGGAATCTTAATTTATTAAAAGGTGAACCATTGTTTGAAAGTGCTAACCATGTGGCCACTAGATTTACTCATATCAGAGACAATTTCAGCTGGATCATTTCCAACATCTATGCCCCTAATGGAAGGGGGCTAGAATGTTTTTTTGGCTAAACCTAGCTGCCTTTTGTTGTAAACACATAAAGGAAACCTGGGTGGTTATGGGAGATTTCAATACTCCACTACAAGATAATGAAAATTTAGGAGGATCCCAGATCAATATGGAAAGAAAAATGGACCTTTTGGATTTCATCATCAATCAAGCATTGATAGATTTGGAATTGGAAGGAGCTTCCTTTACTTGGTCTAATCGTAGAGTGGGAAAGGAGCTGATTCAAGTAAGATTAAATAGAACTTTAATTTTTGATCAATGGTTTCTTAAGTATTTTTTCTCTTTAAAAGCCCTTTCGAGGGTGGGCTCTGATCATTTTCCTATTAGCTTTGTGGCAGACCCAATTGTGGCTAAAATAAACTTCCCTTTTGGATTTGGACGTATGTAGTTGCACCATCCTAAGCTCCAGGATGAGGTTAGGAAATGGTGGAATATTTTTGTTTCGAGGACTGCAATGTTTAAGGTGGCTAAAAAACTAAGAGAAGTCAAAAATAGGATAAGAGTGTGGAATAAAGATTCTTTTGGCAATATCTTTAGAAGAAAAGATGAGCTAAAGTCGAATCTGAAGGAGATTTAGGAGAAGATCCAACAAGAGGGATGCAATGTGGAGACTAGACAGAAAGAAAATGGGCTTCTTGTGGAGATTCATGATATAATAGCTAAAGAGGAAGACTTTTGGAGACAAAGATCCAGGGTCCAATGGTTCTCAACTGGGGAAAAAAATACCAAATATTTCCATATGTCTACCCTAAAACACCGTGTTACGAATAGGATAACTTATATTGAGGAAAATGGTGTTCATTTTGAGAAGGAAGAGGACATTAGGAGACTAGCAGTCAAGTATTTTAGCAATCTCCTTTCGGCGAATGATGGGGTTAATCAAAATTTGCAAGATTCTCTCTCAGCGGCTATTCCCAGTCTAGTTAAGGAGGAAGACAACAAAATTCTTGTTGCCATCCTTTCAAAGGAAGACATAAAGAGAGCTACTTTTTCTTTTGAAGGTAATAAAGCCCCTGGACCTAATAGATTTCCAATGTTCTTTTTTCCATAGTTCTGGGAGATTGTTGAAGAGGATGTGGTGAATGCGATTAAGGAATTCTTTGGATTAAGATGCATCCTAAAGGAACTCAATGCTACCTTCCTGGTTTTGATCCCTTAATGTCTTGGGGCTCCAAATTTTGAAGCTTTTAGGCCCATAAGCCTTTGTAATTCCTTCTATAAAATTATTTCTAAAGTTTTGACTTCTAGAATTTTATCTATCTTGCCTTCTCCAATTTCCCCTTAGCAAAATGGCTTTGTTCCCGAAAGGCAGATTTTGGACTTGATAATAAAAGTGCATGAAACTATTCATTTTCTCTCTGTTTCTAAGACTAGAGGCTCTCTCTTGAAGCTAGATATTTCCAAAGGTTATGATCGGGTTGATTGGGATTTTTTATTCAAGATAATGAAGGCGTTTGGCTTCAGTAAAAGATTCATACAAATGGTTTGCCAACTCATCTCTTCTACAACTATCTCCATTTTGGTCAATGGGTCTCCTTCACATTCTTTTAAGAATTCTAGAGGTTTAAGACAAGGACACCCCATTTCCCCTATTTTGTTTACTATTATGGCAGAGTGCCTTGGGAGGATCCTGAATAGATTGGTTGATCAAAGAGCCCTGATGGGTTTACGTTCTTCATCCAGTAACTTAGTTAGCTCTCATCAACAGTTTGTTCATGACACCATTTTGATGGGGAGTTCAATAGTGGTTGAAGCTTGAATTCTTAAAAAAGTTGTGGGTCCAACTATGAAGGAGCATTTGGTCAAAAGATTAATATTCAGAAAATTTCCTTATTTTTCTTCAATACTCCAGTTAGAAGGCAAAACATGATAGCTAATATTTTTGGTTGTAGAGTGGATGTTCTTCCTTCAATATATCTGGGGCTACCCTTGGGTCTCAAGCCCTTTGAATCTTTCTGGAATTCCTTGGTGTATAGATTCAATAAAAATTTGGCGAGGTGGAAAGGAGATCTTCTCAATCAAGCTAGTAAGATTCAACACCTGAAAGCCACTCTTCAGAACCTTCTGATCTATGCTCTTAGTCTTTCTAATATTCCTCTTAAATATGCAAAAGCTATTGAAAAATTCCATTAATGTTTTCTCTGGTCTGGGGTTGAAGAAATGAGGCATATGCCCCTCATTGAATGGGACATGGTGTGTAGACCAAAGAAGCTAGGGGGTTTGGGCCTCAGAAAAATCAAAACTATGAATAAAGCTCTCCTTGCTAAATAGATTTGGAGAATTTTCTCCTCAATTGGAAAATGGAATAAAATCTTAAAAAGCAAATATATGGCTAACATTGGCTCTCTAAATTTTTTGTTGGATTCTCAATGTCTGCCCCATGGTTCGGTTCTATGGAATGATATCTTAAAAGGGAGTAAAATCCTTCACTTGGGAATGGGATGGAGCATAAGAAATGGGAATCTTGTGAGGTTTTGGGAGGATAGATGGATCTTGAAGGAACCTTTAATTTCTTTTGACAGTTTCAAACAATGGGTCGACATTTGTAAGGCTACTTTTAGAACCTTAGTTAAAGACTATTGGAGGGATGGGTGCTGGGTAAATCTTTGTCAAATCAATATGGATCTGGCCCTTATCCAGTCCTCTCTTATGGATTTCAGAACATACATGAATTATCAGGAGGACATCATGGTTTGGATGGCTAGTTCGTCAGGCAACTACTCCGTTTCTTCGGTTGTCTCTTTGATGTCTTTATCTCCTGGCCCTCCTCCCTTTCGGGCCAGGGCTTGGCTTAGATACTTGACCCCAAAGGTTAATACTTTCTTTTGGATTCTTCTTAAGAACAAGGTGCTTACAATGGATAACCTCTATAAGAGGGGTTTTCAGATCCCCAATCACTGCTATCTCTATAAGAATGTTGCAAAAATAGTTAACCATCTATTTATTCATTGTTCTTTTGTGAATTATATCTAGGAAAGGTTCTACTCTCTTTGGAGTATCTCTTGGGTGTCACCTGGTACAATTAAAGATTAATTTATTCAGTGGGTGGCACCCTCCTTTAATTTTCATATTCGCAAGCTATGGTATTTAACTTTCCCTTATATTGCCTAGGGAGTTTGGAAGGAGAGAAACAATAGAGTTTTCTGAGATAAGGAAACTTCAAAGAAACTTGTGTTTGAAAAAAATTTAGGCTCATTGGGGAAAACTTCAATTTGGCTCCTTATCATGAGGTGTTGAAGGACTCTATGGTTTGTTCGGGTTATGAATTTGAAATGGACAAAATTTGGGAGATTAAAGGAGATGTGTCCTTTTCTTCCAAACCTGCTAAAAAGAATCGTGATAGTGTCTTATCGTGTCACCCTCCCAAGGGTTGGATAAAATCCAATTTTGATGGGGCGGTGAAAGGGAATCCAGGAATAGCAGGGAGTGGGGGTGTGCTACGCGATGATAATGGCATGTTCATTTTTGCGGTTTCTGTCTCTTTGGGGGAACAAACAAATCATCTAGCTGAAGCGATAGGAGCCTACTAGGTCATTGTTTTGGCTAAAGATATAAACTTTAAAAATACGTGGATAGAGGGAAACCCCAAAAATATCATTGATTATCTCCTTGGCTTTACCCCCCCATCTTGGACTATTAAGTACTAGATTGATGAAGCTAGGGCCACTTTATCCAGGTTCGAGAAAGTTAAAATTTCCCATATCTATAGGGAAGGGAATGGAGTGGCGAACTTGTTTTCCAATGAGGGAATAAGACATAATACAAAGGTGACAAGGTAGAATTACAAAGATTTTCCTGTTGACATTAGAGCCCTTATCAACTATGATTTCACTCAGGGGAGAGAAGCCATATTTAAAAATGATTAAAGAGAAAGGTGTCAAGTACTAAGATATCAAAATATTTGATGGCTGAATCGTAATGAATATGACTCATGGGTTGAGCTTGCATGTTTTGTGGGTGCTTCGGTTTTGCTGCAAATTCATAAGTTTGTATTTTCATGGTGTGGGCTATCAAAACAAGAGATTGATGAAAATGGGAGGAAGCAGGAAAATATTTGAGCCTACTATGTGTACAAATAATAAAGACAATTCCAAGGTATGAAAGAAAATTGAGAAGAGAGGGCTTCAACCATTCATTGAAAGACTTCATGGTCTAGACCTCAGGGCTATTGATTATTTTGCAAAATATTGGAATAAAGTGGAGATTATCATCTTTGGGAGGAAGGTGTTGGTTGATGAGGCGCTTGTTAGAGAAGTCACTGGTCTCTTTATTGATGGTGTGAAATTTTATTGTGACAAAAAAATTTTGGACGAAGCTATCATCAGTTTTCTAAAATTAGGGGAGGAGAAAAAGAGACTGGTTAAAGTCTCTAATAGCTACTTCAAGTCTAGCAAGATCAAGAAAATTTGGAGGGAGGTGCTCAGAGTCTTAATGGAATATATAATGTTGGATGGGAGATTCACTATAGTATATGGGTATCACTTTGTTTTACTCAACCACTTCAGATATAAGGTTGGGGTTTCTTTCCCCTACTACCTGTTATGTTCTTTGAACAATAGTATTGAGGAGTTTAGAAAAAATCCTAAAAAGAATCTGGTCCTACATGCTAGCCTTATTCGTCTCATTTATGAGCATTTCAAAAATATGTCGGTTGTCTCTAACCCTATCACTGCCTCAGCCTCAGAGGGTTACGACACTGAGTCTAGATTTCCTGAGGATATCAAGGGTTTGGACTTAGATTGGGTGGATGAGGTTACTCCCCTTCCTAGCAAAAAAAGGAAGAATGCCCCTTCTGTTAAGCCCTCAAGTAAAAAAGATGGACCTCGCATAACTCCTCTCAAAGAGTCTATGTCGAAGGACAAGATAAGGGATGAGCCCCGAGTGGAAAAATTGGTGGCCTACTCAAAGGATTCTCTGGATGATGACAATGCTGAACCTTCTGGGAAGGAGATTTCCTTTGCCTCTTTCCATTGCGTTGATAAAGATAATAGGCCTAGCTCTCATGTGGACCTGAATCCTAATGACCCTGCTTTTGAACCGGAAAGGGAATTTTATGGTGATATCCTCTCTCTTGCTAGAAAGGGAGCGATTGACAATTTTAAAATTCTAAAATGGGCCTTTCATGAAATTAAGGACCTCAATCTTAAAAATAGAGCTATCACAAGAAAAATGGAAATCCTGGAAGCTAAAGTGGCTGAACTGAATGTGGTTAAGGCTTTATGGACTATGGATGAGAAGATGGCCATGGCTGATTACCTCCAGAAAGAGGTTGACTTCACTAAAAACCTTAAGAAGGATGGCGAGATCTTGGAAAAAGAGATTGATAAGATATGGGGTGCCCTGAAAGCCACTATTGAACACAACCAAAAAAAATTTAAAAACAACTCCACTATCTTAAGAGATTTGGTTGATAAAATGGATAATACTCAGCAGGGTCTTTTGATCATGGATCTGGATGCTGAGAAGAACAAAAACAAGGCAAAGGAATTGGGCCCTTCAAGGAGAACCAGAGCCAACATGAAGAAAATATTGGATACGACACCTCTGGAGACCTAGGACCTGAAGATGGTGTCTCAGGATTTGGACATCCTGGAAACAGAAGTGGCAGAGACCTTAATGTCTCTGGGTTAGGTTTGGTTGGCTTTTTTGTTGTAGTTGGTTTTTTGTTGTCCTTTTGCTGGATTTTTTCTAGTGGTTGTTGTTCTTTCCTATTTATCACTAGTGTGCAACCTATCTTTTCCTAGAATTTCTATTGCTATATCTTTTAATGGTTTGTAAAATTTATGGTTTTAGGTCCCTGTAAAACCCAAATTTTCCTCAATGAAAAACATAAAATCTATAAACAAAATGATAAAAAATAAATCTCTTACTTCTTTGTGTTATTGTGTAAATCTATGGAAGCTATGGATTTCATTATGGAAGATGAGCATCTTCCTACTAAATTTTTATTGGTAGCTTCAACATGAAATCCCAATGTAATTCTCTTAGTTGGGTTACCTTGTTGAAACTTGTAATGCTACTAAATTGTGTACTTTTAAAAAGTGACTTGCTAGAAAGGAGTTTGTATAAGCCATCTTCCTATACATTAACCATTTCCTAATTACTTTAGAGATTTAAACTTTTTTTCTCCAAAGCCTCCTTCAAAATAGCTCAATGTCAATGCCATCTCTAATGACCAAGGCTAGAAGGAATAGTAATATGTGGAATCTCCTTCTAAAGCCATCTTGAACATTTAGACATAGGGTATAAGGAAGTAGAATTAGAATGTAAAGAAATATATTATAATCAATATATAAGATAAGAGGAATAGTAAGTATATTGTTCAAATTTTCTTGGTTAGGGATAACTTTAAGAAACCCCCCCCTCGGTGCAGGTGTAAAATCCTAGCGAATCGTGTATACTTCTCGATGAAAAATATTAATTTTATTAGCGATTTTTTTCGTTTTTTGAGGAAAAAAAATAATCCCCATTGGAAAATATTTAATAAACACTAGAAGTCTATGAAAAATCGTGGCAAATTGCAATTTTTTTAAATCGAATAAAATATTTTTCATTGGCAAATAAACCCATTTTTCAAACCAGAATTTTTTTTCCATTGGCGAATAAACCCGTTTTTCAATCCAGAATTTTTTTTCCATTGGCGATTAAAACCTTTTTTCAAAGAAAAAAGTATATTTTCATTGGTGAATTAAAATGAATCTCAAAATAATAAAAAAATCCAGTGGCGAAATAAAAATCATATGGATCGTTCGATGGACGACTGTAGTTGCATTCCGGAAGTAAATCTCTAAAGCACTAGACTTACGATTTGAAACCTCTGGAATATCACTAGAACCATTAGATTTTTAGAAATCAATGGTTGAGATTTTATTACCGTACAAATGGTTATAAATTTATGTTTCTCAGCGATTGGGTGACCTCGGCGGGATGCACAACTTTCGAAGTGACAACTCATTTAATGAATTGTACGATGCCATTAAGGGATGTCTTCTCAAACACCAACTGGATAGATTTAACATAATATTTTAAATCCTCTGAAAGGATAGATCTTAAATAAGGTATTAAGGAGTTTGCAGAAATGGATTTAGTAGCAAATTGTCACTTCCAACTGGTAAAGTTAAGTGAGCCTGCATACAAGGAAAGGTGGCAGTATTTTGAACTCCATACTCAGAGTTTCCTCAAAATGGTACTTCCAACCGATATTAGGGTATGGGAAGATGAAATTGTGGCCTTCATGCAACCAAATTTGAATTGGCTTGAAAAAGAGCAACTTGGCATCATTTCCCAGCTACATTCAGTGGCATGGAAAGAGAAAACCAGCTATGCCGAGTACAACAGGGTAATTTTTGTTTTAGAAGAAGAAGAAGAACGTGTTGAATTTCATAATTTTGTTATGGAAATGCAGTTGGAACTGTACAGAGTCCTGGAAACTCCAGTAGTTTAACAACATACACGAATCCTTTAGTGAATTGTGAATTTGTGACACATAATGATAAGGGGGTGTAGTTTCAGCTTTTGAGCGCTTTTTGAATTTTGATTGTACAGGGTGTGGGGTGACAGGTCTGTGAAACCACATTTTTGGCATTAGAGAGATAAAATAATATATTTCTAAATCTTTGTATTTATCAATGCTTCCTTTTAATTATGAATGAATTGTGTTTCTTCATGATAATTGTTCAATGTTTATGTTAGTGTTAGGTCAAATTCAGAATGCTTATTTTTTCATCTCTGAGACTTTGTGTTCAGATTAATTCATTGCTCATTCACTCTTTTCAATGCCTCGAATCTCAATGTTGAACATTTTATTTCATTTAAATTCTCAATCTTTTTGAAGAAAGTGTGGTTGGCAGTGGCAGTGGTGGCAATTAATGCCATATGTGATATGAACATCCAAAGCAATTTCTTGGACAACTCATAGCTTTAATGAAACAAGATTTGTAATGATTTCATATCATTTGAATGAGTGATTTTGACAGCTTGTCAGCTTGAGATAGAGTTCAAGTTGGCACGTAGCAAGACATCAATCAAATTAGAAATTTTAATTATATAGGCTAGTAGCGGCACTAGTGGCCCATAAATAGGGATAGTGATTCAGTGATTAGTAGATAGTGCCATAAGGGTTTTTATTTTATAGGGTTAATAAGGATTCATGAAGAAGATGATGCAGTATTGGGGATACTATAAATTCTCCTACCTACAATTATGTATTTACAGAGTAATTAGTAAAAGATTAATTTCCTTCAAGTTCAGAATGGGTGGAATTGGAAAGAAGTTGATTTGGTTAACCTAAATTTTCATATGGATTTTGAACCAGGATGAGGAGCTCTGAAGGAGATAAGTGCTATCCGAATGCATAGAGGTTGCAGGTGAAACATGGGAGTAGATTTGTTTCTCCTTCTGTATTCTAACAGCTCCCATTTCCCCAGCATGGTTGGCCAAGCAAGCCCCATGCATTTATTTTGAAAGAGATTTGTTTTTCATCTTCTATATGACTCTGGTTCTTGAAGGGGATAAGTACTTTTGTATCTTCACGGCTCCCATTTCCCCGGGAGTGATTGGAACCCCCTTTGCCTAGCATGGTTGGCGAATCCACCAATAGAAGCTTGGAATCATGAATTTATTTTCAGAGCCACATTTATTTTTAGAGATAGATGTGTATCAGGTTTTCAGCAACAAAGTTTGGAAATTGGAATCAATTTGTAATCCATTATAATGAGCAACAACTTGGAATAAATTATTAAATTGTGTCTATGTAAAGTACTAAAGTGACACACTGACATATGTTATTTATACAAAACAGGAGCTACAGTGCTACTCGTCTGTAAAAAGATATGTAATAATGTGACATTGAAATTTATTTGCAATAAAATAAATGGTTGTGTTGTGCTATTCTTGAATCTTGATTCCTTGAATCCTCGATATTCATTTACGTTTAAGAGTAAAGAGTTGTTTTCTGAGTTCAGAACTTAAGTGTCACTGTTTATTAATAATTTAATATATTCAAATCAATTTTTTTTTCTTTTGAGAAATTAAGTAATATACTCTATGCAATATGCACTTGAGAATTCATGGTTATATCGGGCCATCGGGGGAATGCAATCATTCGTTCCACCGATGTTTATGTGTTACAATGATGTGCTTACTTTTGTTGATTCTACCGGTATATCGAGGACTGGGAGCGCACCTTATGAGTTATGAGTCTTCACCTTCGGGCCATCGGCGGGGCTGTGATGGGGGTTCCACCGATAAAGCATTGTTAGGCCGATGCCTATGGTATTGACTTGAAAACACATGTGTCATGTTAATTTTTTAAGTTAATATCATAAATTAGTAAATTACTCAAGTTTCAAGTTCAACCGTTGGATGAACATTTGATCTATGGTTGTAGTTACATTCCGTAATGAAATGAACAGAGCGATGGGCTTCCCAACTTAAACCTCTGGAATTATCCTATAACCGTTAGATTTAGAAAGATCAACGATTAAGATTAAGAATTTCCAACTTGTAGAGTCTAGACCTAAGACGTGTCATTCACTTTAATGTTCCAATTTCGAGAAACAAAGCATTTAAATAACTTTGTAGTTTGTACTACTAAGTGTCAACTGTCAAGTGATTAGTGTTTATTTTTAAACTTTAAAGTTAATATTATGAGTTATGAGTCTTCGCCTTCAGGCCATCGGCAAGGCTGTGATGGGGGTTCCACCGATAAAGCATTGTTAGGCCGATGCCTATGGTATTGACTTTAAAACACGTGTCATGTTAATTTTCTTAAGTTAATATCATAAATTAGCAAATTATTAAAGTTTCAAGTTCAACTGTTGGATGAACATTTGATGTATGGTTGTAGTTACATTCTGTAATGAAATGAACAAAGCAACGGGCTTCCCAACTTAAACCTCCGGAATTACCCTATATCCATTAGATTCAGAAAGATCAATGGTTAAGATTATGACAATAGCAAACAATCAATATGAAAATTTTATGACGGTTTGGTCATTTAAATGCCTATCAAAAAAATTGTTTAATTTATGAATTTTTATATAAAATCTTTTATAAATGGATTATCTTGAAAAATTAGAAAACAATGATAATTATTAGTGATAAATATAAAAATCTACTATTATAATTAACAATTAACAAAAGTTTCTAAAATAGTATTAAAAATAAATCTTGTTAAATATATTCTAAAAATTAAAAATAATTATGTTTTATTTTGAAAAGATTCTAAATTAATATATATTTTTATAATAATATTATAAATCATATATATTAATATAAAAAATTATAGCTATTATAAAAAAGTCAAATGTTTCTAAATTCATATTAAAAATATTCAAAAAAGTTATATTCTATTTTCTTTTTATAATAAAAATTATAAAATGATATATATTATAAATTCAAATACTATATAATAATTTTTTACGCTTTAATAAAAAATAGGCAGGTCAAACTATACGATCTAATAAATTTTATAGCTATAATATACGGTCTAAAATTGAAAAAATGGTCAAATATTTAATAGACCATCAAATTCTGTAATGACATGCACAGAGCTATGGGCTTCCCAAATTAAAGCTCCGAAATCACCCTATAACCGTTAGATTTAAAAAGATCAATGGTGAAGAATTTGCAACTTGTAGACCTAAGACGTGTCATTCACTTTAATGTTCCAATTTCAAGAAACAAAGTATTTAAAGCACTTTGTACTGCTAAGTGTCAACTGTCAAGTGATTAATGTTTATTGTAAAAGTTAATATCATTAACTACTCAAGTTTCAAACTTTCAACCATTGGATGAACATTTGATGTATGGTTGTAGTTGCATTCCGTAATGACATGCACAAAGCGATGGGCTTCCCAACTTAAACCTCTGGAATCACCCTATAACTGTTAGATTTAAAAACATCAATGGTGAAGAATTTGCAACTTGTAGTCTTGTAGACCTAACTCCTAAGACGTGCCATTCACTTTTACATTCCAATTACGAGAAAAAAAATATTTAAAGCACTTTGCACTTTGAAATTGTACAATGATTTTTAAAGTCTTCAATCTTCAGATTGCTCATTGCAGTGCACCACCCTATTTGGGATTCCACAGTTCCACTTCCAACAATGCCATTCCAGTTTTCAAGCATTGGGACTCATAATCTGGGTAAGTGAAAGAATTCCTACGGCTACATTTCAACTTTCATCATTTGACATTTCTTAAAATCTTATTTTGTCAAAGTTTGAAGTTTGGTTTTAGACTTTAGAGACTCAAGAATTCATTAAAACTAAGGAGGACTAATAGGTATTACTTATTAGGGAGTTCAAATTACACAACTTCACATTTGTACAAGCATTTCTACCACCAGTAACACTACAACAATGTCCGATAAAAAAAATGCATTATGCAAAATTGCTTAAAACCCCAGGTTTCACCGATGGGTACCATGATATTTAGGATCCTGAAATCTATGGTAGGCGTACCTCAGAACTTAGATTTTCATCTCAAAATAAGGCTAAAAAGTAAACAGAAGTTGATAGTATCAGTGCACCATGGGTAACTCGATTAGGGTGCATGATGTTACATGAAGTTTTACCTCACCCAGAATTTATCATGGTCTGTGCCAAAAATTATGATGATAAGAAAAGAGCAATTGTTAATAAAGATAACCAAGAAGAATTGTTATCCATTAATATAGAAGAACTTGGAAAAGTGTTGGGGTTTACAACCGAAGAATTTGGAAACCACCACATTGACCTAGAAAAGATTGCTAGTGATTATGAAGCAGTGCAAGAAAGGCTGAAAAATGATTTCTTAAATCAAATAGTTAATGATAGAAACAAATTGAAAGGTGATCATAAGCCTCCTTATAATTTGGATTTTTTTAAACCATGGGTTCAGGATACTATTTCCATGCTTGCATTTTTCCTCAGTCTGGATAGCAATTTGGAAGTGGGTGCAAGCCTCCTTGAAATGGTATATAATATCCATTATACTAAAGAACATGTCAAATATAATTATACATAGCACATTGTAGAATCCATGCATGAATAATTTTTAATGATTAAAGCAGGTTCCACGAAGACATTTAGGTTCACAACCTACTTGTGCTATTTTTTTCTATTCAAATTTAGAGGAATGTTTCAGACCAACAAGCTTCAGATTCAGCTCTACAGTAATGCAGAGGAAAAAAAAATGGCTCTAGTATATGAATGGACCAATGAGATAAGGATGCATGATTCTCAAAGGAAGTACAGTCATTTTGTAGACTACTTTTTGGCTCCATTGCATCAAGTAATTACAAATAATACAATGTCTAGATTGCCTATGTCATGTAGAAACTACATGCAACTAGGAAAAGAAATACAATTGGCTAATTGGTACTTAATGGAAGAATATACTGTGCTAAGATTTTATGGATCGGGAGTACAACCATACAAACTTCCAATACATGTGACGGAAAGGGTTTTTGCATTGGAATATGTAAGGCAGTTGTAGAGTGCTGATGAACTACACTTTCTCAGTCAGCAAAAGAAGACCTTATTTCCTTCTTTACCTTTTTCATGTGGAGGGTTCACATTCGAGAGAAAAGCATTTAGTGTGGCACATAATCTTTTGAATTTTTTTGACTTTGATCCTATCTGTCACTGGCTGTATGATCCATGTGACATCATTAAATCAATGATTGTGGCCAATAGGAATGCTGCAAATAGAATTCAACATCAAAGTAAA
This sequence comes from Sequoiadendron giganteum, assembly GCA_007115665.2. Taxonomy (NCBI): domain Eukaryota; kingdom Viridiplantae; phylum Streptophyta; class Pinopsida; order Cupressales; family Cupressaceae; genus Sequoiadendron; species Sequoiadendron giganteum. The sequence continues at coordinate 907,584,951 of CM021100.1, read as the reverse complement.
CCCTTGCTTGAAAACTTGAGAAACAAGGATTCTTCGGATGAGATCAAAATAGCAATGGAGAAAAGTGTTGTTGAGAATGGTATTTCTTTTGAACAATTGTTAGCAGAAATTATAGCATTGCACCAAAAGACAATCAGGACATACAATTTTTTTTATGTAAAAAGTGATAAACCATCTAGTAGAGTAAAAATTTCAAGTTCTCTAGAGACAGAACTTATAGATAAAAAATGTTCACGATCAAAAATTATTGCCTTTTGGTCTATGAGGAAGGACCTAGGTGATCCAAGAGCTCTTGAAGAGTATGATAATAATGAAGAAGATGAAGAATTTAGCAAATTGTGGAATATAGAGCATGGGCATCCTGATGGACGTGATGAATCTGATGATGATATTGATATGGAAGAAGAAGAACAAAGCCATGCCAATTACAAACTTGGTTTAAGTGAGGCCGCAAAAGCAGAATATGCTTCAACATATACTTCAGGAGAAACCATACTTGAAAAAATTGGTTATGAAGGTGGTCCTTTGGGGTCCAAAGGACAAGGCGGAGGCCCTTGGACAATACAAAGTGTTGAGCATAGAAAAATAGTTGATAAATTTGGCCTTGGGATTGGAGGTGAAAAAGTAGACCAAGGGGATACAAGACAAAATCAATTTGTTAGAGCTTCTAGTCCTCATCCTCATGGTTAGATACAATCACAACAAGGACATGCCCTTGGTGGACAACTTAGTGCAACTGGGAGTGCCATTAGTGGTGATGGTATGGGTAGTAGTACTAGTAGTGGTCAACATGTGCAACAATGACAAATTACACACAATACTAAGAGAAAAACAAAAAAAGATACCACAGAAACACCAGGTGATCAAGGCAATCAAAAGAGGCAAAGGATTTTGATAGGTCAAAGTCACACTATCAGTGGATCCACCAGTACCACAAAGGATTTATTTCCAAAAACTCCCACAAATCAAATTAGTGTGGGTGCGACATCATTAGCAACTACAAGTACTCCTATTCCTTCGCCATTCAAGCATTCCATTGTTTCTGCCTCCCCAGGTTATGATTTCATTGAAGAGTTTAAAAAGAAATCAGACTTGAATAAAAAAGAAAAGAAGCAACTGATGGAGAGTGCATCTGATGTAACTTCAGAGACTGCAACAACCATGGTATTACCCACATTTGACACAAATAAAGAAATCATGGATTACACAATTGTTGTTCCCACAGTTCAAAACAAACCAACAAATCAGATGGATCGATCTGAATACCAGGTAAGCAATTTTCAATTGGATTTTTCTCGCCTGAAAAATACTGACAAAATCAATGTATCAAAGAAGAACAATGAATTGGTTTACACATCATTGTTAAAGCAAAATAGAGAGAAGAAAAGGTTGCAGACCCAAATAGAAAAGTTACAGGCAGACCTAGCAAGTGAGAAAGCAAAGAGGAAAGCAACAGATAACAAGAGCAATGAATTAGAAAAAATAATAATAAAATTTTTCTCTACATCAGCAAGCAATGAGGATAAATCAAATGAGAGAGAAGTGAATGACCTGAAGCGAAGGCTAGATGAGAGCAACAAGAAATATGATGAGGAAAAATCCACTTCAGAAAAATTAAGATTAAACATTGCGAATGGAAATGCACAGTGGGAACAAAAATTGGAGAAATAGAGAAAAACAAATGAAAGATTGGAGACAGAACTGACGGAAGCAAAAGAAGAAATTAAGTTTTCTCAAAATAAATTATTTGCATTTTGTAGAGATATAGTGAGGCATATGAAACAAAACATCTGGGATGAAATAATGCAGAGGTTTGATCATTTGTGAGACATGTTTAAATTGATTGATGCTACCAGACAACATTATAAGAAGCTCAGCAAATATTTAGTGGACAACAAAAAGGTGCTGGAATTAGAGAAATCTACAAATGAAGTTCTACAAACAGTCTACAAAGCCAGTCACAATGATCTAAAATCAAAAGGGATTACTAATCGGATTGAAACCTCAATGAAGTTGTCATCTATCATTGAAAAGTGTTTGAGAATGTCTGGAATAAAGGAATATTTGCATTTGGTTGTAGAAAAGATGAAGGTGGTGGATGAAAAGGTAAGGAAATTCACAGAGCTTGGTTTTCAAGAGCCTTTTGACACAAATGAGCGATTCATTGGAAAGGATGCTTTCAGAAAGAAGATGGAAGGTGCAAGGAAGATTGATTTGGACCAGTTTCCTCATAACCAAGATGTGAACTATTTGGATTCCATTAGAACACTGATAACCTTGAATGCAAAATTGACTGAAGAATTCAAGACAGGTTCCATTTCCAATTACAATCAAGAAATGTTAACAAAACTTCAAGTCAAACAACATCAGTTAGAGCAAATGGAAATTCCACCACCTGAAGAGTGGAAGTTGCTAGAAAAGTTGAAACAGTGACTTGATTTATTATTTTCAATCTTTGATAATATGAGTTTTGAAGTTCCAACTCAGCTCTGTGCAGACTTGTCTTTGGGCATTGGCAAGATTTTGCATTGCCAATGCCAATATGTACTCCTTCATGTGAAATTCAATTAAAAAGCTCAAATTCAGACTTCAATAATGTGATGATGTTCAATTATCTAGATTATGTATTATTTATTTTATCATTTGAACTAGTGATGAACTGTTAGCTCATTATATTTACTTCTTGGTAGAGCTTCCATTTCCAAGTTATGGATGTTGAACTGCTAGCTCATTATATTTACTTCTTGGTAGAGCTAAAGCTTATAAGTTATGGATGTTGAACTGTTAGCTTCTGTTATGTTTTGACTAAAAGTCCTGATCAGTATCCACCGACTTACACCTCACCCACATCCCACATATTGCAAAAATACACTACATTTGATTTTATGATTAGCACAAATTGCAGGGATTTGTGTGACAATATCCATTTTGTGGCCCGCATTACTACTTGATCAATGATCATGTCCATAAATAAATCTAAAACCCCATGGTCACAGCCCCTATTCCTGAAGAATTCAAATTCAATCTACTGACAAATTGAATAACATAAACAATTTGAATAGCATAAACAACCACTTTGGAGACAGCCAAATAAGTTAATAACTTATAAGCATATGAATCCACAACAATTGAACACTCGAAAGAAAATCAGTAAATATGTGTCACCTTCTCCATTGTATTGATCTTCAAAGTTCAAATGATATGCATTATAAAAATAGTTTATGATATGAGATGGATGGGTGAATTGGTGCAATCTATTATCTATCTTCTTACTATTTTCTACTCTAAAGTCTAATTAAAAATGATGTGATGATCCATTGATCTCCTATTGGGGTCTTGATCTCTCTTATATATGAGAGGCAACAAGCTACAAACCCCTTGCAAAAATTCATGACATTTTGAAAACTATACATTACTCAAATTATAAATAAAACAATGTCACGGGTGAATGCACCGATCCGTTAATCTCCAAGCAGAAGCCCGTGACCACTGACCACCTAAGATCTGTTCAAGGCTTCTACTCCATGATAGGGCACTCATCATGCTATCGGCTGGCGTTCTTCCTCTGAATCTGATGGTTGTCCCGTTGGATTTGATTCTGACAAATCTATAGTTTGGCTAATAAACATATTGACTACAGAGGGGTGATGGATGTACTCCTATTTAGCATAGGTGTCCATGTTAGAGATCACCTCTTTCATATCATATTCCAAAGACATTATTTTTTTGAGTTGCGTATGACTGTTTTGTAAAACCATATCCTCGTCATTTATTTCTTGCAATGCAGCAGTCAGAAGCCCATCAAGCTCTTCCTTCCAATCATAATATTCTCGCAGGTTTCTAATGCCAAAATGAAGTGTTGGGAGTGGGACTGAATCAAAGCAGTTGAAATCTTCCCTAAGCCTATTATGATATCCATTATGTGATTCTACCAACTTGTTATATGTCAGCAATATTTGTCCTTTCATGGCATTCTTATCTATGAGCTCCTTTTATTTCTCCATCATTCTAGGTTGCAATCATTCATTCTCCACCAATGCAATGCGTGTCTGATTGAATACTTCCCAATATTCAATAGCACATTTCATCATTTTATTGAACCTTTCTTTTATCATTTCAGATACAGTGTTATATTTGATGGTTTTCACTTCTTTCTCCAATTCTTTGCATTTCCCCTGGGATTTCAGATGGCAATTCTTCCAGTAGGCTGCATCATCCAATGCATCAAGCACTCTCTTATCTTTTTCAAGCCATGGGGAGTACAACTCTGATGTGGAGGAGGAAGATGTTTTTTCTTGTTGATTTGCTAGCTCCTTCTTCAATTTGTCATTTTCCTTAATTAGTTTATCGATCCGTGCTTTGGTAAATTTTGCCACATTTATGTTCAATTCTGCTGTCTCCATAGGGTTGGTATCCACTACTCATTGAACCAAGAGATGACCAAACACTTGGTTTAGATTACTAATTATAGCAGGTCTTTTGTCATGGGGATACAGTGACCAAATAAGCAAGGTGGCTTCGTCTGGGTTGTACCCAGATCCTGAATACATTTTGTCACTTGCTTCTTTTGTTAAGTTCATTGTCGTATCCCCTCTTTTTCTAAAGCTATCAAATACAATTGAAGAGCTAATATCCCACCCTAGTAGGAGCAACACTCCAACTTCTTGAAGCAATTCCCTACCTCTTTCAAGAGTGATGGACTTCATTTCCTTTTCTACCTCCCTTTTCAATTCCTCCAGAGCAATTGCCTCATGTTTAGGACTGATATCCTGTATCTGTTGTCTCATTTTTCTACCTTTATATTCATAAACAAATGATTTAAATTCAGAAGATTTAACAAAATCATAATTAGAAATAAATTGTTGTCCAACCATGACCCTCACATCATCAGATAGTTCATTTGATGCCTCAAATCTTACAATATTCTGCTCTTGAGGGGGATCGTACTGTGCAATCACAGGAGCATTGATTTGTTTGACCTACTCACCCTCTTCATCACTCTGCTCTTCTTCACTTATATCAGTATCTATGTAGAAAAATATACCTCAGGAGTAGCTTGTGAAGGTATGTAACCCAAGGGCTCTATGTCTTCATCTTGTACTCCTAAATAGGTTGCATGAGGTGCATCAAAAACAACTGGGGGAACATCCTTTACCAGTTCATTGACATGAGTGTTGAGTTGCTCAATTCTTGTTAAAGGATCTTATATCTCACCAAATGCCTTTGAATAAGATGGGACATTTCTCCTCTTCCATTCCTTTGCAAGCATAATCTTGTTATAGGCGGCCATTCTTTCCTTGGTGGAAGCCTCATCATGGTTTCTTATGACATCTTCGATTGAGAACAAATTTTCATAACCTGATAGCCTCTGCGATAATCTCGCCTTGTGAATAAACCCTTCTGCATCAAATTTTTTTCTTACATCACCTAGAGGTAGGTTGTATTGTGCTAATTTACCATCAGTTTCTCCATATCCTTCATTGGCAACCATTGTAAAGTCTCCAAAACATAAGGTGTTGGGAATAATTGATTATTTGCTATGTCCTTTGAGGTGTTTGGAATCAAATTTTTCCAATTGCCTCACAATTTCTAAAAAAGCAATTCGGTCAGGAACTACTCGTGGCATCAAGTGTGGAGCCCCTTTGAACCCATAAACCCTTATCACTGTACAATCAGGGAAAGTATACCAGTCTCCCCAGTTATGATTCACTTTATTTCTCCAGCCATTTTCCTTTGGTCTTAGAAATCTTTGTACTTCTAGGGATAGGTTATAGTTGCACGGATACCCCAGCAACTTCATCAATGGGTTTACAAAAAATTCTTCAAAATAAAGGTAATGAGACCTACCAAATCGGTTGTCCCACAATGAAGTCCACATTTGTACAGGTTTAAAATCTCCATTTTCATCTGTATCTTTTATCCTTAATTCTTCACTCCAAACCCCTCTGACTTGTCCCTCGTAAAATAGCAAATGCATAAGCAAATAATAGTGTTCAAAATCAATATTATCACTATTATTTTTAATCTTTTCGAGCCCTCGATGTAGGGCATTGGCCAAGTAGCTAGAATAATCAAATGGCCTGGCATCCTTGCTCTGTATGTCTATAGCTAAGACCATTGGGGCAATCGACATGAGAGGCGGAACCTCTACTCCCAAAACCTAACCAGCTGAATAATAGGTGTATCAAAAATACTCTTTGAACAAATCTTCATGGAAAGGAGGGTTTTCACTGCTAGAGAACCTCCTGAGTTGGCCTCCTTCATCCTTGGGCCTATGCAAAGGTAATTTCCGTCTCTTATAGCTGGTATCCATGTGGCGATACTCTGTCAAGAGATCTTTGAGCGTGAATGATAAACTCAGTGAATACTCTAACTGAAAGACATTAGAAATGAGATCCCTAGAAATAACAAGCATGTCACCCCCGCCATGTGATTGAATAGTTCTTTTCTTGGGGTCATATCTGATAGCAAGAGCTTTAATTAGCTCTGCGTTCACAAACACATTGGGCACCACAAGTCTTCCCAGATACAACTTCCATGGATTGCAGACTTGTTGGAAACTAAATTGTTTTCTGTAATGGTACATGAAGAGGTCGTACCCTCATTGGGGTGTCCAAATATCCCCTAAGCCCTTATGTTTGTCCCATAATCAATCCATGGAAGGATTCATTTGAGCACTCCTCTTGGGTCTCGGCCCTGACCCAGGACATTGATCTATTAGGTCTTCATTTAGGAGTCTCTTAGGCTTTTCAGTTTTCTATTTTTTAGCTTTAGGTTTGTCTGTACTCTCTTCCATTATTTAAATCTTAAGCTTTTGAGTAAAATAGCTTCTCAGTTGGGTCTAAAAGTGAAGTACTTACATGAGTCTTGCCGAGTTGCCTCCACAGTCCACCGGTCTTTTCTGCATCAAAACTCCAAGTTTTTTCCTTTCCACTTCTGCCCTAAGCGAAATCTTCCAAGATTTTGTAACAACTGAGCGATCAACTTGTGATATAATTCACTTCAACTCTGGTTTGAATAAATGCACCGCAGCACGATGCCACAGGATGTCACATCAGTCTTTCACTGATAGCCACCCTCTCCACCGATGGACACCTATCTTTCGTTCTATCAATGGGATGCCAGATAATGTTTCCCCGATGCACCATAGTTCCTCCGATATACTTTATGCATTCAATAATTCATGCCCATGGCCATGGGCCATGGTTATAATTCATGGTTACTTTTGTTGACAGCTTGACTCTATTGGTATATTGGGAGAGCACCTTAGGAGTCAGCCCAATAGAGTATTGTTACACCGATACTAGGTTGTGAGCTATTTTTATTGGTCCATTGGCGGGATTGTGATGGGGTTCCGCCGATGAAGCATTGTTAGGCCGATGGTATTGAATTTTATTAGGAATGGGGGAAGGACTACGTCACTATGGAATTTCAAATTTTGTTTAATTACGCTGAAAGCATTATACAGTGAAAGCAACAAAGGAATATTCGTAAACTTTTTGAAGCTTCATTGAAAATGACAGGCAAATGGAAGTATGTGCTGCTTAAAAATAACAAGCACATAAAATGTTTTTTTTTTTCTATTTTTTTCTATTTTTTAAATTAAAAGCTTCCCAATAAATAGTTGTTAATTTAAATACTTTTGGATTAAAATTACAAACTAAGATATGTATGCTTAAATATTTTTTTTTATATATTATTAATTAATATATATATAAATAGTAGAAATAGCTTTTTATATATATTATTAGTTTTTCATATATTTTATTAATTAATATTATAATAAACAATGTTAAGTATTGATAAATTTCAACATTCTTTATATATATTATTAATTAATATATGTATACTAGTATTTATGGATGCAATGTGAATGTAGGGTATAATATGGATCTTGTCACACAAATTTCGACAATTTGCATTGTTCATAAAATCAAAGTGTCGTATATTTTTGTGATTATTGATAAAATAAGATAATTAATGCCCATGGTCATAAATTATAATTCATGGTTACTTTTGTTGACAACTTGACTCTATCGGTATATCGGGAGAGCACCTTAGGAGTCAGCCCGATAGAGCATTGTTACACTGGTACTAGGTTGTGAGCTATTTTTTATCGGGCCATCGGTGGGATTGTGATGGGGGTTCCGCCGATGAAGCATTGTTAGGCCGATGCCCAATGGTATTGAATCTTATATAATTTATAAAATATCATCAACTATGTTACTACAGTTTGACTTTGGCATATGTATTATGATTCATGAAGTGCAATATAATATAAAATATCATGGAGACTTGGACTGCAATATAAAATAAAATATTTTGAACTTGAAGTGCAATGATCTACACAATTTATTTGAATACAATATACAAAATCATCAACTATAGTTTGGAATATGATTCAAGCTGACATGCAGTGCTTGAGTGCAATATAAAATAAGATATCATGAAGTGTAATGATTCAGAATTTCAATGTTCATTGAATACAATATAAAATATCATCAGACATCAACTACAGTTTGGACTTTCGAACAATGGAAACTGATTCATGAAGTGCAGAAAAAATACTTAAAACCTGCTAATTATCTCCCATTTCCAAAATGGAGTTAAGGTCCTCAAACCGATCCTCATCTTCAAATAAAGTAAAAGAGTCATCTTGATTCTGAGACTGCTCTACAGTTTCTTCAGCCTGTGTCTCAAATTCAACATTCATTGTTTGATTTGTGTCAATTTCAATATCATTGTCATCTATCCCAGGCCTAGTCCCACTGCCACTACCACCAGTACCGGTGGCTATTGGAATTGGAGAGCCTATGTTGCACAACCCGGTCCCTCTTCTTTCACATGTGGACCTCTAGATTGCAAGTTCCCTTTCAAAAGGAAATTTTTTGACATTATACGTAGTTCCTTTCATCCTCAAGCAATTTTCCAAATTCTTTTCCAATTTGTTTCTTAACTTTGATTTCAAAAACCCCAATGTACTGAAAACTTTCTCATCCTCCACCAACCCCAATATCATTGTTTGACATAAATCAACAAGTTTGAAATATTCTGACATCGAACCACGCAATATTTCACTCTAACCTAAGCTTGTCCAAACCTTTTTTATTGATCCCGGTTCAAAGGCCTTCTCCTTGCCCATGGATTTATACTGCTCCCTCATAGCTGTTGCAAAAATTTGAGCTTGCTTTCTAAGCTTATTTTCATCTAAAATTCCTTCTATTATTTGTTCATTGTATGTTACCTTTTCTAAAAATTGTTTGATCAAGATTTTTACTTGATCATGAAAATATTTTGGGTTATCTCAGTTTACCCAAAATTGAGGATACACAATACCTATGGCTTCAAGTATTTCATGTCGAGGGAATCTTTCATGAATCTCTGAGGAAAGAGATTTTGCAATTTCCTTCAAATTATCACTAACATATTTAACAATGTCGTTAAAATCTTCCTCGTTAACAGGTACTTCTTTTCTAGAGCGCCTGCCAGTGCCTATCTTACAATGGTACATTGGTATCTCATGTCCACGTACACAAATACATAAGTGCCTGCTTGCATTAAATTGTAAATAATTATCAGAATTATTCAAATCAGTAATTTTTGCCACATCAAATAATTTGCACCTTCTTGTGTTAGATCTAGATATAGATGATCGAGGGCCAAGCATGTAAGTTTACGTAGATTGGCATATTCATAAATATACATAGTTCTATCTTGGGCTTTCTTCACAAGATTGTTCATCTCATCCAGCATGGGGAGAAGACTAGCTAAAGTCAAGAGTGTCTCTATATCGCTTAACCTATGTAAGAGGTCAGGAGCTTTGTCTTCTGTGCTGTGATGCTCGTACATCACTCCAATCAAGGATTGATATTTTGAAAGAACTCGTTGTATTGGTCCATGCAGGGAGATCCATCCGGTATCAACATCCTTGAGAAGCTTGTTTCTAGGTGTTATTCCCTCAACAAAATGTTGAAATTCAAGGAAACATTTAGGACTTCGGCAGAAATATGCGTAGATCTCGCGAACTAGATTTTCAAGTTTTGATACTGTAGGAAACTTGCTTACAATTTTGAATGCTAAATTCATTCTGTGGGCCATGCAGTGAATGTCAAGTATGTACGGTGCACAATTAGTTTGTAACTTTGTGCAAAGACCACTCCTTTGACCTTGCATCACTGCAACTCCATCAGCTCCTACACACACCAACTTTTTGGCAATTGTCAACACATCCATACCTGCAAATTCATTCAAAGATTTTTTGACTAGTTCAAATAGATTTTGCAATGTTGAACTGTCCTTCATTTTACAAACACAAAGAAGATGAGCTTGGCGAACATTTTGTTCTACAGTATACGAATGTATACAAACCCAAGAAGTATTGTCTACCACAGTAACTTCATCTAAAGATAATGCAATGAAATTTGACTCTTTTAATTTCTCCTTTAAATCTTGCTTTTCCACTACAGCAAGATAGTTCGCCCATTCCCATCTAGCGTTTACTGACCAATGTGAGAAGGGAAAGTGGGGAACACTCAAATAAGATAATAAATCAAAATATTATGGGTAGTCTATCATAGGATGCCCCCTGGACAAAATATGAAAAACAACACTCATGTGAATAGTTTTTGACAGATTTGATGCTACCATGGCTTTTCCAAAATGAGCCTCAAGTGTACCTTCACATTTTTTAATCTTCAACATTTTATGGTTATTCTCTCCATAATCTGTGGCATACTTAACATGAAGACATTCTTCCTTTGATTTCCATTGTACGACTGATTGTTCCTTTCCGTCTATGATTTGTTTTTCGTAAACTTTACCGATATGCTTTTCTATAGTGTCAAGCTTTAGCTACATCGTCTTGTCTCTTCCATATTTCCAACTACAAATCTTACATCTAACCTTTGTTTCCCTTTCAATATCATTTTCGTTTGATACCCCCACTGGTTCAAGGAATGGGTACTTCGACAACCAACCAATTTCAAAATTCCTTGTCATTTCCCACTCATGCCCCAATTTTGCTTTGCCTTTTCTTTTCTTGCTACCAACATCATCCTCATCCAAGTTGATTATCTCATTCTGGCTATCCAGGGTATCCCTTGGAACATCTTCTGCAGTATTTCCATTCTCATTTGATACATTTTGATTTAACACAATACCAATCTCACCTTGACCTTCCTGTGGTGGAAGAGTTGATGATGTATCTCCACCTTCAATAATATTTGGTGGAAGAGTTGATGGTGTAGTTCCACCTTGATCTAATGGATTAGAAGCTTTGCCAATTCCCAAGTAAGACTGTATGGTACCTCCCCATTTCGGGCGTTTTGATGGCCTCCCAGTCTCTTCATTACCCGTTTGCTCAGGAGTCTTACCCTTGCTGCTTGACATATTGATCTCACTTCGAATAAAAGCTAGAAAAAAATGTTTTCTTGTTTAAGAAGGACAGACCGACAGAGAATATAGATCTCATTCCCTACTTAAAATTATGTTTAAGACTGAAGCAAGAATGGAAAATAGATAAAGAAATCTTATTATTATAACTAATAGTCTAATAACTAATAACAGTATGAAGAAATGGTCACTCACCTTTGAGTCTACGTTTTCGGCTTTCGCTGACTTCTGAATTGAGAAGTAGAACCTCAAAACCGAACAAAATGTGTAAAACCGCACAAAATGTGTAAGAGAAAATAACAGTTTCAATTGTATTTATATCAATCCAAATTTGGCGAATTCCGCAGGATTTTGAAATGGTATGTTAGAAATTTGGCAAATCTTGCGTGCTTATACAACGATACCTTGAAATTTTCAATGTGAAATAGGTCCTCATAAGCAACTATTTATAAATTTTAATTGATGAAATGGGTCTTCACAAGCAACTATTTGTAAATTTTAATTGGCGAAATGGGTCTTCATATAATGTTGTTTTAATAGTATTGGCGAATATGTAGGTGACTTTGACATGCTCCCCGGGATTCCAGGCGAAAATATTGATCGGTGCATTGGGAACGCGTAGTCTATTATGACGAATTTATTGCTTAAACATGCCTCGTAAAAAAAAACTGTTGGCGAATGGACATGCATTGGACCGATAGTCTATAAATTCTTGGCAATTTGAACACCCTGTAGATATGGTAGATTCGCCAAATTTGAATTGCCAGATTCCTAGAATTTGCCAATTGGCGAAGATTCGCCACTAAAGTTATCCCTGATCTTGGTAGTAATAGTAAGAATGATCCTCATAATGTTTCTTGTTTTGAAAATAAAACTTTATTAAATATGTTTTGTCAAAATATGAGATAGATCAATATAATTCTATAGAGGTTCAAATGCCTACTCTTCAAAATATGAGATAGATCAATATAATACTATAGAGGTTTAATATAAGACTTTCCAACAAATAGGCTTAAGCTATATTGAAGGATGGGATGAGTGAAATGTTGTTAGATGATTTAATCAGTCTCTATTTACATCTCTAACATCATAATCTATAAACTCTTTTTTTCAAAGACAAGAAATAATTTTCATATTAAACAAGAAAAAATAATTTACATACTTTTTATGAATAACGAACACCCTTAAATAATATGTAGAAGTGTTAATTTTTGTTTTAAAATGCTTTCTTTATCATACTAAGTAAAATAAATCCCTCATATTTAAATTAACAAAGTTTTTTACTACATGTATAATATTTGCTTAACACTACGCAACTCACAACCAGGCCTGGAATTTGATGGTCTATTTGACCGTTTTTTGCATTTTGAACCATATATTACAACCTAAAAATTCATTAGACCGTATCTAAAAATTCATTAGACCGTATCATTTGACTTGCTATATTTTTATATAACCATAAATATGACACTTAAAATTATTATTAAACCGTAAAAAAATATTGTAGTATATATATATATATATATATATATATATATATATATATATATATATATATATATATGGGTGATCCCACAATAGTGGTTTACAATTTTTGGTCAAACTGGACACTGAAATTATTATTTTTATCTAAATCTTCACATTCGGACACCTATAGCGGTTAAACCGTAAGGAATTTGAAGATGATGCAAACTAGAGTCTCATCACATTTTGTCTATAGATTCTAAAAATATTTTTTTCAAAATTTTTGAAATAAGATTGCACTTCTTTTTCCATCTCCCACGAAAACTGGTTTTTTTCAAAAAACAACATTTTTAAAAAGTGACGCTTATCGTATACAACATAACTTTTTTGTATGAAGGATAAAATTATAATTTTTTTGAATTTAGATTTGTAACTACGATATCTAGCACTTTCATTTGGTCTCATAGTTTTTTATTGAATATTTTTTCCTTAATAGAGTTTTGAAGTCAAACCAATTACAATTCAGACATAGGTGGACTGTATACAACATAACTTTTTTTCTATGTATCGAAATTCAATTTTATTTTTTTTAATGGATCAAGGACATCAATACCTAGTACAAACATATCTTTTTTAAAAATATTTTTATAATTTGTTGTTTTCCCACATGTGCAAAACAAAGAGATTGATTTTCGGTGAAAAACCTATGTTTAATAAAACTAAAAATACACACACATAATAAAACCAAAACATATTAAAATTATATTCGTGGGATAGCTCATTTCGAGGATTACCATAATCATTTCAAATAAATTTTAAATGAATTCATTTGATCTTCTAAAAGGTAAATCAAAAGTGATTTTTTATCAGCATTTTGATAGGTGTAAAACAGACTCATTTGTAGGTATGGTTTAAAACTAGTGAGGTTCTATCCAAGGTGGTTTGATCAAACCCTTTTCAATTGGAATCCTTGAAATGAAACTTTTAAAGGCTTAAATAATTATATTTTCTAAAAATATGTGATTTCAACAAAAATAGTTCCTCTCATAAATTGTAAACCAGCTTTGTGGGATCACCCATTTAATGTTTATGATAAAAATATAAATTATTTTAAAATTGGAATAATTCTTTTTAATTTCACTTTATATTAATATATATGATTTATTATAAATATATTTATTAATTCAAAAACTATTCAAAATAAAAAATTTAAAATTAAATATAGTTATTTCTAATTTTTTAAATATTTTAACAATAAATTTAAGATTTTAACATTTTTACTGATAGTTATCATTGCTTTATATTAATATATACGATTTATAATATTTATTATAAATATATATATTAATACAAAATCTGTTCAAAATAGAATATAATTATTTTTTTTATTTTTTAACATTTTAACAAAATTTATTTTTTATATGAATTTAGAAACTTCTTGTGAATTTTAACATAAATTTAAGATTTTTACATTTATTTTTAATTATCAATATTTTCAAATTTTACATTTTTTAATATATATAGGATATCCATATGAATAACATAACACAAATTTTCATTGTTTTTCAATAACATTTTGTTTACAGTGATTAGTGATTTAAACTTTGATTTTTTTCAAAATAATACATCATTTGTGTTTGCTGGTAAACATATTGAAATTTTATTTGGCTTTTACAATTAATTTATGTTTTTAGATAGATGAATTTAAAGATCAAACTATAAAAAAAATTAACATCATTTTTGTCAAGAGCTTTGATTGTTTGAAGATAATACATTTATGTTTTATTAGTGAGTATGTTGAAAGTTTAGATAATAAGTGGAATAAGGATTAAACTGTTTTTAATTTTATATAATTATTTCTGAATAGATTTGAAATTGATATTTAAATTTTTTTGACAATTAATTTTTTTCATAAAACATAAAGTGACAGACATTTAAATGAACAAACCGTCAAAAAAAATTCATATAACAGATAGAGGCGGCAGTCAAATTTCAGGCTTGTTCACAACTATTACTACATTGTAAGTTTTTTATAATATTTGTTTAACACTATTCAACTCACAACTATTCCTACATTGTTTGTAAGTTTTTTCTAACACTCTAATCCATGATAACATTTTGTTTACTTTCGAACGTTAAAATGGAAAACTCTTCCATTCCCCCAGAAACTTTGAGGTCGACATCGCTTGGGCCATTAATTTGATTATTTTAATATTTAGCAATGCCTTAATCAACCCGATGCCCGGTCGGAGTGTGGAGTTAGTCATGGCTGAATTAATTTTATCTGGTTTTGCGGTTGACTTTAACTAACAAACATAAAATGCCTTGCTGGAAATACAAAAATACTTCTTTTTTATTAAAACAAAAACACCTGCGTGTACACAACGGCCACGTTGACCAAAACGTACCGGCTGTTCGTGAGATTTAACTCTAAATATGATCGTAGAAATAGTGAATGTATAATCTTTGAGAGTGTTTGAATCAGCTGTCCGCTGATTTATTGTACAGAAGTCTACGTCCTCTTCTTCCATAGAATTGTTTTTGTACCAGTGCTGGTAATCCGTCTGAGGCAGTGATTAAATTATGGCTGCTTCGGATAAGTCTCCAAGCCGTAACAACATGTCTTCCCACAAGGTTTTTCCCAGCCATGAATCTGTGATCTCCCAGAAATCAGAGAGTCGTCGCTCCAGTAGCCATTTCTTTGATATCGAAATTGAAAACAGTGATGATGACGTGGAGCAACAGACCGAGCTTGAGGTAATATGCCTCTCTAGTTTGCGTTGCTTTCCAGAAGAGGATAACCATGTGCCACAGCCCACTTTTATCAAAGGGTCTTCCATGAAACCGTCGGAAGCATCGAAGCCAGGAGAATCACGTATGCGGGTGTTATCGCTGGATCAGGGCCTCTTTACCGTCTACAAGCGTCTGTTCTTTCTCTCCTTCGCACTCAATTTGATTGCACTCATCTTGGCTGCCACTAGCCACTTTCCATACGCTAAGAAAGAAGCTACTCTGTTTTCACTCGGTAATATTCTGGCGTTGGTGTTGTGCCGCAACGAGGCCTTTCTTAGATGCGTGTTCTCGGTGTTGGTGAAGGTGTTAGGAAAATCATTGAACCCCTACCTCTCAAGACCGCCACAACATCGTTCCTGCAGTGCTTAAGAGGAATACATAGCAGCTGCGGTGTTTACTCCATCATGTGGAAAATTTATTACCTTGCAGAAACCCTTTCGCCATCCTGAGACCACCTCCCCGGAGATTAGAGGCGTGGCATCGGCCATACTGGGGCTCCTGGTGATAAGTTCAGTCGCAGCATTCCCTCTCGTCCGGCACTTACACCACAACGTCTTCGAAAGATTCCACCGCTACGCCGGCTGGGGTGCTCTCGCGTTGCTTTGGGTTTTCGTCATACTCACTACAGCTTACGCTCCTGCCCAGCAATCCTACCTGTTACCTGGGTTGAATCTTGCTAAGAAGCATGCTTTGCAGTATATATAGGAGCAAGAGTTAGTATCCTCTCTGCAGAATCTCTGCCATGCGAAGCGATATCTTCAATGTTGATCCGCTGCGCAAAAGAGAAAATATGGTTTGACGCAAGGGGTTCTTAATCCCACATGCGCTGGGTAAAAAGAACCAAAGGAAAAAGGGATTATAAGATTAAGCTTAAGATGCTCACTATAATTCAAAGAAAATCCAGATCTGTATTTGTAATTTTCAATTTTAATTTAAGCTAAATAATATAATGCAGATCTGTCTTTGTAATTTTCAATTTTGAATTAAGCTAAATAATATTGTGATTTCATCCTTGATAGATGTATTAGTCAAATTTGAATTAAGTGATTCATCTTGGCTTTATTTTTAATTATTATTGTTGTTATATAAATAATTATTATTAATTATTTCAAAAGTTTTATTTTTGGATGAAAAATAATTCATTTATTTTTATAAAATTATATTTATAAGGGTGAAAAATATATTATGATGATATGTTTTTTAATTTATTTTATGTTTATTTTTGGATCATGTCTTGGTATATATGTATTATGACAAACGTCACTAAAGTCAAGCATATTTGCATAGTTTTCATCTTTGCACAAGATCTTTTATTTATTAACACTTGACTTCATGTTCAATCTATCCATCTAATTATCCATAATAATATACACATTTATTCATAAACTATGTTTATCATGATCTATTCCATCTATCTAATCCTAAACCAAATCAACAATCATGGGGCCATCCTCATAACTATGAACTCAACTTTCTTAAATTCAAATTGGCCTATTGACCCCCTTTGTCTCTCACCTAAAATCGAATGTGTGTGTGGGTGTTTATGAAAATTATTATGTATTGGTATAAAAATATTCTTTTCTATTCATTTCAAACAACACATTCAATTATCTCTCAATCTAGGAGGATTTAGAAGGTCAATGAGTAATAATGCATTTGGATTTGGTGCTTAAAAAGGCGTGACAAGTCTAATTTCTAAGAAAATTATCTATTGTATGTCATTAAATTAACATCTTTAATTGCCTTGACATAACAAAAAATAGTGAGACTACATCAATTTGGAGAATTTTTTTCAAGGGAAATGGTTAAAAGGGCAAAGTAGAACAATATAACAATGTAGATGAAAGATAAATTTTGACACAAATTTGCAAAAGGTTTTTTAAATGTAAATTTATATGATTTTTTTAATTAATGAGTATTCTCTTGTTCAAAAATAAAATTCAACAGTTTTAAAATATGATTATAAGGCGTATTGTTTCATCATGCATTTATATATCTACTGAACATACATATTTTTGTCCTCTTTTTATAAGTTCACTTTTTGTGTCTTTTTTCAATAGCTTCTTTATATAAATCTAGTTTGATGTGATGCCTTTAGTTTTCTATTATATTTTCAATACACTCAAAGCAATCAATATATCTTCCTTAATTATAATTTTCATCAACTTCACTATTCCTCAATGCATGTACAACTAAATTATTAAAATAAATCAAATCATGTACATTATTAAAGTATTCAATTTAAAAATCACACAAGTTATGTAAGTCAAACTATAATATTCTTTGTAACTGAAGGGAGAAAAATGCATATTATATAACTTACACCTTTTTCTATACCATTTTTCACATGCATCATAAATACTTAGTGACCCATTTAGTGCACAACACCCATTAGTAATCAACCATTACAAACCACCTCATGATTTTCCATTGCACAATCCAAGAATTTAGCCACCTTGGACTAGATTTTTTTGTGGGATATTGTTTGTCAAATTTAAATTCACATTTTTCATGTCCAAATGTCACCTTTCACAAAATATTCATTATCACATTGGATCTCATGCCATATATTTTCAATTAATGACCATGTAAATGTATTTATGGAAATTTCTTATAACATATGAATCCATCTACCAACAAATCAATCACAAAAGATAAATCTAATTTTGATTTTTTTTCAAAAGTTATTTCTTTACACTACACTAGTCCACTAGCAAATCATATTTTGCATTTACATACCCTGTTTGACATGTTTGTGACACCTTATACTATTTTGTGTGTTTGAATTTCATCAATGATAGCCAAGGGATCATCTTGAAATAATTCCTACCATACTTTTAAGCATGACCAAAAATTAAATATAGTACGGAAAATGGAGGTAAGTGAGGTTTGAAGACATACATTAGCAAAGTACCAAGCCACAAAGTGACCTTCAACTCTAAGATAAAATTTCCTTATTGCACAAATATTTTAAATTCATTGCATTTGTTTTTCTAAATTCTTCTCTTTCGTGCATTGAGTGGATGATTCACGATTTATTCAATTGAAAAAGATGATGTCTTTATATTTGTTCAATTTCTTACTTTCACAAATTTTCCTTATTCATTCCCTTTTCTTTGTATTCTTGATTTTATGTTCCTTTTATGTTTTTCTTTGGTCATTTCCTTATCATGATGTTGAATTCTAAATGAATCACAAATAATACATGGAGATTAGTTAAATCATAGTATGATAAAGCATCAAACCAGAACCAAACAAAAAGGTAATGCATAATTAAAACCACCAACACGCCACCACAAGATCGCATCAATCAACCACAAAGATGTATGTAAACATTAACTCACATACATTTACAACATGAGATATAAGAATTCTCAATATAAACGCACCCAAACTAGTACCAGCAATAGAAAGATGATTGCCACAAAGAAAAAACATGGATCACAAAGGTATAATTTCTTCATGCACAAGTCAACTATCGAAAGCTATAGCATAAGATGTGCTCACTTAGGAAGCACCTAAATGAGTTTAAAAGTTCAAACACACTCACTGTGAAATCGATTAGATAGAGGAGGGCTAGCTCTTCTTATTGTTGTTTTGTTGAATCTGAAATTTTAAATGTTGTAGGTTTGGAAGAGACTTTGAGGGTTTGAATTTTGTCAAGAGTAGGTTAACCATAGGGGGTCTAGGTTTTTCTAATTTATTTTCCTATAGCGTCTAGCATAAAAGGCGATTTAAAGTTATGTCTAAAAATCCTCTTTAAATGAAATATGTTCTCCTTTTACGTTCCTCACTCCCTTCTCGGTGTAGATGTCAAATATATGGGGGAGGGAGATCTTCCCCCAAATGTCATAGATTTAAATGTTTCTTGTTTGGCCTAATCTAGGGAGTACAAGGCCTATTTTCTATCAGCCATATCCACTCAAGGCTACAAGAACAATCAAATAATACACATGTATATACACAAATAAGTATACATATACATATCATGTGCAAAAAAAAAAGAATTGCAAATAATTTTGATACATCAAATGCATATTTCTTCACTAAAATAAAAATAAAATCTATACAAATTCCTTATTCTAATTGTGGTCATACATGGGAATGGGTCTATGAGCTGACCTATTTTCTCTTCCAATTGACTTTGTCTATCCCAAATACACACTTTCATATCAAGGAAAATATTCCTATCAATGAAATTCCTTACTTCTCTCCTCTCTATCTTACCAATTTCTTCAATCCACTACAAAAATATTTCCTTATTCCTATCTATCACACATTTCATTGTCATCTTAATTCCCATGTTATATATTATCTCTTCAAATGCATGGAGATTAAATATAATCACATTGGAGAGAATCCAAAGTCTCCTCTTCTTGCTAATTAATTTTCTCCTACACAATAATTGGCAATATCCAACACCCCTATGTTGACTCTTTTATTAGATAGAGAATTGAATCCCCTTTTATGATCTCTTCCTTTATTTCCATGTGTCATTATTTTTTGTTCATGTCTTAACATTGTCTCCTCTATCATATGGCCTTCTCTATCACTTTCATTTTTTTGTGATTATCCTAACTTAGGTACCTATATTACTTATTGATTCCCAATATCTAAAATATGCACGTATCTTTGTATTATCTCTTATTTTTTGTGCACCCCTTACTTTCTTCTATATTATTTTCCCTTTCAAATTGTTCCCAAAATTGTTGCTCAAAATCCCTGTGTGCACCCAAATTAACATATTAATTGTTAGGATTGATGAAGTACCAAGTTGAATTTTTACCACCCTACTCAAATCCTCTTACCTATATTTGATATCGTTAAATGTTCTTTTAGGTGAAGGTGAACAACTTTTCAAATAAATGGTTAGTAAAATCTACAAACATTAAAATTTTATGGCTACACAAATTGTATATACAATTTTTATTGTTGACCATGATGCCCCTATATCGATTTTTTTTGCTAGGGTAAAAGGTAGGGTTCCATTTTATATAACCTTAATTAATTCTAGAAAACCCTCCTTAAAAACTAAGGGGGTTATCCATTATGATGAAGTTTCCCCTATGTTAACTACTTAAACTATGCAATCAATTATACTCTTGAGTACTTCTAAACTCAAAAATATTAAACATTCCTTCATAGTGCCTAAATTTTTTATTTCAAAATGATATGGTAGTAGAATTCAAGAATTAGGGGCTTTATTCCTTGCTTGAAAGGTTTTCCTTTTTAAATCTTAGCTTTGCAAGAATCGTATAATGGAAAATGAGATGTTGTTAGCTCACTTTTAGGAAGAAACAAATATAATCCTATCTTATCCATCCTACAAATAAATTCCAAAAGACTAAGGGGAAAAGAGGAAAGGAAGAGAGAAGAAAAAATGAAACAAGAGACAGGAATTATTTTTTATGTACAAGAAAACATTACCAAATTCAAATTTTCCCTACAAAAAAAATATTAACTTATTCTATTTTCAATTTTTATTTTATTTATTTTATTTTTTATTTTTATTAGACTGCAGGAATCGAGTAGCACGACCCCCTATAAACTGCAGTGCGCCTAGTAAACTTTTTAACGTGACCGGTGACGCTGGTGCGACACACCCTCCAGTACCATGGGCATGGAGGAGACTAGACCTTGTGGCCAACCTCCTACAACAGGAAAGATTTAGCCAACGTACCTATTTTGAGAGTGTGAGAAAAACCATATATTTCATGATCATGGTTATAGTATAAACAATAAAAGGAACCATCACCATATTACATTTGCAGATAAGAACCCATGGATTTCACAAATAGATATTAACTAAGGTCAATGAAATATGTTCACAAAGAACATTAATACAAAATATATCTTTTTATGCTAACAAAATTTTTAAGTCTTAAATTGAGCTAAAAGTTCTATCCAAGATTCAAATATGTAGGGGAACATTTTTCCTTCCATTTCTCATTGATATTTTTATATTTATCCCATCTCTTCTATTTTATGTAGATTGTTCATTACATATGGATCTAGTCCCTTGGATTTAGCAAATATTGCCCTACTAGTATACATGTTGACCATATTAGTTACATCACATTTAGTTGGCTTAATATGTAGATGAAACCTATTATAATGGATAGGACCATATATGCAGCCTAAGTGTCGATAACAAATTCATGTACATCAACTATCCTCAATTATAATCATAATTTACAAAATTTGAATAAAATATATAAATAAAATTACAATACATTTTTAATAATACATCAAGAAAAGTTAAATGTATAAATAATAAAAAATAGATGTTAGATAATATTGACTAACAATTAAATGTTAATTGGTAGAATATTAATTTATGCCATCTGTAAAAATTAAATAAAATATTGATTTTATAAATAAGAAAAAATATTTATTTAAATAAACAAATTTAAGATATCTATTTTTTCCAAACTATTGATTATAAGATTGTCAAATTTATTATGTTAGTGTTGAAATACTTTATATTTATTAAAATTATAAATTTCCTAACCACTACTTTATATATCTATCTATATATTTTATATTTCAAAATTAATTATTAACTAGATGAGGTAGATATATCCTTGTAAAGTATCAATCATAAAGTTGTCAAATTTATATGTTAGTGGTGAAATATTTAATATTTATTAAAATAGTAAATTTTATAACCATTACTTATATTTAATATTTATTAAAATAGTAAATTTTATAACCATTACTTTATATATCTATATATATACTTTATAATTCAAAATTAATTATTAATATATAAGATAAATTTAATATAATTATGTGAATAAAATAAAATTATTAAATTAATTTTGAATTAATTTTCTTAAATAAACAAAAATAACTTCTATAACAAAAATAATATTACTATTTTCAAATATATAAAATAAAATAAAATAGCTCTTTATTAAATATGATTAAACACAAGATTAAAAGAAAAAAAATCATTATTAAAAACACATTATTTTCACTCTTATAATTATATAAAATGAATCCTATCTTTCATCTTTATAATTATATAAAACACATCCTATCAATATTTTTCAAATAAATCCAATATGATAAAAAGATTTCTTAAATCACTTATTTAAATTTAGAAATTACAATTACATATTTTAATATAAAATATTATGTCTTTCATCTCTTAACCTCTTAAATGCAATATGATAAAAATATATCTTAAATCATTTGATTTAAATTTAATAATTACAATTTACATATTTTAAAATAAAATATTATCTCAAATCTCCTAGTCTCTTAGCTTCTACTTATAATCTTCTTTCTATTTTTTTATCTCAACCAATGTATGTGGGATTAAGAACCATTTGCACCAAACCAAATATTCCTCTTTGGCACAGTAGACCAACCCGGCCACCTAAGCAGTCGAATGCTTAGAGTGTGCCGGTTAAACCCGGCCCTCTCAGAGTGGCATGCATTTGGCATAATCTCCGACGGAAAAGATGAACACATGATGCTCGCCGGAGAAGCTTGGTATATGATCCGCCAAAACATCTATACACTCGTCGTGTTCAATTTGCAGGGCTGCCTTATCAGATAAACATGTACAACAAGGTGGTTGTGGTGGCCACAGGCTCGGACATCTGCGTGTTCCTCTCCTTCTTGATGCAGCCTTGCCCAGCAGAGGTTTATGTCATTTGGGTGGCCAAAGCGATAGAGAAAAACTTTGGACATTATATTGTGGAAAGGATTAAAAGCTACCCTTCTGAAAAAATTATAATCCATGACACAGCTTTTCTGGCTCGCCCAAACGTACCGCAGATGACAGTTGAAGCTGTGAGAAAATGGGGAGCAGAAGTGGTGATAGTTACTAGTAATCCGAGTGGAAGCAGAGACGTGGTGAATGGATGCAAAACCGCAGGAATTCCAGCTTTTGGTCCAATCTGGGACTCCTGATTTCATCTTTTTAATACGTAACTTAAGCCCCTACATATAGAGAGAAATACCTTGTAAATACAGACAAAACAAGTTCCATACTCTTATGCTAGGTTTGGCTCATGGTCTGAGCATTTCACCCTATTTTTCTATCATTTCACCCCTACATGCACCAATCTTCATTAGTTACTTATCGATCTCTGTTTTATCTTCGTTTATATTGATTATCACTTTATTCTTAAATATCATTTATCTGTGATTTAGGACTGAGTGCCAATCTCAAAGAGTGGAAATAGTTCATGAATACAAAAGCTTCGAGATAAAACATTTTCATCTCTTTCTATTAATTGTTACGAGATAATCTAACACAGATTTCATGCAAAATGTTGCTATGTCAAGATATTTAAATATAATGATTATAGTTTCAAAATAGATGACGGATAAATGAATGAAGAATGTAAGGTAAATGAATAAGGAGAATCATTAAATAATTTAATTTTAAGAATGAATTGAAGGAATCGAGTATTAATTATCCTCATAAAGATCATTTGTTATTTTATAAATGTTGTCTTTGATCTTTTTTCATTATTGTTTAACTTGATCAACCAAAGTATTTGACCTATGAGAATCCATTCATCCATTGAGCTAGCAAATTCATCAAATTTTCCTCTAAACATCCCTTGATAGATTTAAATATTCAAAAGATGAAGATGAACAAATTTTGAGCTTCACCTTCCATCAAATTAATTATGTGTGGTCTAGATATATTTTATATCAAATTAGGTTCACACTAGTTAGTATCAAGCTAATAGAGGGCGAGATTTGATGGCATTAGTGTATGAGATAATATAGATTCTAAGGAGCATATTAGATAAAGGTTGTTTATTTTCTACTTGTGCCAAATAAATCCAAGGCCAATTCAACACAAAATGTTCATCCCTTATTCTAGAGCTAAATTCACCTATTTGATTGTTGATAAATGTTTTGACACAACAACAAGTGGGACAACAATTCTCTACTTGAAAGAGGAAAATTACCCAATGTCCATTATGATGTTCAAATTTAAATGAGTAAGCTAGTAGGTAAGACATTTTATTATGTCACTCAAAGGAATGTACCAAAATTAGATTAATAAACAGTAGGTATTGTATATAAACCTATAGTCAAGGTTTCAAGATCTAAAATTAAATTATTGTCTATGATAATCTAATATTTATCTAACAAATGGTGTAGAAATTAAAATGGAAGATAAAATCCTTAGTTTCACTTTGGGCCTTGGTGCTTTGATCATCATCATTATGCTAGATAATTATTTTTATGTTGACTAACAAATGATTGTCTAGAATGCTTGTTTCTAGCCATGTAAGAACCAAGGAAATGGATGTGTTTAGTATTAGATTTCAAGGAGATGAGGGAGTTTTTTGGATTTTTTTTTCAAGAGATAAAGGTACTTGTTATGCTTGATAGGAAATAACCCCTTCTTACTCATTTAATTTATCTATTTAATCCAAAAGTTTATCTCTTGCACCTAATTCTTTTGTAAATAGTGGCTATTGCACGTGTATGTCTTTCATGTTAAGTTGGATAGAATCACTCATTATTCTTTGTGGTTGGCAATCAACCTTGATTTCTTATTCTTTATTTATTTGATATTCCTCCTTATTTCTTAGATCAATTACTTCTTTTGGATTATTGTCCTTAGGACAAGAAGCTTTGTTAGTTTCCACCACCTAGACTTCTACATGGATAGTATCTTTATGTATTGTTTCTTGTGTCTAAATTTTGTCCTGTGGATCACAAGCTACTTCACTCTTAAATTCTTACTCTTCAACATGTATTGTTCCTCTAGTTTTTCAACAACCCTATCAATATTGGATGTGAAGAAGGAAAGTTGGGAGGAGGAGAATGAATTAATCTTATAGGTGATGGAGGAGTAGTAACTTGGGCTTTATTAAAATCTTTAAATTTTGAGAATCAATGGAAAGAATAGAATAAATTGGGGTTTTTGTGACATTAGGAGGAACAATTATTCCAAAAGGATGTGTAGGTATTGAGATAATGGTGGCTATAGTAGGAATAGAGAAGGGACTCTACAAACATTCTAAATTCAATAGATATAGGATTATCTTGGTGGAAAATGTGCTACAAGGGTACTAAGGAGGTCATGTCCATTGAAGTGCCCAAAGAGTAGTCAAGCGGAGAAGAGGGCTATGCAATGTATTTTACTCTTTTCTTCCTCTTTAATGGAATATCATACTACAACTCTTTCTTCATAACTTGAATTATTTCCCTTGTTCCTCTAGAATCATCCTTCTTTGGTAGATCTCCCTTTTTTCTTAGGAGGGACTTTGACTTTTTCAATTTCATTATTTTTTTTCCTTTGATGACTCTTCTCCACAAGTCAATGTTGTCCCTATAACTATAAACTCATCAATTTTCTCTTCACCCATAAGTGGTTGTACTCTAGGAATTTTATGGTATTTCATCTAAGGAGGTGACTTCTTCTACCTAGTTCAGTAGAAGGATGGGCTCCTCAAATATCTGATCCTTGTAATATGATTTGTTTAGTATCTTCTCATCATTATATGTAATTGGTTAGGATGTGCAATAAAGAAATTCAACTAGAACATAGCAATCCTATAATATTTTATTTGCAT
Organism: Sequoiadendron giganteum; assembly: GCA_007115665.2. Taxonomy (NCBI): domain Eukaryota; kingdom Viridiplantae; phylum Streptophyta; class Pinopsida; order Cupressales; family Cupressaceae; genus Sequoiadendron; species Sequoiadendron giganteum. The sequence continues at coordinate 907,558,744 of CM021100.1, read as the reverse complement.
AACATCATGTTCATTTACACAATCTTCCAAGAAATCCTCTAGTTGTGGCACACATCTCATATTATTCCATTTTTTATTCAAGGTCAAGGGAAGGCGCTGCAATGTCGAAATAGACATTCTACCTCTAGATTTCTATATCAAATCCTTTGGCACTTGGAAGAGAATAAAACACATGTAATCCTACCATGATGGGGAATTTGACCCGTTCACTATCTTCTCTCTGTGGTATTTATGTGTTTTAGATAGCTTCATTACAAATTCTAATAGAATGATCATGTTTATTGGGTAATTTTGAAACCTATATGAAGCTTCGGTAAAGTCCTCCATTCTGATGTATATGAACTTTGAAAAATGGATGAACTAGTTTGGAACTATACTATTGGATTACCTTATAGACATCAAGTGACTAGTTTGTTTTAACTCTTTAGTGTTCTAACTATATACATTAGGTAGTTGGCATAAACATTTATTTGTCCTTGACATCTACCAACTACACCCCTTCTTATTTATCTAAGGTGGACGACCTTCCTAATTAGAGAATATATGAAATAGGAATTCAAATGAAAATCCTTGAACTTTGGTTAACTATGCATATAAGTTTTCACTATTTAACTACAGCTAGTGGAACATGCCCTTATCCTCTTGAAAAATTGTTACGTTAAAAAATGAAGGACTAAAGGTAAGCGTTGTTTGCAATCCATTATCCTCCTTACAAGAGTAGCTATTTCTCCTCTCTCCAGCTAGAATTCACTCATCTGTGTCTTTGGAATTTTGGAGAGAGTTTATTTTGGGGCCACCATCCACCTTTTGTTTATTTTCGGGAGGCAATTATTTGCATTCTAATTTCAATCATCTAATGTTAGCTACTCAAACTTTTGCATTATAAGGGAAGTGAAAGATTTTTATTATGGCTACAAGTGTGATGTCCATGATGTGCCTTCCTTCAAGATTCGTCACCTTTCTTCTTATTGTTGGCCTAATGGTGGAGAACTTGTACTCTTGAGAGAGAGGCCACAAGTTCAAATCCTGCAGAGGGTAAGGCATGTACACCTCCTATTGTGGAGCATGAGTTAGGTGCCTCCCTCATATTGGGAGTACGAGGAGTCCCATATACTATAAGCTATCTGTAGACCCAAAAACAAACCACCTGATATCGTGGACTATAGAAGGACCTTTCCTTTCCTTTCTTTATCATATGTTTACCATATACAATCACAAGCTCCAGACATTGCGGTAAAATGGGGAAGCCACGCAAATAAGTAATGGCATACCTGAATTGACAAGGTTTTTAACTACATGTAGAATATATTTTAATCCGACCTTAGCTAACAACTATAACCATGATTATTATCAATGGCTGTAAGTTCACTCTTACAGCAGTGCCGTCGATGATAACAAATTACGTAGTTTCAAACGTTACAGTGTTGTAAAACTCATCCATACCTCCAAAATAGATCAAACCGACTTCGCTTGGAGTATCTTTTTAATTATTTTTTAATTTTTAGAAATCCATTAATCAACCCGATGCAGGGTTTGACTCTAGATTTTGTCGTGGACGAATTATTTTTGTGGTTACGTGCTTGACTTTAATTCACATAAATAAAATAAGCGATCGGATGCGTCAATTTCACTGTTGTGATATTGTCTTTTGGAATATAATTTGCGTTGTAATAAGAAATGAAATGATATTGTCTTTTTGAATATAAGGCACCCCTGCAAAGTGAACAGAATGGGTAGACAAGTATTTTGGTTTAAGATTTTACCCTACGTAAGCCTCCCCCTGCTCTGTAATTTATATGATTGATCACGCAATTGTCTTCTTTTGATCTTTAATTTATATAATTGATTTTCTTTTGAAGGGATGTTTCGTTCCATGGGGTTAAGATCGGGTTAAGATCTACTGGCTAAATATTTAGAAATGTGTACAAAGTTAGTAAGCAAGTTATTTTTGATGTATGAGATTTATTATCTTTTCAGTCCATCAAATGCAAATGTGTTATTGATTATTATTTTATTTTAAAAAAATAGATATGATTTGTATATTTAAATTAATAAAAATAAATGTATCGAATTTTTAAATATTAGCATTATCATTTTTCTATGTTAATACATGTGATCCAAACTTGTTAGTTCAATGGTTTAGTGAAGGCACGTGACTAATGAGTTCTACCATCTAGTGAAGGTTTTAACCTTGATATATTTTCAACATCATATTTTAACCATTATACCCTTACTTGAAGGTACATTTTTTTTTAATCCAAAATAAATATTCTTTTAAAAATGAAATAATTTTCCTCATTTAACCTCTTTTGTGGGGAGCTTCTATGTGTATTCACTTATAAATCCATATAGATGGTTAATTGGAACTACTATTTAGTTGGTCTTACAAATTACATGTGTTTGCAAAAAAATGTAATAAAAGTCAAGTTTCTCTATGAAAGATAGCTCCTTGAGATCTCTATGCACCATGTTAGTAGGGATCCCTTGATCAACATTCTAAGTGATATCTTTTCCTTTACCTTTAGCCTTATTTTTATTGTGGCATTCATAAAAACAAAGGGAGGGGTTTGCGAACTAGTCATGTCCAACTTGTCCAACTTCCTCTTCTCCAAATCACACTACAACACTTGGAGAGTAGTGGCAATAGTCTTCACAAACTCTTTACAGTAAGCAATGATTTTATGTAGGCTCCTATAAATATTATCTTGATTAGCTTTAAGAAAACCCACCTCCTTTTCTAGATTCCTAAAGTCAACAACATTTTTTTGGCATGTTTTATGTTATCCACCTCCTTTTCGAGCCATCCCCATTTGTCAAAGGTGTCCACTATTTGTTTGACAATATCTCATTGGTCCTTATCCATATCCTCCTTTGGCCACTCCAAGGACTTAGACATCACCATGGATTCTATATTGTAAATTATGTTTGTTCATGTCATTTACAAATTTCAAAATTATATTATATTATCCTCCTCAATTCTAAATTTAATAAGTTAATTAATTCAAAAAATCTAATTTTCAATTTAAAATTCATTGATTACTTTGCAATAAATTAAAAATTAATTTATAATTATATTATATTCACATTTCCTAATATATTTTAAAGAAATATTTTTTAAAATATATTTACTATTATACTTAATCCATTGACATAATAATGAATATATTATCAATGTATCTATAAGACATGTATAATAATGTACTTAATTCATTGACATAATATTAAATATTTCATTAGACTATCTATTCCATCCAACCTTCTATGGATGATAACAAACATCCTCAACTTGAATAGACAAATCATTTTACTAAATTTAGAGTATTTCTTCAATCAACCTTAATTGAAAACTATTACAATAACTATTATCAATCAATGTAAGTTCAATGTAACAATACTCTAGTTGACGATAATGATTTATGTAGTGTCAATTGTTAGTGTTTTGAAACTCATCCATACCTTTAGGATAGTTTATATTGATATCACTATATGTATATATGTTATTTATATGTTATATATGCATATATTCATATATGTTATTTATTTTATTTTATGATTTATTTTTTTGTTAGTGATTGCTACTTTAATACTCTAAAATAAGAGAGGATTTTTTTGTTTCAAATGTGTAAAAAATGAATACATTATTTAAATACTTTAAATACTATAAAACGACAATAAATTGTACCAACATTTACTTAGCCAACTCAAGGAACAAAAAATAAAGGGGTAACATATGAAAAATTTGAATTTGAATTTTAAAATAAAAAGGGTCAAGTTTAAACTATACATTTGATTTTGTGGCTAGCAAATAAGTGTGAATAAAAACTAAATAAAATTAGGTGCATAGATATTAATTATAAATATATGGTCAAAGTAAATTTATTCATGACTCCATGTATATGGACAAAGTGAGGCCTAAATACATTGGAATAAGTGTGTACATGTAAAGGTAAAGGCTAGGTCAATGAGCCCAACTTCAAACATATCACTCTATACCCAAAATGGACACAAAAAACAAATAGGCAATGACATGGATATGAAAATTTCACCATTTTATTTTATCCATGTTTTGTGGTTCATGTGAATCCTCAAATGATCATGTATATCAAAGCATGTAGCACTTTGATTCATACATTTAATTTATTTTTTAGATATCAAAGATTATGAAAGGAAGAACAAAATAATATAATGGGACCTAATAAGTGTCATTGTGTACATATGTATTTTAGTATGCACTCTCCACAAAACCATACAAAATAGAGAAAATTTATATAATGATTAGCTTCTATAAAATAATTAAAAATTAATCAAAAAATAAGAACTTTCCAACTATTTAAGACATAGAAATAATAAGAAATAATAGAGACAAAAAAAATCACTTGTATGGAAAATGGTTATCACATGTTTAGCATGGTATCCATGAGATGACAAGGTGAATAAAGTGGAATAGGAATGTGTGTGAATAAATGTATAGAAGCATGAAGGAAGGGCTATGATTTTGCATAAAATAATGCCATTTTCTAATATAAAAATATACTAATCCATTCTCTCAAGGTAGACATAGAATTTTACCATTATACTAAAATAGATAATATTAAAGTTTCCTTAACTTAGTTAATATTAGGTCCTAATTACTCTATGATAGCTAAAAAAGGGTTCAAAATACCATTTCATAATTAAGCCTCTTCAAACCATAGTATAATTACTTCTACCCAAGACTCGGGTATAACACAAGGAAAAAGGATGTTTCAATTCAAGTATCTAAAAATGAAGGGTTCTTGGCATTTATGGGTATGGACATCTAGGAGCCTACAACTATTGACACTACAAATTTACCTACTCTCAACCTATGAATTATTTGGATGCTATAAATAAATCTTGTACAAATTAATGTTTGTTAGGGATTCCTTGCCAAAGGAACATTTTATTTGAGACTACTAATAAAACTAGTAAGGGGGATTCAACTAGAAAAAGTCATTCCTAGGGAGATAATGGTCATGAAGATTAGGAAAATTTAAAACCAATGTATGTGGAATATTTTTCAAGCATAGTGAAGCTACATAAAAAGTAATACTATTCCCTATTGAGTAAAATTTCCTATCATCTCCTCTCAATAATATGTTTTAATTGAAGAAGCAAGATAGTCTAAGAATGATCTAACTTGTAAGTTTACTTTTGATTGGCCAATTCTAGTAAATTTGTATTCATGGATATAGAAAACAAATAAACTATAGGAAAAATAATAAAGATAAATCTAATTGAGTGCCCATGAATTCTTTTTATTGTTGTGTAAATGTATAGAACCTAGGGATTTCATTCTAGGCAATGATCATTTGTTACGGTATACTGATTTTTTTATTATTAAAACCTTAATTTATGAATTTTAACAATACTACTAAGATTTTTAGTCATGCTAGTTTGTGTTCATTTTTCTTGTCTACCCATGTTTTTGGTCGATTTATGTTTCTAATGTATTGTGTATACTTTCAATAGATTCCTTACTATTGACCCAATGATAAATTGCCTTCTTCATTTTATGACTATGTATATTCAAGTGGAGATTGATATAGTAAAAGGTTTACCTAATTAATTTTGGTTGAAGAGATTGGATATGGAAATAAGTAAATGCTTTTAAATTGGTTTCATTGTTGAAACTTGTAATGCTACTAAATTTTCCACTTCTAAACATTGACTTTGCTTAAAGAAGTTTGTAGAAGGAATTTGCTTATAAATCAACGATTTCCAAATAATTTTTGAGATTTAGAGTATTTTTCTCTAAATAATCCCCCAAAATAGATAAAATTAAATGCTATTTCTAATGACTAGACTTAAAAGGAATAGTTTTTTGTAGAATCCCCTAGAAAGCTTGAACATTCAAACTATGCGGTATGTTGGTGATTTTTCCTGCAAACCCCAACAATTCTCTAAAGAGTTGGTAGTCCTTATGATAAATTGTAAGGTTAGTGGCCAACACAATGAGTCTAGGATTTTATAATCCTTGCTTCTTCACTTTTGGCTCTATTAAACCAGGGAGGGTAATCCCAAACTACATCAATATGAGATATATAAAATTAATAACAGATAGATTCATAGTTGATTGCAGATAAACCCAACCCACTGAATATTTGGTAAATCTTTCAAGTGAATATCTATTCATTTTCTATGAATCAGATTATTTCCATTCCACACAAAATTTATTTAACAAGGGTTTTTAAAGAGTGTTATTCTTATTTCAAGTTCAAGGCTAGGTGTGCTATTTTCTCAATTTTCTTGCTAGATTTCAATGATAAAATGGCCAGTTCTATAAAAATTGGAGTAACAGAGTCAAATATGTGATAATATATAATATATAGACTACTAGATCCTATAAGTAGATGAACTACCCTCATGTTGCTTTGTAGGTCATGAAAACTTAAAAATGTCCCAAAGAAATTTTCACTACTTTGCAATCCCAAGCAATTTCATACAAAGTTTATATCCTCTTCAAGCATTTTTATCAACTCCTTGAGCTAAAGATGAGAACATAATATACCATTCAAACATAACCATTTGAAGACAAATGACAACACCATTAGCATTTTCATTCATAATTTGTAAGAAATATACATAGGAGAGTGTTTTCTTCTAGACAAAGATTCATTTCTACACCAGTAGTTATATAAAACTTGTTTAAGATTGTTACATATAGGACATCATTCCCCAAGACCAATTTCTCACCTATTTCCCCTTATCCTATTTAAGATTCCTTTTCTGAGATAAGCATTCACCCGAAACCTATTGAAACTGAAAAGTATGACCATTGTAATGAGCCGAGGCATCCCTTTTATAGAACAAGGGAGCAACAAGAATTAGGATCAACTACATTTACATTTCATTTCATTTTGAGATTATCTACACCAAATTTTGAGGCATCCCAATTCGGTTACATGCCATAATGGAAGAGTTAAAGACCAACATTCAAAAGACCTGCATGTAGACACACTAGCTCCTCGCTCCTACCGATCAAAGAAGATTGTCCACTAGCAGCCACAACAAAATCATGTGCATATCCCAACACTAGGAAGCTCAAAACCTCTCCTATACACCAACTTTAGAAAATTCCACATCAGGACTAGAAACAATAAATCACATGAACACTGAATAGGACAATCCTAAAAAAGGGGCTATGGTTTCATTGAAAATAAAATGGGGCATAGTCATCACTCTAAGTCATTAGCCTTAGAGGATATTATCCCATGCCTTTCTCATGGTGGAACTGGAGGAATCATCACCATGACCTCATCAGAATCATCAAATGGCACTAGAGAGAGGGGATAAAAATCACCCTCTAAGTTAGTGTCACCCTCATTGTCTAAAGGATTTTTAGAGAGATCACTGGGATAATTGAGCCTCCCTAGACAAGCCTTGCGATACTTACACCTTTTCTTTGTCTTCTTTTCATATCCCACCAACTCCTTGCCTTTGAAATAAACTAATTCTTCTAAACTTGTTCGGTTCCTTAGGCGGTAACTACTCCTAACACCATACTTCATAAAATTTATGCGTCCTATTCTATCCTTTGGTGTATTAGGAGCTCCCAGTGTATCATCTTCATCCTCCTAAGTACTCTTCTCAGACTTGAGGAAGCTTAATATCCTAGACCTTTGAAATGGCCTAACAAATTGCTCAGACTTATTCATCCTCTTAAAAAACTCCAGCCAATTCTATTTTCTGGCTCAAACTTAATGCAACTTCTAAATGAAGAGTATGGAAAATCAGTCCTCCTTATAACAATCCATGCAAGTGTGCCAACCATTAATTCTCCAAAGAATGTTTATGCACACATGCTGACAATATTCTACCTTGATCCCTTAATCGTAACTATCAATCATGATTTAAAATGCATCAATAAACAAAATACCATGCAACCATTCATAATTGAGTTTGATTTGTGTTTTAATGCCCCTTTTAGAACAAAAAAGCACTAAGTAGATAAAAATCCACTCAGTACTTGGAATTTAACACTATCTTGCGAGAAATACCCACTCACCCATGGGAAATATTTTATTTGTGTTTCTCTATGTCAAAAACATGGGGATTGATCTAGATATGCTCTCATGATATCATTTCGTATACTACCATGCTTTATTACCAGCTAATCCATACATACCAGAGGCTAACAAAATGAATAGTCGATATTTCATGCATGCACATTAAAGACCAAAGCCAAAATAGCACAATCTATAAATAATATCCCCTTAGCCAAATTTGGAAGCATTCCATCTTTATTAGAAACTAGTCAAGCATATTTAGAAAGTCCACATGGAAAACGCTTGCTTGCCCATCAAAAGATACAGGGCATAGTCGGGGCCCACATGGGATGGCGAGGAATGGCTAGGATTTAGCCATGTCACCAATCATGGACCATTGAAAATAATACCCCCAAAGCCAAACCCAACCACCAAAGGTAGTCAGTTATCACGAACATACAAGTATCACATTTCCTGCTAGCCGATAAGGCTATCACTTTTTACAACAACAGACGAATAGGGGCATAGGGAAAAAGCCTAGATGAGAACATGTGATGTACCATATACCATTGATCATTCCTTGAACAACATGTACCACCGAAAAAGAGATAGATTTACCTTTAGAAAATGCCTTGTGGCCATCGTTCGCTAGCCCCTATCATTTAAATAATGTAAAATAAAATAGGATGGGTTCGAAGGGAGAGGTACAGACATGGTCACATCATCAGTTCTTTATCCATCAATCCTATTTAAAATACACCAGTCATCCCTACCAAATGAGACCAGATCCACCAGTATATCATATACATGGTTGAAGCTCACCAACCCACATGAATAAAATAAAGATTGATAACACCATACGAGTGCACGAGGAATGATCAAGATTGATTTCTTTGATTAGACGGCTCACACAAAGCATAATATACACATCCCATAAAATGTATTCATAAAAAGGGGGCATGACTAGGTAAATGGGTTAATGAACCATAACAAAGGTTAGGGATTTTGAAATTTTCTTTAAATTAATCCTTCAACCATTAATACTGGGAAAGACATGAGACAACCATTAACCTAATACAAGGGGTAGGTAAAACAATGCTTATGATGACATAAGTGATAGCTAAAGTGACCGAGGACTGAGAGAACAGGTCAATGCAAAATTAGAACGATGAAGGGTTTTTAGGCCAAGATTTTAAAATTTCTACAATATAAAACCCTATCAAAATAATGAGAATATTGATTTTACAATTAAGAACAAAGGACCAAACTAGACCTTTCACAATTTTTATGATAGAACCAAAAAAAATTTGGGGTTCCATCAATGGCTCATGTTGGGAACACATGCCTCTCATAGGCATGGTGAGATCCTAGAAACATAGGGTGAAGTAGACCGGACACAAAAGGAAAAATAAGAGAGGTAGGAAATAAACAGAAGAAACAAAATATTTACAAAATATACAAATCCCCAAAAGACTAGAAATAGAAGATCCAACCTCCACCCTATCAGAAACCTTCTTGTGAGATGCAGGGTTCAACACTGCATCATTCAATATAATCTAGGTTTCATCTTTCTCCTTAGTGGCACAAGGCCACTAAAACTTGGGACCCAATCCATCCCCTATCAAAAACCAACCTATTGAAGGAACTAGTTTCCTTCAATCCATATGTATTTATGCCATACCACTGCAACAAGTAAGAGTTTCCTTTTATAAGAAAACAATTATCACACTACAACCCAACTGATCACCAACACTGTTACTGACATCCATCACAACTTTCATAAGTGTACCATTGCTAGTATAACCTTTATCATTCTTTATTGTGTAATCAATTATAAAATACAAGCTTTCATCATTACATGACATATATGTGTTATATTCATGATATGAAAATTTGTGATGCTTCATAACAATATATTCCAGCTGGATTGGAAACTAAAAAATTTCAAACTCCTCCAAGTAATCAGCTTCATGGTATTCAATTCTTCTTGCAACACTTGTTTCAAATGCAAAGCAATCGAATTATGCATGAGGAATTCATCCATGTGATCCTTTTTTTGTTTAAGCCCACATTATAACCATGTGTGATATACATAATCAGAATCATCATCAAAGAGAGGATTGTGCTTGTACAAATAGGAATCATCATTTCTCACCTCTAGTGAAGATGGAGGTTCATCAAACAATGGATTCTCCATTATACTTTATTTTGACATAAGAGCCTCAACCTCCTTAGCATGAATGTCCAAATCCTTCGAGTCATAATTGTACTCAAAATCACTATAATCACTAGAAGAATAGGTATACACATCTTCAACTTCATTCCCCTCCTCAGATTATTCAGTACACACATCTAAAATCTTTGCCATGTCCACATAATTTGAGGCATTATAGTCAGAAAGCTCTTCAAGCTCCATAGCAATATTACCCACAAATGGTAGCATCCTATTACCCAGAGTTTCATCAGCACACTTCTTATCTGTAATAAATTATTTCCTCACCCCCTCCTGTAATATTGAAAGTTTGTTCAGACCCTTTAGACTGAATGCTTACTCTTATGTCATCCATAGGACCATCAATATTGGAAACTTAAAAAAAATCAAAACCACTTATTTCATCAGTTCCACCAAAGCAAGCATTTCCAACCCCTTATCTACTCTCCACTTCATGTGGCATCTCCTTATTTGACTCATATGGGGCAACAAAATCACTATCATGGTGGGTTGAAAATGTAATAGCTCATTGATAGTCATCTCTAATCTGTTCAAACATAGAAAAGTATTCACACACCTGGTCAAGCCTAACAGGCTTCAACTCCTTTGGTAAAGCACTCAAACCTGGTTCATAAGATTCATAGAATAAATCAATGCAGGCTGAGTTTTTAGGTCTTTTACATTCAGGAATTGTAGCCAGAGTGTCCATAAATCTTGCATAGAGATCATATGATGATTCTCCTTTATGATTTCTTATGCATGAGAGGTCCTGAAAAGAAGTTGCATGATCATAATTGCACGCCTCTTCCTAACAATGTGTTTGGAGCTCTTTGAGGTCAACATGTTGGGGTGATATGTAATCTGAGACAATAGTGGTGTAAGTTTTCTGACCTTGATTTTTGATTTCTATCTTACACCTCTCAACCACATTTGGTGTTTTAGGCCAACAAACATTTGTAGACAAAAAATTCCTTAGTATTCCATATTTTTGGTTGTTTTCAATGTTCATAGCTATCTCATATACCTGATGCAAAGTTTTAGGATCTTTGTCTCTCAATAAATAACTCATCTTTCTATCAAAAGATCCTAAGTAAACAACCAAACATACCTCATCACTTAATCTCATGGAAATAGGAATATCCCTTAATTTTTTAGCAAATCTTATATTGAATGCCAGAACTAGCTCATCATCCTCTTTTTCAATGATCATAAACTGGTTTAGTAAATAACTAGCACTAACCCTTTCACCAAATTGCTCTATGAAAATTGCTTTGAACACTTCCCAAGAGCAGATAGAGCATGGTGGTAAATCAGAGAACCAATCTCTCGAATCTCCCTTTAAAGACTATACAAATAATCTCATGATTACATCCTCATGGTCTATTTCAAAGTCATCCATCAAATTATTGAACTCTTGCAAATGCTTACCTATTGACTCACACTTTGTACCATTGAATTTTTGTAGCTTATCTCTAATGTCAGTTGGGATAACATTTGGGTAACCATTAATACCATTGAAATTTATTGCTCTATCTCTTCTAGTGCTGGAATTTCTTTTATTACATGACAAAGACTACATATTAGGATGCATAGGGTGATTATAATACATTTTCATAAATCCTTATCACCCTTCTCAAACCAACCTTGCAATTAAAAGGCAGTTTGAAATTCTTTTACAACACGACCTTAAGCATTATGAATAATGCATTAGTTTTATTTTTAACTTGCTTAAGACCTTCTAAATGATTTCCTTCAAAAATACTACATACTTCACCTCACAAAACAAGTTGCAAAATAACATTACAAAAGTATGTAACATTTCCACCTATTCCCTTTTCTTTAGTGCTTATTCTCACTTAATAGGGACTCAAAAAATTTCACGAAGTTTACATATGGTTTTCATGTATAGATTTATGCCTTGTTGAAAACCAAAACATAGATAATACCTAGATATGTTGCAACAACTTTAAATTATTCTTTATGACTGGAAATGTTTGTATATTTGAAATATTCTTCACTTTTTCATCAAGTTCTTGAGACAGAGTTGCCACCTCTTCACAGAGGACTAAACTTCAAATATTATGAAGTTCCTTGAAGTATGAATTTCTCTTAGGGTTTTCTTCCACAACAAAGTCACACAAATGCTTTGAGCTTCAACTACAAAAAACTAACCACTAGGTTTAAAATATCAATATCTAAACAAGTTGTTTTGATCCACCAAGCTCTTGACTCTATGATTCATAGTCTTCTACTGAAGAATTCAAACTCGTTCCCCAATAGAGTCACCATTTATGTTGGTGATTTTTCAAGGAAAGCCCAACAATTCTCTAAAGAGTTGCTAGTTCTTATGATGGAGAAATTCTAAGGTTAGTGGCCAACACAATGAGCCTAGGATTTTATAATCCTTACTCCTTCACTTTTGGCTCTATTAAACTTGAGAGGGTAATCCCAAATTACATCAATATGAGATATTTTAAATTAATAATAAATAGATTCAAATTGCAAATAAACCCAACTCACTGAAGATTTGGAAGATCTTTCAATTGAATATATATTCATTTTCTATGAATCAGAGTATTTACATTCCACACAATTCATTTAACATGGGTTTTAAAGAGTGTTGTTCTTATTTCAAGTTCAAGGCTAGGTGTGTTATGTTCTCAATTTTTGTGCTAGATTTAAGTGATAAAATGGCCAGTACCTAAAAATTGGAGCAAGGGAGTCAAATATGTGATAATATTCAATATACAAACTAATAGATCCTAAAAGTACATGAACTACCCTCATGTTGCTTTGCAGGTGATGAAAACTCAAAAATGTCTCAAAGAAACTCTCACTACTTAGCAATCCCAAGCAATTTCATACAAATTTTATATCCTCTTCATGCATTTTAATCAACTCCTTGAGCTAAAGATGAGAACAAGATATAACATTCAAACATAACCATTTGAAGACAAATGAAAACTCAAGTGGCCGAGGACCAAGAGAACAGGTCAATGTAAAAAAGAATGATGAATGGTTTTCAAGCCAAGATTTTAATAGTTCTACAATATAAAACCATATCACAATAATGAGAATATTGATTTTACAATTAAGCACAAAGGACCAAACTAGACCTTTCACAATTTTCATGAAATAACCCACAAAAATTTGGGGCTCCATTAGTGGCTCTTGTTGGGGACACATGCCTCTCGCATGCATGGTGAGATCCCAGAATCATAGGTGAAGTAGACTAGATGCAAAAGGAAAAATAGGACAAGAAGAAAAAAAATAGAAACAAACAAACTATTTACAAAATATACAGAGGCCCAAAAGACCAGAAACAGAAGATCCAACCTTCATCTTGTCAGAAACCTTCTTGTGAGATGCAGGGTTCAACACTGCATTGATCATTCAAGATAATCTAGGTTTCATCTTTCTCCTTAGTGGCACAAGGCCACTAAACCTTGGGGCCCAATATTGCCCCTATAAAAAACCAACCTATTGAAGGATTTAATTTCCTTCAATCCATATGTATTTATGCCATACCACTGCAACAAGTAAAATCTTCGTTTATAAGAAAAAATTATCACCACTGATGCCCAACTGATCACCAACACTATTACTGACATCCATCACAACTTTCATAAGTATACCACTACCAGTATAACCTTTATCATTCTTTATTGTGTAATCAGTTATAAAATGCAAGATTTCAGCACTACATGACATATATGTTATATATTCATCATATGAAAATTTGTCATGCTTCATAAAAATATCTTCTAGCTAGTTTGGAAAAAGAAAATTTTCAAACTCCTTCAAATGATTAGCTTCATGGTATTCACTTCTTCTTGCAACACTTGTTTCAAATGTAAAGAAATCATGTGAATGACTCATGAGGAATTCATCCATGTGATCCTTTGTTTTTTCAAGCCCGCATTCTAACCATGTGTGACATACATAATCAAAATCATCATCAAAGAGATGATTGTGCCTGTACGAATAGGAATTGCTATTTCTCATCTCTAGTGAAGATGGTGTCTTATCAAACAATGGATTTTCCATTATACTTATTTTTCACATAAGAGCCTCAACCTCCTTAGCATGAAGGTCCAAATCCTTCAAGTCATCATTGTACTAAATATCATTGTAATCACTAGAAGAACAGGTAGACACATCTTCAACTTCATTCCCCTCCTCAAATTGTTCAATTCACACATCTGAAATCTCTACCATGTCCACATAATCTGAGACATCACATGGTTAGAAAGCTCTTCAAGCTCTATAGAAATATTACCGACAAATGGTAGCATCCTATTACCCAGAGTTTCATTAGCACACTTCTTATCTGCAATAAATGATTTTTTCACCCCCTCCTGAGGGTAATCAGAGATTGACCATATTCAAAATCATCATCACTACCACAACAAGAATACTCAACAATATTACAAGTTTTTTCAAACCCTTTAGACTAAATGCTCAATCTTATGTCATCCATAGCATAATCAATATTGGGAACTTCAGAAAAACCAGAACTACTTATTTCATCAGTTCCACTAAGACATGCATTTTCAACCTCTGATCTACTCTCCACTTCATGTGGCATATCATTATTTGACTCATATGGCACAACAAAATCACTATAATGGTGGGTTGAAAATGCAATAGCTCATTGATAGTCATCTCTAATCTGTTAAAACATAAAAAAGTATTCACACACCTTGTCAAGCCTAACAGGCTTCAACTCCTTTGGTAAAGCACTCAAACCTTGTTCATAAGATTCATAGAATAAATCAATGCAGATTGAGTTTCCAAGTCTTTGAAATTCAAGAATTGTAGCTAGAGTTTCCATAAATCTTGCATAGAGATCATATGATGATTCTCCTTTGTGATTTCTTATGGAGGAGATGTCTTGAAAAGAGGTTGCATGATCATAACTACATGCCTCTTCCTGACAATGTGTTTTGAGCTCTTTGAGGTCAACATGATGGGGTGATATGTTAAATGAGACAATAGTGGTGTAAGTTTTCTAACCTTGATTTTTGATTTCTATCTTACACCTCTCAACCACATTTGGTGTTTTAGGGAAGAAAACATTTGTAGACAAAAAATCCTTGGTATTCCATATTTTTGGTTGTTTTCAATGTTCATAGCTGTCTCATATACCTGATGCAAAGTTTTAGGATCTTTGTCTCACAATAAATAGCTCATATTTCTATCAAAATATCCTAAGTTAACAACAAAACATACCTCATCACTTAATCTCATGGAAATAGGAATATCCCTTAATGTTTTAGCAAATCTTAGATTGAATGCTAGAACTAGCTCATCATCCTCTTTTTCAATGTTCATAAACTTGTTTAGCAAAGAACTAGCACTAACCCTTTCACAAAATTTCTCTATGAAAATTTCTTTGAACTCTTCCCAAAAAAAGATAGAGCATGCTAGTAAATCAGAGAACCAATTTGTCAAATCTCCCTTTAAAGTCTGGACAAAAAATCTCATGATTACATCCTCATGGTCTATTTCAAATTCATCCATCAAATTATTGAACAATTGCAAATGCTTACTTGCTGACTCACACTTTGTACCATTGAATTTATTTTAGCTTAACTCTGATGCCAGTTGGGATAACATTTTGGTAACCATTAATACCATTGAAATTTATTTCTCTATGTCTTCTAGTGCTGAAATTTATTTTATTATATTACAAGGACTTCATATTAGGATGCATAGGTTGATAATACATTTTCATAAATCCTTATAAAAATTCTCAAACCAACCTTTCAATTAAAAGGAAGTTTGAAATTATCTTACAACACGACCTTAAGCATTCATAATGCATCAGTTTTCCTTTCAACTTGCTTAAGACCTTCTAAATGATTTTCTTCAAAAATACTACATACTTCACCTCACAATACAGGTTGCAAAATAAAATTACACAAGTATGTAACATTTCCACCTATTCCCTTTTCTTTAGTGCTTATTCTCACTTAATAGGGAATAAAAAGAAATCAATAATTTTACATATGGTTTTCATGTATAGATTTATGCCTTGTTGAAAACCAAAACGTAGAGAATACCTAGGTATGTTGTAACTAGTTTAAATTCTTCTTCCTGACTATAAATCTTTGTATATTTGAAATATTCTTCACTTTTTCATCAAGTTCTTGAGACAGAGTCACCACCTCTTCATAGAAGACTAAACTTCAAATATTATGAAGTTCCTTTGAGTATGAATTTCTCTCTGGGTCTTCTTCCACAACAAAGTCACACAGATTCTTTGAGCTTTAGCTACAACAAACTAACCACCAGGTTTAAAATATCAATATCTAAACAAGTTGTTCAGATCCACCAAGGTCTTGACTCTATGATTCATAGTCTACTACTAATGAATTCAAACATGTTCCCCAATAGAGTCGTCATTTTTGTTGGTGATTTTTCCAACAAAACCCAACAATTCTCTAAAGAGTTGTCAGTTCTTATGATGTAGAAATTGTAAGGTTAGTGGCCAACACAACAAGCCTAGGATTTTATAATCCTTACTCCTTCACTTTTGGCTTGTTAAACCAGGGATGATAATCCCAAATTACATCAATATGAGATAGATAAAATTAATAATAGATAGATTCATAGTTGATTGCAAATAAACCCAACCCACTGAAGATTTGGAAGATCTTTCAAGTGAATATCTATTCATTTTCTATGAAAAAGAGTATTTCCATTCCACACACAATTCATTTAACAGGGGATTTTAAAGAGTGTTTCTCTTATTTCAAGTTAGGTGTCCTATGTTCTCGATTTTCTTGCTAGATTTTAGTGATAAAATGGTCAATGCCAAAAAAATTGGAGCAACGGAGTCAAATATGTGATAATCTGTAATATACAAACTACTAGACCCTAGAAGTAGATGCACTACCCTCATGCTACTTTACAGGTCATGAAAACTCAAAAATGTCCCAAAGAAACATTCACTACTTAGCACTCATAAGCAATTCCATACAAAGTTTATATCCTCTTCAAGCATTTTAATCAACTCCTTGAGCTAAACCTGAGAACAAGATATAATATTCAAACATAACCATTTGAAGACAAATGACAACACCATTAGAATTTTCATTCATAATTTGTAAGAAATATACATAGGAGAGTGTTTGCTTCTAGAAAAATATTTGTTTCTACACCAGTAGTTATATAAAACTAGTTTAAGACAATTACATACAAGACATCATTCCCCAAGACCAAATTCTAGCCTATTTACCCCTTATCCTATTCAACATGCTTTTTATAAGATAAGAATTCACTTGAAACCCTATTGAAACTCAAAATTTTGACCATTCTAATGAGCCAAGGAATCCCTTTTATAGAACAAAGGAGCGGCAAGCATCAGGCTCAACTACATTTACTTTTCATTTCATTTTGAGATTATCTGCACCAAATTTTGAGGCATCCCAATTCAGTTACTTTCCATCATGGAAGAGTAAAAGACCAACATTCGAGTATGTGCAAGATGATGATGGGCCAAAAAGTGGTGATATGTAAGTGATATGATGGTCCATGTGGCTAACGAATTTTTTTTTACCCAAAATTGATGAAATGAAAAGGGTTTTTAAAAGAGATTCTCATCTTTCCACCAATATAAATTATGCTTTACTTTGAGTTTAATAAATAATTATTATTCATTTTCTATTTGAATTATGACTAAAGTTCTGATTGATAGGCTGATTGAAAAACATTTATAGCTTTAAAACAGTATCACATTTTTTGAATCCAAAACATGAATCTAATTCTATGCTTCACATACTATAGGATTAAAAAAGAAATAATTGAATTTCATGAAGTTTTGACCAAGTTAAGGTGTTTAGACATACGAGTTTTCATATTTTTTTAAAGTTGTAATAAAAAAATAATAATTAATTATTTAATTGGAAAAAAATTACTAAAAAATATGCATCCAATTGGGACATGGGTCCTCTACTTATATCTAAAATAT
The DNA here is from genome assembly GCA_007115665.2 of Sequoiadendron giganteum. Lineage (NCBI taxonomy): Eukaryota > Viridiplantae > Streptophyta > Pinopsida > Cupressales > Cupressaceae > Sequoiadendron > Sequoiadendron giganteum. Next base: position 907,540,551 of record CM021100.1, on the reverse strand, counting down.
TGTAAGAAAATATTATCATTTTATTGTGGTTAGGGTGGTCAGACAGACACCTACTTATTTTTTTCCAAAAGTTTAAGTACTACTGCATTGAAATCTCAAATTCTCACCAAATAGATTTTATTTGAAAAATAAATAAACCTAGTAGTTTAGAAACTACATTCAATTTTCTATAGATTCTATTCTTACATATTTTTGAAATAATATAGATAACTTATTCAAATTTTTACGTCAAGTTGCCTAACTCTGATTTTTTGAATTTTTATTGCCACTTAAGGGCCTATTTTTTCTAGGATGATCCTGCACATACCCATTCACATGACCTACATGTAGGCACACCATCTCCTCACTCCTGCCAATCGAAGAATATTCTCCACTACCAGCCCTAGCAAAAACATGTGCATATCCCAACGCTAGGAAGCTTGACACCTCTCCTATACACTAGCTTGAAAAAATTCCACATCACTAGAAACAAAAAATCACATGAATGTTGAATAGGATAATGCTGACAAAGGGGCTATGGTTTAATCGAAAACAAAAATGGGTCATAGTCATCAATCAGAGTCATTATTGTCAAAGGATACTAGCCCATGCCCTTTTAGTGGTGGAACTGGAGGAAACGTCACCACCACCTCATCAAAATAATTAGATGGTACTAGAGAGGGGATTAAAATCACCCTCTGAGTTAGTGTCACCCTCATTGTCTAAAGGGTTGTCAGAGAGCTCACTGGGATAATTGAGCCTCCCTGGACAAGCCTTGTGATACTTGCACCTTTACTTTGTCTTCTTTTCGTATCCTACAAACTCCTTACCTTTGAACTTGACTAATTCTTCTGAAACTGTTTAGTTCCTTAGGTAGTAACTGCTCCTAACACCATACTTCATAAAATCTTTGCATCCTCTTCTATCCTTTGGTGTATCAAGAGGGTGATCCCACAATAGTGGTTTACAATTTTTGGGCAAACTAGACACTGCAATTATTATTTTTAACTAAATCTTCACTTCCAGGCTCTTGTAACGGCTAAACCATGAGGAATTTGAAAATGATGCAAACTAGAGTCTCATCAAATTTTGTCTCTAGATTCTAAAACTATGTTTTTCAAAATTTTTGGAATCAGATTGCACTTTTCTTTCCATCTCCCATGAAAACTGGTTTTTTTTAGAAAACAACATTTTTAAAAAGTGATGTTCACTGTATACAGCATAATTTTTTTTGTATGAAGGATAAAATTATAATTTTTTCGAATTTAGATTTGTAACTACGGTATCTAGCACTTTCATTTGGTCTCATAGTTTTTTATTGAATATTTTTTTCCTTAATCAAGTTTCAAAGTCAAACCAATTACAATTCTGACATAGGCGGATTGTATACAACATAACTTTTTCTTTATGAATCCAAATTCAATTTTTTTTTTTTTAATGGATCAAGGACATCAATACCCAACCTCAACATATTTTTTAAAATTTTATTTTGATAATCTGCTATTTTTCCACATGTGTAGACAAGAGATTTTGATTTTTCAGTGAAAAACCTATGTTTAATAAAACTAAAAAATAAAATACATAATAAAAGCAAATCATATTAAAATTATATTCGACGGGTAGCTCATTCCGAGGACTATCATTATCTAGTTGGGCTTCTGAATTTTTCTGCATTTTCATTTTCAAATTGAGCTTCGAAAGACAGTTTTTTACAAAAAAAATCATTTTTTTTAGGAGATAGGGGAAAAAGGGTGTTCGGCCGAACATCCTTTAAGGGGTTCAGGCAAACCTATTTACATTGAAATAATGAAAAAAATTCACAGGGTCCGGGAAAATGACAGGGTTTTTTTTTTTAAAATCCTTATTAAGGGGGTTCAACCGAACCCTAGTTCGCTCGAACCCCTTTATTTTAATATTTCTGCTCACATCTCAAAGGGATTCGAGCAAACAATTTGGTTCAACCGAACCCCTTCACTTTGTGTAGAGGGAAAAAATGACTTTTCCCTTCCTCCACAAAAGTGTTCACCACTTATGTGGGTTGACCCAAGAGTTCCCAGCGTATCATCTTCATCCTCCTAAGTAATCTTCTTAGACTTGAGCAAGCTTAATCTCCTAGACCTCTAGACTGGCCTAACAAATTCCTTTGATTTATTCATCCTCTCAGAAAACTCCAGCCAATTTTGTTTTCTAGCTCAAACTTAATGCAACTTCTGAATGAAGAGTATGGCAAATCAGTCCTCCTTATGAATCATGCAAGTGTGCCAACCATTAATTCTCTAAAGAAGTCTTGTGCACACATGCTGACAATATTCTACCTTGATCCCTATATCCTAACCGTCGATCATGATTTAAAATGCATTAACAGACATAATACCATGCAACCATTCATAATTGAGTTTTATTTGTGTTGAATGCCCCTTTTAGAACAAAAAAGCACCAAGTAGATAAACATGCACTCAATACTTAGCATTTAAAACTATCTTGCCAGAAATACCCGCTCAATCATCGAAAATATTTCATTTGTGTTTCTCTATGTCAAAAACACGGGGATTGATCTAGATCCGATCTCAGGATACTCGCTAATCCACACGTACCATAGGCTGACAAAATTAATGGTCAAGATTTCAAGCATGTGCTTTAAAGACCACAACCAAAAATAGCACAATCTATAAATAATATCCCCTTGACCAAATTTGGAAGCATTCCATCTTTATCAGAAACTAGTCAAGTGTATTTAGCAAGTCCACATGGAAAACACCCACTTGCTCATCGAAAGATATAGGACATAGTCGGGGCCCACATGGGATGGTGGGGAATGGCTAGGATTTAGCCATGTTACTAGTAATTGGCCATTGAGAACAATAACCCCAAAACAAGACCCCACCACCAAATCTAGCCGGTCATCACGAATAGACAAGTGTCGCATTGCCCACTAGCCCGTAAGGCTATCACTTTTTACAAAAACAACCAAACATGGGCACGGGGAAAAATCCTAGATGAGAACATGTGTTGTACCATATACCATTGATCATTCCTCAAACAACATGTACCATCCAAAAAGAGACAGATTTACTTGTAGAAAGTGCCACATGGCCATTGCTCACTAGCCAATATCATTTAAATAACGTAAAATAACATAGGATGGGTTCACATGGAGTGGCAGAGATATGGCCACATCATCAATTCTTTAACCATCGACCCTCTTTGAAATACACTAGTCATCCCTGCCAAATGAGACTGGGTCCACCATTATCTCATACACATGGTTGAAGCCTGCTAGACCGTATGAATAAAATAAAGATTGATAACACCAAATGGGTGCATGGGGAATGGTTAGGATTGATTTCTTTGATCAAACAACTCACAAAAAGAATAATTTGTGTATGCCACATAATTTATTCATAAAAAAGGGGCATGACTAGGTAAATGAGGTAACGACCCATACAAAGGTTAGGGATTTTGAAATTTTATTTATATTAAGCCTTTGACCATTAATACTAGGAAATACATGATATAACCATCAACCTAATATAAGGGGCCAATAAAACAATGCTTATGATGGCATAAGTGACAACTCAAGTGACTGGGGATCGAGAGAACAGGTCAATGTAAAATTATAATGATGAAGGGTTTTCAGGCCAAGAATTTAAAAGTTCTATAATATAAAACTCTGTCACAATAATGAGAATATTGATTTTACAATTAAGTGCAAAGGACCAAACTAGAGCTTTCACAATTTTCATGATAGAATGAGAAATTTTTTGGGGTTCCATCAGCGTATAAGAAATTAATTTTAAAACTAAATGTAAATGAATATATTATTATGAATATACATATGTTACAATAAGATGAAGAGTAAGTATATGCTCAAATCTTGTCTAGGTGGTAATAGTAAGGTTGGTCCACCTGGTGTTTCTTCCTTTAAAAAAAAATGTAAAAAATTATATTTAATATATTCTTGTCAAAGTATCATATTGTGTCACGAAAAAGTATAGCCTTGACACTTTTCACTCATTTGGGCCTTTTCCCTTGGATTTTAGCTTTGTTTTTCTTGGATCTAATGTTGTAATGTGACCAACACATTCACATTAGGCCTTGAATGCTTGCAAATCAACAAAAAACTAACAAAGTCTTACAAGGATGTTGTGAAGTGTTGTAACACATTTCCTCACTTTTCTAGTACTTTTCTACAATAATTCACCTAAATAACCCCTTTCCAGGCCTTATTCTAAAGTGATGTAAGGTTTTGTAATTGACCCACACATTTTTATAGCCCTGTAATCACTAATTCAACCCTTTCTTATGTTAAATTGGTCCCTTAATATACTTTTAGGCTCAACTTAAGTGTGTTTCAGGAGACAAGTTCGTTAATCAACATTAAACACCACTTAATTCCCAACCACCACTTGAATTTTTCCAAGTGGACTAGGTTGCCACCTTGGGAGACCTAGTCTCTTTTGGCATAAAATTCAAAATCAAAATAAAATTGTAACGAGAATTTTCCTCCAAAACCCTAAGGTCGGCCTATCATGTGTTATTTTCAAGAAATTGGGGCATAATATGTATAAATAAGGGTTTTTATCCTCATTTTACCCCCCTAAAATCATTTCATCTTCACAGGCACTCAAGTACTCAATCTTCTCAAGTAAGCTACAAGTATTCAAGCACTAAGCACTTCAATCAACCTCAATTGGAGTTGGTTATTACATATCTTTAGACTTCTTCAACAAGGGCTTGGTGAGTGTTTACATTTGCATGCTATTCAATCATCTTTCCCTTTCATTTCTATTCCATTTGGGTTTGACTAAGGAAAACTCCTATTATCTAACCCTAACCTTTTCCTTCTCTTTGCATGTGTTCTTTGCAGGTTTGTATGTAGATTGTACAAGGAGAAAAGTGTTGAAAAGGGTGTCATCATTCCATCTACAACAACCCAAGTCAACAGAACCCTAGAAGGAGCTAAAAGACAACTTGCAAAGCATTTTATGAAGATTCGAACATGGGTCTTTGTCACAAATGGAAGTAAAAGTGGGCACCTACAGATTCCAACCTCAAAACTCCTAAAAGATCCAGGTGGACAAGGTCGCCATGATTGGTGAATTAGTCCCTATCCTAGGCCTAAAAAGTGGTTTATGTGTTTTTGGATACCCTTTTTCTAGAAATATGTTCTAGAAAATTTTCTCGATAGGAGGACTAGGCCATCCATTTTGGCACAAGTGTCACTATGAGCATCTTCAGAAAATTCCAGAAGATTCCAGAACTCCTCTTCTTCAGCCTTCAGTTCCCAGGTGCATCATTTCTATCTCTTCATGTTTCTTTACAGATTGCATGCATTCAGGGAATTCTTAGTTTAATTTACATAGTATTACATTGTGTGAGCATTAACCTATAATCTTGCTCAAACAAATACAAATATTAACATTAGTTAGTTTAAACAAGACAAATGCAATGCTCCCTATAAAATTCATTCAAACACAAGAATAATGGAAAACAAAGTAAAAAGCAAGTAAAACACAATGAAAAATTATTCTAATGATCAAACCAGCATCCCATAGGGGGATTGGTGCTCCTTGATGTTAAAAGAGAGCCCTTTCCCAATCCCTTACAAGCTTAGATGATGATGATGCAAATGCATGTGATTGTGCATCAATTTTTGTGTTGTTCTCCAATTGTGTTGTAATGCCTTGCTTTTATAGATTCAAGGTTGGAAGAGTGCAATATTTGGATGAATGTGGGATCATTTATAAGCCAATGACAAGATGACACTTGTCAAGATGTGAAAGGATGAGGGTTGAGCACATTTTGGTCAATGTGCCAATTTGAAATTTTAATTTGGATGAATTGACATGTTTAGGGGGGATGAAAGGTGTTCAATTAAATGCCAAGTTTGATTTGTGCAAGAGACATGTAAGAGATGTGTAAGAGCATTTAATGTTTTGTTGGAAGGGACAAGTCCTTTGGAAGGAAGATTCAAATTTGAAGAATATTCCATCTTGATGCCCTTTTGCAAGTAATTAGAAAAATTAATAAATCAAAGAAATGATTTATTGGTGCAAGTGGGTGGGTTAGTTAAGAGTTTAGATTTGACTCAAGTTGAGTCAAAAGCTAGAGAAAGGGTGATTATGCTTAGAGGTTAATTAATCCAAATTAATTAACTTGGAGGATTTTAGGGGTTTGATATTTGATTTAAATCATTTTGATTTATGGAATCAAATAAGAAGAATTTAAGGACTTAATTAAATAATTTGATTTATTTAATTAAATACGATGAAGCTAGGGAATTAATCAATAAAATTTTTTAATTCATTAATAGCAGAATTGGATGTTAATTAGAGCGAAATGCATGATGCTGATTATTTTACGTGTCTACATTTTTCCCCTCTTTGAAGAAATGTACTCGTTGCATTGGTTCAAAGAATGATGCCGCCGTCATCAAAATTTTAAAAAAATTCTGATTTTTTTGGATGCACTAGCAGAAAGAAGTATATTAGTACATTTCCCCCTCAAGAGATCGAGTGAAAAGATTCAATTTGAGGTTGATCTCGCGACAAAGAGGTTCAAAATGGATGTATGGATGGTTAGGCTATATGATCTATATGCTAATGATGATGTAAATGAGATGTTTGGAAGATGCTTAGAATAAAAAATCTATATTATTTTAAACATCTTAAATGATATGACGTGATTATGGAGAATGAGAGTGCAGATGCAGGATGGATACATTGTTAGTGTGAAAGAGGATAGAAGAATGAGAGGAATCAACCCTTGATTCCAAGAAGATGCAGAAGTTCAACAAGCCAACTTTATTAGAAATGATGATGAATGATGATGATGTATTGCTTATCCAGGGATGGGAGAGATAAAGAGCATAACATTCTTTATGTTTGATAACACACATAAGTGCGATGCATCAAGGTATAAGAACTAGGATGGCATTGTGCCTAGTGTGATGGACTTTGACTCATCAAACAGATAGGAGTACTCTTGTTCACACTTGACAAATGAAACCTTATTCAAAATGCAATTCAGATATTCTAAACATCTCGGGCCAAAACATAAAAAGGAAAGCCTTCTTATGTGGTCAACAAGACACCTAAAACATCCTCTCTACAAACAAAAAAAAGTATGCATGACGAAGTTATTTTACAAGAATATCCAACAAGCACAACAAATAAATAGATAATGATCATTGCCCCATTCCTTTGTCTCTAAACCTATTTTGTTTAGGCATCATTGAGAGGTCCTTGGAATGAGCGCAAAATAAGATAAGTCTAAAAACACCAAGATAAAGTAAACAAACAAGCTAATGTTCTTCGTACCGCTAGCCAAGGCTAAAGTATGGGGTTACCTAATATTGATGTCCATCACAAGAAGGTCGCATTCCTAGGACATGTTGTGATCAGGGTTTTGATGAAACTGATTGGATGATAAGCTATTGATACTCCGAGTTGACCAACTTGCTTGCTTATTGACCCAGACTTGAGACTTTGTCGATTAAACTTTCACTTTAGAACCTGCTAGACTTGCTTTTGATTGCCTCATCAGAGGATGAAGGTGATGATCGATTTATTATGAGCAATGATTATTGCGGGTGAAATTGAGATGAGACAAATGTACCATTTTGGGTTTTTCAAATGTTTGGATGTTTTTGATGTTTTGAAAATGTTTTGAGGTTGTTTTGATTTTCGGATTTTCCAATGTTTTTTGGTATTTTAGAGATTTATGAATGTTTTTGGATTTTATTTATCGGGGGCCAATCAAGGATGGCCTTGCCTACGTTTAAGCTCAGAGATGACGTAGTTCATATGAAAATTGACTTGACTACTAATGAGATAGATGGGCAAATGGATTGGAAAATTTCCATTGCGATAGATGCCTAAGGATTGACCCAAAATGTGAAATAGATGGGCAAACAGATTGTCAATGTGACAAATGCCTACAAGACTGACCTAAATGTCTCAGGGGATGATCAAAGATCAACCTTGCCTACATTGAAGCTCAGAGATGACATAGTTTGGAAGACGACTCTATTTTATGATTTTTTTGGATTTTGACATGTTTTGGATATTTTGAATTTTTTGATGGATTTTTGAATGTTTTTGGAATTTTTGATGTTTAGGAAGATCATGAGAATATACACGAATCCAAACCGATGCAGGTATAGGAACATGCCCCCAGTCTAATGCAATAGACTACTTCGATGAAGGCAACACAAACTGACCTTAGGAATATGCCAAGTAGTACTATGTGGAACATGATATGAGCACAAGATCAAGCTATGGTACAGATGCAAATGGATGATGGAAGGATAAATAGAATGTAATGGATAAGTGGATGCACATAATAGGCCATAAAGATCCTGGTGGATGGAGAGTGATTCATTTACGCTTGGCGCTTGTTTTTCAGGTTTTCACCAAGGTACTTTTCCAAAGCGTCACCGAAGTGATTTTCACTAGAGGAAAATTTTATTTTTTTTACTATTTTCAATCATTTTTCTGATTTTTTTGGATTTTTTATATTTTTTAATTTTATTTTATCTTTCGTTGAAAGATTCTAAGTTGATGTTGAATCACCTAGTACTACTGACATTGATGTTTCTATCATAATGTACCATCAGTATCCTGCTTGAAGAAGCTGCTTTGTAAAGATACGTGCACTTGAAAGAAAATTTTGAGAAATTTGTTCTGCTTTTTTGATACCGGAGTTAACTCTATCTTTGTGCGCACATCACAATAGATTTCCTTCTAAATCCTTATGATGGAGGGTCGTTGCCAACACATGGTCAATCTAACAATTAGATATCATGCGTGGAGGCGTGGATGGAATATGTTTAGGAATAAAATATGGATTGGTTGATAGTTTGGAACCTTTGACTCTCCAACTTGGGAAGATGAGCAATGATGGGTGGATGTGGAACTATGCATGGAATTAGGACCAACAACTCGATAAACCTTGTACGTCGCTTGAGAAGCCTACTTTTTCCTTTTTGGACATATTTGATGGATACTTTTCCCTTTTTGATTTTTCCCCATAGTTTCTTTGACTAATGGAGTTTGATAGGGATGGTATTTCTTTGTATTCTTTGGTATCCATATGTATTTGATTTGTCCTTCATGCTTCAGTTCTTCTTTTTCTTTGATTCAAATCTTTCTTTTGTTGTTGGTCCCAATTCGTGGATGGGGTGATGGGTGGATGAAGATTTGTGATATGGCAGGTTGTAGTATTGGCATCAGTTTCATCATAAGGATCCTTCTTGCTCCCTATGTTGATGTTTGCTTGAGACGAAGTTGCCCCCAGTTTTGTGGAAGTATCACTGATATGTTCATATCCCTTGGTTTCTGAATAACCAAGACCTTGATTCCTAGGATTGCCAATAATCTACACTGGTTCTAGGATACCTTGTTCATGCAGACCTAATCCTTTGCCTTGATAATTCATCTGCTCAAAAAAATTATTTGCCACAGGATATGATTTACCTCAGAAACAAGGTGTTAATCCTTCTTTGCTCTATTGTGGATCTTCAAAGGTGAAAACTTCTTTATTGATGAGATAGCTTGCCCTGAGAAAGGTAAGTGATCCAATTTTATAAGTGATAGGATCCTCCATATGTGGGATGATTTCCTGATTGATATTTTTAGCTTGATCTTGTGAAATATCATATTGTAATTCTTCTTCAAGAAGTGTTGATGATTCATTGTCCACATAAAATTCTTCCTCATAATTCATTCTTGATATGCTTTGATACGATGTCTTTGACTCACAACTTCTGAAGAAGCCATCTTCATGATCTATTTCTACTAAGTGTCCATAAGATGTTTTTGATTCACAAATTCTCTAGAAGCCTTCTTTATTATTTTTTTCTTCTATGTCTCCAAATTTTTCTACATCTTGGTCTTGTGCACAAATGTTAAGAGTAGGAGACTATTGTTCCTTGGTAATGATGTCAAGAGTATGAGACTCTTGTTTTGAATGAAGATCATCTACGTGTCCATCCAAAGAAAGCATCTCGTGGGTAGATGGAGGAATATGTGCTATATGGATATCATCATCATTTGTGATATCTTGTATAGATAGAAGAAAACCCATTAGATAATTGTAGTATATCAAATATATGAATTCTTGATCTTGAATGATTTCAGAATTGCTTTTGATATGCTTTGGATCAAGTTCTTGACATGGGTCCATTTCAAAGGATCGATTGTCTACAAGGGATTCTTGTACATTGTTATTAGAAATGGGAAGTGGCTTAATATCCTCTTGTTCTCTGAATGGATTTGGATACAGTGTAGTGTCAAATATTCTTTCACTATTCGCAACCGTGAGATCGAAGGATGTCAATATGTCTTGGAAAGGACCATCACTAGACCTTGGTGATAGATGTTGATCAGGTTTTGGAATAAATTCTTGAGATATGTTCTCAAACTCATTAGGTGATGTAGAGGCATAATCAACATGATCATTGGTGAATGGATCTTCGATTATGTCAATAGGATCAAATAATGTCAACACATCTTGAAATAGATCACTAAAAAGTGGCTCTTGATGTATGGTGAGTTGATCATTGGATGGGGTAGAAACATCTTCAAGGTGTTCATTGATGGATTGATCTAGATCATCATTTTCAACAATTATGGAGGAGAGATTGTTAATGCTATCACTAGTGGTTGAATTCAAATTATTGTCCCCAATAGCTATTAGCTTTTGATCAATCAAGTCTTGGATGATATTTTTTAGTCAAATAAAATTTGATGTTGTGTGTCCCTTTGTTCTGTGAAAATCACAAAATTGTTTCTTGTCATACCCTTGTGGTTTCACCATGGGCTCGTGATAATTCACATAAATGGGGATTTTAATGAGATTTTCTTGTATCAACCTTTGCATGACTAATTCGATTGGTTCCCCAAGTGGTGTGTATTTTCATTTGGTACCTTGTGAGATTGGTACTTTAAATTGACCTTGTGGTGATTGATTTTGGAGATGTAGTGATTGATCTTTGAAGTGTAGGGATTGATCTTTGAAATGTGGTGATTGAGTTTGTTGTTGATATTGTTGATATTGATATCCAATTTCTTGATATTGGAGATATTGTTCTTGATGTGATTGTGGAGACAACTCAATTCTTTGATGACATGGTTCAACCAATGGAAGAGTGTATTGATTTTGGTGTGGAGATGACTCAAGTGGCGCAATGGATCAACTACTTTGGCAAGTGAAGCAATTTGATCTTGCAAAATTTGATCTTGGTTTTGATCTTGAAACTTTTGATATGGTTGATTTGGTTGTTGAGCAAGTAGATTTGGAATGCATCCTTGTGGTGTTTGTTGGAGATCATGGACAAGTTGATTCTGGATAGTGTTCTAATTTGGTGTGATGTTTACATTCAACATGATAGATTGAAATTGAACATTGTTGTGGTTGGGAATCATATTGCCTTGATTTAGGTAACTTTGATTTTTCATGTTTTTACCTTGACTAGGATCAATACCTGGAGTTGCCAATATACTATTGGGATTTCGAACCACATTGGTTTGATTTGCAAGCATATCTATCCCAAAGTTTACCAAGTGTGTATTTAAAATGGTCATGTTTGACAAACTTGTATTTGGCATGTATGGATTTGGTGCGATAATGTTGTTTGGAATAAGACTCATGCATTGATTGTTCGGTTGATAGATTTGTAGGTTTGGACTTTGCCTTTAATCTACCAAAGGGAAAGGTGTTCCAAAATTCAGATTGGGCATACTCACATTCGTTGTACTTTTGACATTTGGAGGAGATGATGATTCCATTCTTAAATGTGAGTTTCAATAATCAATTGGCATTGCGAGACTTGGATAGTTTGATTGATTCGGATTACTCATGATGTATGAATCAAGTTTAAATTCCATGTTTTTCTTGTGTTTTGACCTTGCTGACCTATGAGGGGTTTAGGACCAATGATGAGATGAAGGATGAAAGGGGTGAATGATATGGGTGTTTGAACTTCTAGGAACTTTGGATGAATGCTAGACTTTAGGACTTGATTTGATTTGATTTTGATTGAGGATAGCTTGACTAAGTGTGTTAAGTCAAACAAGGTGATTGTGCACTTGTAAACTCTAGGAAGTTGTGCTATCCCACAGTAAACTCATACACAAGAGGGTAGTTTGACTAAGTGTGTTAAGTCAAACGAGGCGATTATGGATTGAATAATTTAACTAAGTGTGTTAAATCAAAAAAAGATGATAATGAACTTGTAAACCTTTGGAAGTTGTGTTATCCTAGATTAAAATCGTACATAAGAGGATAATTTGGCTAGGTGAGTTAAGCCAAACAAGGTGATTTTGAACTTGTAAACCTTAGGAAGTTGTGTTATCCTATAGGTAAATTCACTCAAGAGGATTGATAATTTGACTAAGTGTGTTAAGTCAAATAAGGTGATGTTGATTTTTCCTAAAATTCTAGCATAACTGATGTTTCCAAAGTTTCCAAGAGTTGTTGGTGAGGTGATGTTTGATTGATGTTTGAAATGGGTGAAAATGTTTGACTTGATCCTAGATGAACCTAAGAGGACTTGTTTACAAGACCAAGGTTTTGAATAACATGTTTTTCCCTAGGAGTAATTCAAACCAAAAGATCAATGTTCACATGGAAAACCATAAGGCCTAAGATTGCAAGAACATGTGTGGGGTTCGATTGGAGTTAATCTTGATTATTGACTTGCTTCTTACCACAATCACTTATTTCTTAGTTTTTCAAACTGAATGTGCAATGTCCTAATTTTCTTTCATCCCACAAAGTGCATTATGCGAAAATCAAGGAAATACAAGCAAAGGTTACCTAGTGTTGAATTTAGTGAGCAAATGGAGATATAAATTCAAATGTTTAGAAGCCTCTAAGGATAGAATTCCTAGGGAAAGCAATAACACTTGAAATTTTCCAATGGTATTTTCTTCCTAAAGGGTTTGAAATTTTGATGATAGTGTTGAATGTTTGTTTTTCCAAAGTTTTAGATCCAAGCAAAGTGTTTTGATTCTGATAACATGCACAATCCTAGGATGAAAAGATAGTATTTTTTGGGATCCCACTTGGATAAATCCAGTTGTGCATATTCAATGCGGATGATTAGATGCTTGAACACATAGGCTTCCCCTTACATTACACTCGCTTCTTGGGTCAACCAAGCATCAGTACCCATGAATCTCCCACAACATAATTTTCATCTCTACAATAGAACCGCATGTATACGTGGGGCGGCTTCAAAGGACATGACCTTTTACACCAACAAATAGATAGGATTTTGGCCTTTGCTAAACAAGGGGTTTTAGTTCGAACTTTCCATTCATATAGATTGACCCATGCGGTGAGAGACCATTGTTTCCCTTCTCGTTGGAGCCAACCGCATGATACTGGATTTTGTTCTAGTACCCACTTTTATATCCTGACTGGAAATACACTTGACTTTAGTGTGTTACCGGTTGGATCATTCCCTTGGGTGAGTACTTTTTCCCACAAGGAAGGTCCTCTAAAGGTGTACAATAGCAAGTAAGTGCACTCGTAGTTTGATCATCTTTGTTTGCGTGAACAAAGAGAGAACACTCGCAATGCCTTTTTCTCACACTAGACAAGTTTGTTCAATTTTAAACCCAAATCAAAATGTGAAGGCAATATTTTTGACAACTTAATATCACAAAAAGACTTTTGATTCTCAAGATCGTTGTGAGGCATGAGAGAAGTGCATACGTCTTTTAGATGATATTACTTTGCAAAAAATATTACAAAACACAAAAGCACATGTTCATTTTAATCTTCAAAGTAGAAAATGAGTTATTTTTAAGCACCAACTTTGAAGTGTGAGAGTTGTTTTGTCGAATTTTTTTAGAACCCAAATCAAAATCTAGTAAGTGTCTAAGGTTCTTTCTAACCAACTTCTAAAAGATCAAATCAGTGATTGATTTTAAACCCAAAAAGAAATGTGAATTGGTTTAAAACAGAAAATGAGAGTAGAAAATGGACGCTCCAAGCATTTAAAAATGTTTTGTTAACTTCAAGTTTTAAGGCTTCAATCTTCTTTAACTCCAAGACTCTTCACTAATTGTTTCCAATGCTTCAACGATGTGAGTTCTTCATGCAAACAAAAATCCCTCCTCTGATAATCATATGAAATTGATTTCAACATGAGAGAAAAAATCCATCATTGTCTCTCGATGCTAACCTATCTAATGATATCATGGGCACCTGTCACCAAAATATCAGTGCAAGAAACCACACTGGTGATCAATACCAGTTGTTGGAATTAAACATGAGAAGAAAAAAATAGAGAAACACAATATTTAATATTGATCAAACCAAAATATTATACAAATATTCTGAGCTTCTACTCATTCAACACCATAGTACTGCATACTCCTTATAGACCGGCCTTCAACTCTTACATTGACATAGCCATCATCATTGTACATTAAAACTTATGTGTCAGATATGTTGGAAATTCAAATTGGGTCAAAATAAAACTGACAAAAAGTTAAACAACATCATGTGCGCTTGTGTAGAGCAGTCAGTATAGAAGAAAGAGAAGTACTAGGGTCAAAACTGATGGATAACTTTACACCCAGTCATTATTGTATTTTTGTCATAAATGGTTTCTCTAACACATCGTTTGCTATGATACATGCAATTGGGACATATGGCACATGAATGTTAGAAAAAACGTGCTTAAAAATATGATGATTACAGTAAAGAGAATGAATCCAATTGAGAACATTGATACAACTAAAGTTTGTCCCACATGAGAATATCTTTTTCTACTATAATTTATTTTCAAACATTAAAAAAAATTAGTAAATAAAGATTGTTCTTAAAGCTGTGAATAGGCTTAGGCGTGCACCACAAAACATAAGTTCTGAACCATCAGCCATGCTAACAACTAGATAGATTTATGCTTGTTCTTAAATTTCATACAAAATCAAGATTAAATATAAAGTATTCTAGTTTGTCATGGGCATTACCTGTGTTGCTAGAAAATCGAGAGGAGATGGTGATGGGATTATCACTGTCCTAACTACACTTGATGAGCCTACCATGCCATAACATGACGATTGATTAGGCAGCCATATCTATACCGAAGGAGAGGAGAGAGATACTCCATCCCACGTGAAATGACAACCAGATAATTATTAAGTGGTGGTGTGAGAGCAAGGATTTGTCAGATTTAGCACGGATTCACTTCCACATTAATGCATACTGACAAATGACATGCCCGATCACCCTCCTAAGCAACAACAGGTCAAATCTACTTGTTGGATGTGGAGCAATATCCTACGTAATACTAGCAGGTGAGCAGTTAAAACATATGTGGTTTGGGCGGCCAAGGAAGTATTAAAGGCTTGACCAACTACTCGATTGGACTTATGTCCATTGATATTTCTATTAGTGTTACTGCACTTGACTGTTGAGAATTGTGTCTCAACCTTGCAAGCTTTTTCTCAAAAATTCTAGAATTTGTTTGTGGTAGTTCTCCACATGTTTATGTGTTGGAAAAAGGTGTATGAGTTGTTAGAATGTGCCTTGTCCCTAGTAGAATATAGGAGGGCTATTTTTAGAGTATAAACAACTCATTGTATGACTTTTATGGGGGTCTAAATTAGAAGACAAAATTAAGGACGAAAATGCGATTTTAACTTGGTTGTTTTCCCATCTTGGAGTTACAAATGACAAGTGGGTAACATGTGGCATGGTTGTTTTGCCCATGGTTTTATAAAACCACAAATGGTTTCCAGGTTGTAAATCACTATATAAGGAGGGCTTGGGGAGGAGTTTAAAGGATGGAGTTTTGCTTGCAAGGCTGGGTGCTAGAAGGATGCTAGTGATATCTCTACAAGTTTGAGTTGAGGTGATGCTCTTGTAAGAACTTGCATTGCAAGTGTATTGTAATCATTTGTTGATTTGGTAATACATTATGTAGATTTTAGAGTGTGGGGTTTTTCTCTCGTAAGGGTTTTCCCCATGATAATCATTGTGTTATGTGCTCATTATTTTTTTTTCATGTTCTTGTATGTTTCTTGAGATTCCTGTAACCAGTTAAGTTGAAATTTGCATAATTGTTCTCTCAAGATTAGCATAGGAAGCGATTCCGCACACCTTTGCTTCCTTACAAGTGGTAGAGCCTGGCCAGTTTTGGTTCTGTTTGTTGGGTATAGGGTTTTTTGAGCTAATCAAGGTTTGAGTGGGAGCTTGTGCATAGTATTTCATTTTTGTATTGCAGGATCGTAAAGATGGCAAGCATGTCAGGGAGGATTGATGTAGAGAAGTTTTCTGGCACGAACTTTGAGATGTGGAAGCTGAAGATGGAAAATCTGTTGATTGATCGGGATCTATGGGATGTGGTGGATGAGAATATGTCAAGGCTTGCAGATCCAACTTTAGTTGCACAGTATGATGTGACCGACAGAAAAGCTAAAGGTCTCATAATATTGTGTATTGCAGACTCAATTCTGATTAATGTGCATGAAGAATCTACTACAAAGAAGCTTTGGAAGAAGCTAAGTGAGATCTACCAAGCAAAATCCCTTGTGAATAAGATTTTCTTGAGGAAGAAGTTGTATTCCTTGAGAATGGAAGAAGGTGGACGAATTTCTGAACATTTGGAAAGCTTTAATATGTTGGTGACTCAGTTGACCTCAGTTGGGGTGCTAATGGATGAAGAAGAAAGGTGCCAAATCTTGCTATGCTCGTTGCCAGACTCATGGGACAGCCTTGTCATGGCCATAGGGAGCACTTCAGTTGTCTTGAAGATGGAGGATGTTGTTGGTTCTCTACTTTCTGAGGAGATGAGAAGGAAGGTCTCTCTAAATGCCAAAGAGGCTTTGAGTGTTCGAGGAAGACCAAAAGAAAGAGGCAAGAACAAAAAGCAGCATGGCCATTCCAAGTCCAAGAATAAGGGGAGATCAAAATCCCCTAGTAAGTCCAAGGTAATCTGCTGGAATTGTGGAAAACCCGGGCACTTTCGAAAGGACTGCAAAGAGGAAAAGAAGAAGAAGAAGAAGAAGCAAGATTCTGATTCTGAGTCCGAGAAGGAAGATGGAGATGCTTTTATCGCAGTCTTGGCCACTAGTGCAAGTGACAATGTATGGTTGATAGACTCAAGTGAATCTTTCCACATGACTCATAATAGAAACTGGTTTAGTAAGTATGAAAATTTTGATGGTGGTAAGGTGTATTTGGGTGATAACTCTATTCTTGATATTGTTGGCCGTGGAAGTATTCGTGTAAAATTTTTTGATGGTAGAATTAGAAGATTTGATGGTGTTTTGCATATCCCGGGACTAGCAAGGAATTTGTTATCTGTTAGCAAACTAATAGATGCGGGTGTGCATGTATAGTTCTCTAAAGCAGGTGTGAAAATGGTAAGAGGTGCTATGGTGATAGCAAGAGGAAGCAGATTGGGTACACTGTACCAGCTTGATGCATGCACAGTTGAGTGCAATAGTACTTCTGATAAGATTGTGAAAAATACTACTCTGTTGGAAAAGGAGAGGGTTTCTGTTTCAACAGATGGTCATGGTTTTTGGGTACCCAAGGGTGCTCTATCAAGTGAATCAAAGTTACCTGTAGAGAAGACAATGTTATGGCACCAGCGACTCGGCCACATAGGTGAGAAGGGTCTATGAACCTTGAAAAATAAGAACCTCATTGATGGATTGAATGATTGCAATCTTGAATTTGATTTTTGTGAGCATTGTATTTATGGAAAACAAAACTGCATTTAGTTTTACTCGAGTTCTCATAAGTCTTCATGTATTCTGGATCTTATCCATTCGGATGTATTTGGTCGAGTTGATGTTTCTTCTATTGGTAGATCAGTCTATAATGTTTCTTTCATTGATGATTTTAGTAGAAGAACATGGGTTTATTTTCTTAAGAGTAAAGCTGAAGTTTTCAGTCGTTTCAAAGAATTTAAAGCAATGGTTGAGTTGTAGACTAGAAAGAAGATAAAATGTTTGAGGACAGATAATGGTGGTGAATATTGCTCTAATGATTCTGATACATTTTGTAAAGATTGTGGTATTAAAAGACAAAAGACAACTCCATATTCTCCACAACAGAATGGAGTTGCAGAAAGAATGAATAGGACCTTGATAGAGAAGGCTAGGAGTATGTTGAATGGTGTTGGACTAGAACAAAATTTTTGGGTTGAAGCTATAGCCACTACCTGCTACCTGATAAACAGGTCTCCTACATCAGCTCTTGTTGATAAGACACCAATGGAAGCGTGGTCGGGCCACAAGCCTTCACTTAGACATCTAAGAGTGTTTGGTTGTGAAGCATATGCTCATGTGCCAAAGGAGAAGCAGAAAAAATTGGATAACAAAGCTGTTAAATGTATATTCATCGGATATAGTTATAGTGTGAAAGGATACAAGCTTTGGGATCCTATTGCACAAAAGGTATTTTATACCAGAAGTGTTATTTTTAGAGAAACTATGCCTTCTTTTGTTACAGCACAGCCAGAACAAACAGAAGAAAAAGAAGATGTGATTCAACTACCTGCTACACCAAAGAAAGTTGAATCGAGGCCCTTAGAAAGACAAGAAGTCGAGGAGAGCTCTACGAGTTCTGAATCATCAGAGGAAGAAGAGGTACCTAAACCTGAACCTAAAAATGAACCAGATCTTGCTCGAAGGTCTACTAGACAAAGGAAACCACCTGAAAGGTATGGGTATTCTCCTGATGATTGGAGGTGCATATTTGCTTTGAATGCTAATATTGATGAACCGAGATTTGTGAAAGAGGCTCTTGGTATGAATGATTCAAAGTCCTGGAAAACAGCCATGGATGAAGAGATGGCAGCCCTTAAGAAGAATGACACATGGGACCTTGTACCATTGCCTGAAGGACAGAATCCTATTGGTTGTAAATGGGTGTTTAAAAAGAAGATGGGTTCAGATGGAAGCATTGAGAAGTATAAAGCACGTTTAGTTGCAAAAGGTTACTCCCAGGTTGAGGGAGTAGATTATGGTGAGATTTTTTCTCCTGTAGCCAAAATGACATCCATTCGATTTTTGCTTTCTATTGCAATAGCTTATGATCTAGAGATCAAGCAAATGGATGTGAAAATAGCTTTCCTTCATGGAGATTTGGAGGAAGAAATTTACATGACACAACCAGAGCACTATGTGGTGAAAGGTAAAAGTCATTTGGTTTGTAAGTTGAAGAAATCCTTGTATGGTTTAAAACAAAGTCTGAGGATGTGGTACCAGAAGTTTGATACATATGTGTTGAGTTTGGGATTTGTGCGTTCTAAATCCGATCATTGTATATATTTCAAATCTGATAGTGATCATTTCCTGGTTATTGCCTTGTATGTCGATGACATGTTATTTATTGGAAAAGGAAAAGGTTTGATTGCAGAATTAAAATCTCAGCTCTCAGCAAAGTTTGAAATGAAAGATCTTGGTGCAGCAAGACACATTTTGGGAATGGAGATTATAAGAGATAGACAAAGCAGAAAGCTTTGGCTAGGCTAGAGCAAGTATGTTGGTACTATTTTGAGGAGATTCAATATGCAGGATTCTAGACCATTGGGTGTTCCTGTTACAATGGGAACAAAGCTTTCTAGCTCACAGTGTCCTACATCCCCATTAGAGATGGAAGAGATGAGTCGAGTACCATACGAAAGTGCTGTAGGAAGTTTGATGTATGCTATGGTTTGTACAAGACCAGAAATTTCCCAAGCAGTGGGAGTTCTTTCCCGTTACATGTCTAATCCAGGAAGAGCACATGGGGATGCAGTAAAAAGAGTTTTCAGATACTTGCGGGGTACTGTAGAGTACTCTATATGTTTTCATGGAATAGGAAACAAGCATTCCTTGGATATTTGTGGCTATGTGGATTCAGACTGGGCTGGTGATGTTGATAGAAAAAGATCCACCAGTGCATATGTGTTTACATTATTTGGTGGTGCAATCAGTTGGATGAGCAAGCGATGGGCTGTGGTCGCTTTGTCCACTACAGAGGCAGAGTATATGGCAGCTACTCATGCCTGCAAGGAAGTCATCTAGCTCAAGAGATTGTGTTCAGATATAGAGTTCAAACAGGGTGCAGTGACAATATATAGTGATAGTCAGAGTGCAATCTGCTTAGCGAAGAACCCGACATTTCATGCTAGGACCAAGCACATTGATGTACAATATCATTTTGTGAGAGATATGGTTGAGGATGGCAAGGTGAAGCTGGAGAAGGTAGACACTTTGGTGAATGTTGTTGATGCATTAACTAAGCCCGTGAGCACAAAGAAATTCAAATGGTGTTCAGAGTCTATGGGCCTCTCGACGCCTAGCAATTAAGTCCATGACACTTTGGATCCCCTAACTCTTGCAAGGTGTTCGACAAGTGGGAGAATGTTGAGAATTGTGTCTCAACCTTGCAAGCTTTTTCTCAAAAATTCTAGAATTTGTTTGTGGTAGTTCTCCACATGTTTATGTGTTGGAAAAAGGTGTATGAGTTGTTAGAATGTGCCTTGTCCCTAGTAGAATATAGGAGGGCTATCTTTAGAGTATAAACAACTCATTGTATGACTTTTATGGGGGTCTAAATTAGAGGACAAAATTAAGGACGAAAATGCTATTTTAACTTGGCTGTTTTCCCATCTTGGAGTTACAAATGACAAATGGGTAACATGTGGCATGGTTGTTTTGCCCATGGTTTTGTAAAACCACAAATGTTTTCCAGGTTGTAAATCACTATATAAGGAGGGCTTGGGGAGGAGTTTAAAGGATGGAGTTTTGCTTGCAAGGCTGGGTGCTAGAAGGATGCTAGTGATATCTCTCCAAGTTTGAGTTGAGGTGATGCTCTTGTAAGAACTTGCATTGCAAGTGTATTGTAATCATTTGTTGATTTGGTAATACATTATGCAGATTTTAGAGTGTGGGGTTTTTCTCCCGTAAGGGTTTTCCCCACGATAATCATTGTGTTATGTGCTCATTGTTTTTTTTTCATGTTCTTGTATGTTTCTTGAGATTCCTATAATCAGTTAAGTTGAAATTTGCATAATCGTTCTCTCAAGATTAATGTAGGAAGCGATTCCGCACACCTTTGCTTCCTTACATTGACCATGTTCGATCCATGTTAAACCCATCTATTTGTATTAGTGAAATATTTGCACTTAATCTTGCCTAAAGCATTTGGCGGCAATCATAGACTACAAAATGTGGCGATCGATTTCACAGTATAACATACCACAATTCAGCTCCAAAGTTTTATATCACTGCACATCGATCAATGTTTCTATTTGCCCAGTTGCAAGTAGGCGAACTAATATGATGTGACTATGTTTTCATTGGTGAGCAGGTGAAAGTCACTATAATATGAGCTTCACAGTTTCAGCAAGCACTACCAGTAAAAATATGAGCTTCTCACATGCCTAAAGAAATTCTGCCTCTTTTCCTGATTTAGAAAAGAAGTCATAGTTCTTTTGACAGTGTTAGCGCATATGATAAGCATTCTATGCACTTACCTTTTAAGTTCGCCAATGGGAATACTAAGTTAAACTTCTCCGTAATGCTCTTTATGGACTATTATTTAGAGAAAAATCACAAAAGAACATACAACACAACCATATTTCTAGTACCGTTAGCAAAAAAATAAAAAAATGAAGATCATTGGTTTGAGACTCGGCAAGACCAAAAATCCAAGGGGAAATAAAAAAACAGCAACCATGAACAAAGAGGACGTAGAGATAGTAGAGAAGATGAGATGCATCCTTTCTCACAGGGCCTGAAGCATAGAAAAGGCATGTGAACTATTTTGACACTAATAAATGTTACTGCAATCGATAGGTGTAAAACAACGAATAACTACTTCAAACCTTTCGAGCTAATTCAATGGGCGGGTGTAAAGTCCACAATCCCTTACCAACATTTTTATTTTCCTATGCAAAAATGGGAAATGTGCCTTGTTTGACAAAATATTGCTAAAAAAATATGTAAGATAGATTGAAGGTGCTTCCTATCAAGTCAGCTCAGTTCATTTGCCCAAGTTGCTTCCTAATTAAAAAAAAAAGACATGCCTTCTGTTGTGGAAGTAAATTCAAATATCAATCACTTGAAAATAACAGCAAGACTATTTAATCTCCAAGCTGCAGAAAGATGGTTAATCCAGTAATCAGAGTAAGCTAAATGTATTTGTAAAAAATGTGTTAAGTTCAGTGATTTGATAGATACACAGCACCTATTCATATTTGATCAAATGCAAGAGTGTGTGTAGCTATGTGAATGGGCATAAATGTAGCACATTTAAAAAAAAGAGCCATCCACCAATTGATCCAGCGAATTCCATCGAAACTTCAACACATTACTTCTAGCTGTATGATTTTTATAATCCTAAAAGATTATTTAAAATTGAAAACAAACTTCAATCAAAACATGTTGCATTAATATCCTATTCAAGAAAGCTACTAAGGAATGCATTAATGTTGTGTGACAACGACTTCAACAGGTATTTTTACAAAATGCTCCACATGGGTAAAAGCGTGCCAAACTAGGCTTTGAAATGAGAAGGATGACACCCACCACCATATGGATTTGGCTCCATGCATCCCAACTTCTGCCTTATTCTTTTAAATCATTGACTACAGTGTGTTATCAAAAGAAACATAGATTTTAGAAAGCAACGAGTTTACAGCCCTGTCTAGAACATTAATCAATATTATATCAAAAGAAACAGAGATTTTGACAGTCCTATATAATGCGTGAAATGAGGTGAGCAGAAACAAGGATTTGTATTTCTGCCCCATGGTGGGTGCCAAAATGTGAGCATTAACCTGCAATCTTTCTCAAAAAAAGACAAATATTAACATTAGTCAGTTTAAACAAGACAAATGCAATGCTTTCTATGAAATTCATTCAAACACAAGAATAATGGAAAATAAAGTAAAAATCAAATAAAACACAATGAAACATTATTCTAATGATCAAACCAGCATCCCATAGGGGGATTGGTGCTCTTTGATGTGAAAATAAAGCCTTTTCCCAATCCTTGACAAGCTTAGATGATGATAATGCAAATGCATGTGATTGTGCATCAATTTTTGTGTTGTTCTCCAATTGTGTTGTAATGCCTTTGTTTTATAGATTCAAGGTTGGAAGAGTGAGAGATTTGGATGAATGTGAGATCATTCATAAACTAATGACAAGATGCCACTTGTCAAGATGTGAGAGGATGAGGGTTGAGCACATTTTGGTCAATGTGCCAATTTGAAATTTGAATTTGGATGAATTTACATGTTTAGGGGGGATGAAAGGTGTTCAATTAAATGCCAAGTTTGACTTGTGTAAGAGACATGTAAGAGATGTGTAAGAGCATTTAATGCTTTGTTGGAAGGGACAAGTCCTTTGGAGGGAAATTTCAAATATGAAGAATATTCCATCTTGATGCTTTTTTGCAAGTAATTAGTAGAATTAATAAATCAAAGAAATGATTTATTGGTGCAAGTGGGTGGGTTAGTTAAGAGTTTAGATTTGACTCAAGTTGAGTCAAAAGCTAGAGAATGGGTGATTATGATTAGAAGTTAATTAATCTAAATTAATTAACTTGGAAGATTTTAGGGGTTTGATATTTGATTTAAATCATTTTGATTTATTGAATCAAATAAGAAGAATTTAAGAACTTAATTAAATACGATGAAGCTAGGGAATTAATCAATAAATTGTTTTAATTGATTAATAGCAGAATTGGATGTTAATTAGAGTAAGATGCATGATGCTGATTATTTTACATGTCTACACATTGCATTAGTTTATATATCAATAGTTAGTTCATTTCATTTCTTTGCAACACTTAGACACGCTAAATCACACACAACACAATCCCTGGTTTTGAATGAGCTCACCAAAAATAGATCCTTAGTGTGAAAGAGAGTCATTTCTCAACCAAGCTCCTATGTGAAAAACCCTAGGAGCCCACTTGGGGAATCCTCTTTCCCTGAGAGTCATATCTTTTTGGTGGTTCATTTTGGTGAACCCAACCTTAGAACACTTCTTTTCACTTCAATTTTTTTGCATTTACATCTTAGGAAAAATCTTACATTGAATTAGGGTTTTGCATTGTTTGCATCCTAGGGTTCCTAAAAGTGCATTAGTGAAAATTTCATGTTAGCTTGCACTTTGCATTGAATTTTCATTGAAAAATTATAAAAAAATATGCATTTCCATTTTGTGTTTGCATCAGATAGGCATAAAAATCATAAAAAACTAGTCAAAAATTATGAAAACTATCAAAAATATCACTACTAGGACTAATTCACCACATTGGGTGACTTAGTCCACTTGCACCATTCAGTATGTAATTTCTAGAATTTTCAAAGCATCTTCTACACTTTTGTTTTTTGGTTCTACATTTTTGTTTTATTTTCTAGAATCCTAGTTATAAGTATTTTAGTCTTGTTTGCTTACATTGCATTTTCATCAACCCCACCTTTAGAAAAATTTGCATTAGTGTTCGGTGTTCTCTTGTTGATACTATAGTGAGATAAAGATCTAGATTCATGGCATCTAATGACAATACTCTTGTTGTAGATCTTGGGATCTCTCAAGCTTCTACTCCTAGTATCTACAATAGTGCACTAGGCCTGGAAACTAATATTAGTAACTCCCTACATTTAGGAGACACACATGTTGACAATAAACTTGATGACCTCCCACATGACAAGATATTTCACATTCATGCAGACCTAGTTGACCTTCAACATGAAGTGAGTTTTGAGACCATTACCACCATTGCCATCCTTACTATAGAAAACATTCATTGTATGCTTGATAGTGATAATTGCCTAGGCATTGTGAAGAAAATCATTGAAATATACCAAAAACATGTCTCTTCCACACCTAGGGTCTCCCAACCAACCACCCCTATTGTTAGCCAAGGACGATCTTCAACTCCTCCTCCCTCAACAATAGCTTCCATTCCTACCTATGCCTCTCCTCATGTGACAACAATAGTGCAACTAATTAGCAATGTGATACCTTCCCTTGGTATTCTTATTTTTGTGGCATCACATCCTTTAGCATCTTCTAATATACCCTCCATTAGCATCCCATCCACTAGCCCTTCCACTACATTCACCCCATCACCACTTTCTCTTCCACCTAACCCCACTTATATCGATCCTCTCATCACACAACTTTTTCACACTGTTTCCTCCATGCAACAACAAATTTCAACCATTAATCAAAACCAACATGGTTCACCCACCCATTATGTCTGCAACAATCCTTTGTCCTTAGAAATCCTCCACACCCCGATGCCACAAGGAATAGAAATACCTAGATTTCAGAAGTATGGAGGGAAGGGTGGTCCTTCTAATCACGTTAATGCTTATACTGCTTTGTGTAGTGATTTTTCTCTTGATGAAAAATTGTTAGCCAAACTATTTCCTAGGACCCTCAAAGACACTGCCTTGGATTGGTTTTCCTCCTTACCGAATAATTCAATTAGTTCATTCAGTGAACTTTTTTATGCCTTTATAAACCATTTCCATGTACAAATGACTACTAAAAGACCTTTGCTTATTTAATGAGATGTAAGTAAGAACCTAATGAGAATACAAAAAAATTTATCTCTCATTATCAGGTGCTTTATTCCTTAATTGATGTCAAGATACCCAATACACATCTTCAAAAGATGTTTACTGAAAACTTTCTAATGCCACTTCAAGATAAACTCACCCTAATGATGTTCCCTTCCTTCATGCACCTATGCATAGTGCTATATGATTATCACAATTCAACTAGTAGTCGTGATACATGATCCAATTCTAGTCAAGTTGAGAAGTTCGACACTACCAACCAAACCAACTCTCAGCCATTTAGAAATCCAAATAAAGGGCATTTGCAATTTAACCCTCCTTCACAAACCCCTCTAGCTATCAATAACCAAGTGTTCACTGTTAGATCCACTATGCCCTTCAATTATGGAGATCCCAAACAAACCTTCATGCCTTTACTTGATACCATCCATAATACCATGACCTAACTTCCCCAACAACAAATGAATGCACCCAATCCTAATAAGCCATAATTACCCCCATCTTTTAACTCCAACGATTATTTCTACTTTCATAGACAAAATGAAAATGACATCGAACAATGTAAGAATCTAAAACACCTTGTGCAAGATCTCATTCATTCAGGATGTCTGCCCGTTGCTGGTATTAATGATAAGGCAATAAGTCTATTGCACCCACAAACCAAAATCTACAAATCTTTACCAATCCCATGCCTAAACATAATGTTTCCTTTGTCAAACCTAGTGAAACTTCACAAAATGATGTTATGAATGTTGATACACAAGATGAACATTCTAATTCTCTTTTGAATGTGACCTATGTCAAGCCTATGGATGAAATGGTAGGCACAATTAACGTCATCCCTCATAAGGGCCAAACCAACACATCTTTTGATATTGATTTTTCACCTCAAGACATACTCATATATCTTCACGATGGTCATGTCTACATAGTCAACAAAATCTATGATGAGAATGTGATAACACAAGAATTATTGGTACTACATGATATTTCTCAATATTTTTATGATAAAACTACTGCATGGATCAAAACACATAATGGTTTCACATGCCCTACAATCGGATTGATCACTCTCCCATTATAGACAAGCCATACTACATTTGACGTTACATTCTCTATCATCTCACAATCGAACCAATTTCATTTTCGACTAGGCCACCAGTGGCTTTGTTCAATGAAAACTGTCCTATATGTTCTTTACAAATGTTTGAATATTCTTGTTGATAATGAATCCACCATAATGGCTTCAATCCTTTATCCTCCAAACACAACTTTTCTTTAAAATCCTTTTGGCCCGAGCCCATGGAACCCATCACCCCTAGAAGAGATTTCTTTTTCATTTCCTATCAGAAGTTTAGAGCAAAGAAAATATTTGAATGATCTCTTTGCTACATGCCTCCATCTGCATCTGAAACATCCATCCTTGATGAAGCTATGTTACAATCCGAATCCAACATGCCGAAACAAACAACACCTAACACCTCTTCTACATTATCCAAGAGGCCTAGAGATCATGATAGTAATTCCATCTGTAGACACTCAAATTTAACCTCAAATCACATTACTCGTCTATTGATTAAAATGATCAATTCATTCAATACTTTATTCTATTCATGCATTTCATCAAACCATTAAATCATTGCATTATCATTTGCATACATCACATTATCGTTTTGCACTATCATTCATTATCATAATCATTCACTAGCATTTCATGATAAAACTATATTATCATTTAAATCAAATCATTTGCATAAATCATTCACTTCATATTGCATTTATATAAATCATTAAATCATTTCACCACATGATCATTCATAATGCATAATAAATAATAATTGTTCATAAAACATTTCATAACCATTCATAAATTAAATAATTTCATTTCGACAAATTATCATTCTTACATAAATCATTCTCGTAAAAATATTAAAATAATTCATGATAAAACATTAATAAATCATTTTCATCCACATTAAAAATATATGCATTTAATTATTTTATTCAATCCTTCACCATTCATTTAATCTATCTTCTTTATCATTTCCACTCATATGCATTTCATTTCACTACACCATGTGGGATTCTAAAAATTCATTATTGCAATATCCGTTTATCCCACATTTCTCATTCTCAACCTCTTTGTCATCAGAGATTCCTATTTAAACAGGACTCTCTTCTCATTTTGACCCCTACACAAATTTGTAATACTTTTTCCCACTCGGCATAGCCTCTTGCTACATTTTGTGCTCACAAAAATCTGAGAGCAAATGCATAAAATAAGATCTTGGTGAAAGGGAGACAATGGAGTTATGTTCTTTTAAGTGCAGATTTTGATTTCTTTTAAGCAAGTTTGTGATCTTAGTGTAGTTGCATGTTTTTGTTGGTTTGCATTTAAATTAGAATTACTCTATTGATGTGGGCTGAAATGATGGTTCTTACTCCATAGAATCATGCATTTTTTTTTTTTGGGCTCTACACCATCCTACCTCCTCACATCAAATTAGTGTATAAAGCCAAGGAGAAAGTGGATGACCCACCTATGGTTCCTCCCATTCCTCCCCTAGGAATGACAAGCAACCTATAGTGGACCAACCCATTCCTTCTCAAATTCAACTTGAAAAAAGAATAAAAATAAATAAAGGAGCAAAGGAGTGTAGGCATCACCATCGTGCTCTTGCTTGTCAGACATGTGATATAGAAAATATTGAAAATCAAAATCCACATTCACCAAAAGTAGTGCCTGACAACCCTCCTCTCCCACCACCACAGCCTGATCCTATACCTCAATCACAACAAATACTACATGCTTTAGTTGATATTGTCCTTCACCCTCATATTATCATCAATCTAGATAATGATGAGGAGAACACTAAAATAGATGAAGAGGTCCACAACACTTTGAATACATTATTTTCCTCTTCCAAGAGCATACATGATAATTCTCCTAGGACAAGCACTGATCTTGATGCTAGTTCTGCAATTGGTGTTGTGCCTCTAACTAGTCACCCACCCAAATTTTATACTTATCACGATTGGGAGGCAGATGACTTGCTTGATGATTGACAAACATTTTCCTTACTAGACTTTTTATTTTTTCTTTTTCTTTTGCATGTTTGTTTGTGTGTAATGTGTTCCCCGTATTGTTATGTTTGATGTTTTCTCTTTCTTTGTGGCCTTCTTCTATTTGTACCTTGCTTCTTCTATTAGTCATGCATTCATTTCACTTTTCATTTTTCTTGTTGCCCTCCTTTCGGGGATGATGCAAGGCATTCAGACCGCAATGTCTCCTTCATGTTGACCCAAACGGACCCTTTTCCTTTTATTTTTCTCTTTTCCTTCCTTTTGAGGATGATGCAAGTCATTGAGACCGCAATGTCTCCTTCATGTTGACTCAAAAAGACTCTTTTTCCTTGTCTTTTTCTTTTGATTTTGTTTTCCTTTTGGGGACGATGCAAAGTGTCGATACATCCTATGTCTCTTCCATGTTGACCCAAAATGACTTCTTATTTTTCTTTGTTTTCGCTCTCTTTGTGTCTTTCTAGTTCTCTATATTTGGGGGAATGATGATAGTTTTGTGCTCTCTAAACAAATATTGCAACAACAAACATACTGACCCCAAATCCATAGATCTCTTATGTGTTTAGTGGTTTTCATTTTGGGGGAAAACCCCTTTCTCTTTTTTTTTCCTTTTATTTTACATGGCACAACCTCCCTTGGAAACATATCACTTAGGATAAGGCTTTCCAAGTAGGCTCTCATGTCCTTTTTTTTCTTTTTTCCTTTTGCATTTCTCTACTTTAAAGTAATTTCTCACAAAATGGTGTGTAGCAATTTCTTTAAAGTGGGGCCATATATTGACATTATTTATTTTGCATTTTCTTTTCTTTGTCCTTGGTTCCTAGTGTAGCTTTATTACTTCATACAATGTGTTTCTCGCTTGGTGGATGACATTGGGTGTAATTTCCTTCCTGAAAGTGACTTATCGTAGCATATTACATTCCTCTTAGCAGCTTGATCCAATGCACCACATCCCCTATATTATGAATTTTATATTCTTTGATCGGTCCTCTCTTGGAGAAACTAGACACAATGTTCCCTAGGTCAAAGACCTCACATGAATGAAACAAGACTCCTTGGAATCCCCTTTTGCATTTTACCTTTTGCATTTTTACATTTTACATTTTTGTATTTTGCATACATGACCAACTTGCATAGCACAACTTGCATGCCTATGGTGCCATCTTGCACTTGTTCATGTGATCCAAGTATATGTAGCTTTGCTTGTCTCATGAAGGATGAACCCTTGTCTTTTGTGGTGTCTTATCAATATTATTAGGAGGTATAACTTTGGTATGATTCAACAGGAAGCCCAACTAGTGGGACGACTTTCCTCATAGCCACTTTTTTGTGTGTGAGTGCATACCAATCGAGTTTATGTTTCTCACCCTTTTGGGCCTTCTCACTTGATAGACAAATGAAAGTATCGTTGCCCCAAAGTGAGTACACTTCCTTTCGGAAAAAAACCTATATCTAATCCACAACTAGCTAGACAAATGGTCGAAGCTTGATCTAACTTTCCCTCTCTCTCCACTCCTTCACGTCACTTTATTGTGTGATCTTTTGTGCTTATGTTTTGTTTTCCATGGGATCCTGATCTTGGGGGTTTGATCATCCCTCTTGGTTATAGTCATCTCATCTTACTAGCATGAATACATTGATCCCTCTCGATATGCATGATTCAACTATTTTAGTGTGAGTTTGAAGAAAGTTCATCCTCTCACTAAATTCGGGGCTAAATGTGTCACCAAAAAGTATAGCCTTGATGTACTTTTCACTCATTTGGGCCTTTTCTCTTAGATTTTAGCCTTTTTTTACTTGGATCTAATGTTGTTATTTAGCCAGCACATTCACATTAGGCTTTGAACACTTTCAAATCAACAAAAGCCTAACAAAGTCTTGCAAGGGTGTTGTAAAGTGTTGTAACACATTTCCTCACTTTTCTAGAACATTTCTACAATAATTCACCTAAATAACCCCTTTCCAAGCCTTAGTCTAAAGTGTTGTAAGGTTTTGTAATTGACCCACACACTTTTCTAGGCTTGTCATCACTAATTCAACCCTTTCTTATGTTAAATTGGCCCCTTAATGTAATTTTATGCCCAACTTAAGTGTGTTGCGAGACACAAGCCAATTAATCAACATTAAACAACACTTAATTCCCGACCACCACTTGAATTTGTCCAAGTGGACTAGGTCACCACCTTGGGTGACCTAGTCCCTTTTGGCATAAAATTTAAAATAAAAATAAAATTATAACAAGAATTTTCCTCTAAAACCCTAAGGTCAGCCTATCATGTGTTATTTTTGAGAAATTAGGGCATAGTATGTATAAATAAAGGTTTTTATCCTATTTTTACCCCCCTAGCATCATTTCATCTCCACAAGCACTCAAGTACTCAATCTTCTCAAGCAAGCAATAATCATTCAAGCACTAAGCACTTCAAGCGACCTTCATTGGAGCTGGTTATTGCATATCTTCAAAATTCTTCAACAAGCGCTTGGTGAGTGTTTACATTTGAATGTTATTCAATCATCTTTCCCTTTCATTTTTATTTCATTTGGGTTTGATTTACTATCATGGGGTTTGACTAAGGCAAGCCCCTATTCTCTAACCCTAGCCTTTTCCTTCTCTTTGCATGTCTGTTTTGTAGGTTTGTATGTAAATTAGTCAAGGAGAAAAATATTGAAAAGGGTGTCATCATTCCATCTACAACACCCAAGTCAACAAAACCCTAGAAGGAGCTAAAACACAACTTGCAGGTCTTTTTTTGAAGATTCAAACACGAGTCTCTGTTAGAAATAGAAGTACAAGTGGGCACCTACAGATTCCAACCTCAAAACTCCTGATGGCTCCAGGAGGACTAGGATGCATCATTGGTGAATTAGTCCCTATCCCAAGCCTGAAAAGTGTTTTTTTGTGTTTATGGATACCCTTTTTCCAAAAACCCGTTCCAACAAAGTTTCTCGGCAAGAGGACTAGGTCGCCCATTCTGGTGTAAGTGTCCCTATGAGCATCTTTAGCAGATTCCAGAGCTCCTCTTCTTTAGCCTTCAGTTCTTAGGTGCATCATTTTTGTCTCTTCCAGTTTCTTTACAGATTGCATGCATTTAGATCATTCTTAGTTTACTTTACATAGTATTACATTGCATTATTTTATATTTCAATAGTTAGTTCATTTCATTGCTTTGTAGTGCGTAGACACACTAAATCACACACAACACAACCTCTATCCTTGAATAAACTCACCAAAAACACATCCTTAGTGTGAAAGAGAGTCATTTCTCAACCAAGCTCCTAGGTGAAAAACCCTAGGAGCCCACTTGGGGCATCCTCTTTCCCTAAGAGTCATATCTTTTTGGTGGTTCACATATAGATTAATATAATTCTGTAGAGATTCAAATGTCTATTTTTCAGCCTTATAAAATTGTTAAGACTTTGTAACAAGTAGATTTAAGCTATGTTGAAAAATAAGAATAATTTATTTTTAATAGATTAAATTGATCAATCTGTTTCTATATTTTTAACATCAAAATCCATAAAAAAAAGATAAAAAAGACTTAAATTTTAAATAAAATTAGAAAAAATAACTTACAAACTTCCTTCCCTTTAATCACCATCACAATTGAATAAATTGTATACGGATGTTAATTTTTATTCTAAAATAAAAGTGTTTCAATTGGGAGGATTCCCTAAGAATTGTTATGTTTTTTCTCCCCAACTCTCTAATGGATGACAAAAATTTCTGTAGCTTTCGAACTTTACTATGTAAAATTCATCCATACCATCGAAAGTGCGACAGACACCGTCAAGCCAAACTTTTCCCATCCGCAGATTGGCTTCTAGTGCGTGGAATTTTCATGAAGCTTCTTAATGTTTGTCGCAGTCTGATTAAATTCTATACATTCATAATTTCTGAAGCGTACGACTTTTGTTAGAATTTCAAGATTGGTTGGCCACAAGATAGGGTTTCGAAGGCTTATTCCACGCAAATTACAGTCAAAGTCTTAAGGTCTCAAAAGTTTATGGAAGACGCACTATAAAATGTCTCATAAACTACTGGAAAACAATATTTGGACTGAATCAAATTCCACCCACTCATAATTTTTATGAAGAAAACTGTCATAAAATATATTAAAATAGCACAAGATTGCCGATAATATCATTGACATTAGGAGTTGTCATTATAAACTGCACTACGATCGCCCGTGTAATGATGACGTTTAGGCAGGAGCGCAGAGAGCATTTCTAATGATGAGCTCATCTGGAAACTATTGAGAAGGCACATTTCACCATATTTATTACTTAATTGAAAATAGAATACAACAGAGTTTTTATTTTCAATTACGGTCAAATCTGCATTCTGGATAGTCGTTTATACACTAGCAGACATTCTCAAATCTTATGCATTCCGCATTGCTCTCCTTAATAATATGAAAAGTACGTAAATGCTCAAATCTTGTCTTACCGAAATAGTAAGGTTCATCCACATGACTCTTTTTCTTTTGAAAAACGAACAAAAAATTTATTTAAATGTGGAATGCGGAATGCATAAGCTTTGAGAATGTTTGTACATCCCGCTCTTCGATAGTTTTGCTTTTGTGCCCGTGCGGTACTCCGTCGGACCGTGGGAGGAAGTAATTAGGATATGGCTGATTTGGAGAAGTCCCCAAGCTGTCACAGCGTGTCTTCTCACAAGGTTTTTCCCAGCCATGAATCTGTTACCTTCCAAAAATCGCAGAGCCGTCACTCCAGTGGCCATTTCTGTGATTTGGAAATTGAAGGTAGTGATGATGACGTGGAGCAACACGCCGAGATGGAGGTAATAAGCCTCTCTAGTTTGCCTCACTTTCCTGACGAGGATAACGTTGTGCCACCGCCCACTTTTATCAACGTGCCTTCGGAGCAACTGTCAGAAGAATCGCGTATATGGGTGATATTGCTGGATCAGGGTCTCTTTACTGTATACAAGCGTCTATTCCTTCTCTCCTTCGCACTCAATCTGACCGTACTCATCATGGCCGCCACCGGCCACTTTCCATACGCTAAGAAAGAAGCTGCTCTCTTTTCTGTAGGGAATATTCTGGCGTTAGTGTTTTGCCGAAGCGAGGCCATTCTTAGATGCGTGTTCTGGTTGTCGGTGAAGGTGTTAGGAAGGCCATGGGTTCCGCTCCCTCTTAAGACTGCCACAACATCGTTCCTTCAGTCTTTAGGAGGAATTCACAGCGGCTGCGGTGTTTCCTCCATTATGTGGTTAATTTATTCCCTCGCACAAACCCTTCGCCATCCTGACACCACCTCCCCGGAGATTAGAGGCGTGACATTGGCCATATTGGGGCTCCTCGTGACAAGTTCAGTCTCAGCATTCCCTCTCATCCGGCATTTACACCACAACGTCTTCGAAATATTCCACCGTTTTGCTGGCTGGGGTGCTCTAGCTTTGCTTTGGGTTTTTGTCATGATCACTGCAGCTTACACTCCTGCCCAGCAGTCCTACCAGTTACGTGGCTTGGATCTTGCTAAGAAGCAGGATTTCTGGTTCACTTTAGCAATTACCTTACTTATAATCCTGCCGTGGCTGACAGTGAGGAGAGTTCCCGTGCAAGTATCGGCTCCTTCTGGTCACGCTAGCTTACTGAAATTCTCCGGCGGAATCAGAGCGGGACTCCTCGGGCGCATTAGCAGATCTCCCCTCTCAGACTGGCATGCATTCGGAATTATCTCCGATGGAAAAGATGAACATATGATGCTCGCCGGAGCGGTGGGAGATTTTACTAGAAGCTTGGTATATGATCCCCCAAAATATATATACACTCGTCGTGTTCAATTTGCAGGGCTGCCTTATCTGATAAACATGTACAACAAGGTGGTCGTGGTGGCCACAGGCTCGGGCATCTGCGTGTTCCTCTCCTTCTTGATGCAGCCTTGCCCAGCAGAGGTTTATGTCATTTGGGTGGCCAAAGATATAGAAAAAAACTTTGGACACGATATTGTGAAATGGATTAAAAGCTACCCTTCTGAAAAGATGATTATTCACGATACAGCTTTTCTGGGTCGTCCAAACGTACCGCATATGACAGTGGAAGCAGTGAGAACATGGGGAGCAGAAGTGGTGATAGTTACTAGTAATCCGAGTGGGAGCAGAGACGTGGTGAATGGATGCAAAACCGCGGGAATTCCAGCGTTTGGTCCAATCTGGGACTCTTGATTATATCTTCTTATTATGTAATTTATACCCTACATATAGATAGAAATACCTTAGAAATACACATAAAACAAGTGTCATATAACATTAAGGTTTATGATAATAAAGTTATCTTAGTGATTTGTAGTTTATTATTGTTGTTAAATAATTAATTATATTTTCATAAATTGAAAGTTGAAAAAGTTATGTTTGAATTTTTTTATAAATGTAATATTGTAACACATTCAAACATAAATTTCAATAATATTATTATTATTTTCTATTTAATGTTGTGCAAATATATATGTTATTTAACTTTTCCAATATGATATCAGAGTTCTCGACTAAAATCATTGAATACAAGGGAAGTATGGAGGGTCACCTCTTATCAAGCTGTTAATATTAATCATTGATTAACTTAGATTGAAAACCACAAATGATTTAAATCTACCTGCAATTTTTGTAGATGCAATGTTCTAGACATTAGAAATGAGCATTTAGTTTTGCAAATACTCTTAGCAACTAACAACAACACAACATGGTGAGAATATTTGCAAAAAAAAAAAATTGCAATTTAAAAAAAAAAAAACATTACAACTCTAAGTATTGCTTAAGGTTAGAAAGCACACTTTGTAGAGGAAGATATACTATTCAAGATGTAGACAAGGCATTGATATTATCAAGAATTTTTTGCTCAACCAAAGTGCAAAAAACATTAATTTATTGTAAAAGAAGCACAACATGGTGAGAATAAATTTTGCATATTATAGTTTTTTTCATATACATTATTTTGGAGTGATAAGGTTGATATAAAATTAGTGAAGTATTTTTTTTTAAGATCAAGACTCTTTAATATCATTATTCTAGGTTCAATTTTCATACTTGAAAAAATAAAATTCAAATTCAAATTCAACTTATGAGCAAAAATAATGGGGAATAGTGAATAGGACTTAAACACCATGTGCATATGGAAATAAGTTATCAGAATGACATAAAAGAGATGATAAAGCTAAAGCTATTATTGTTCTTGATCTTTTAAATACTTAATTACATCTTATAGATTATGATAAATCATCCTAAATTTTTTGGGATAATTTCAATAAAAATTTTGGAGCAAAGAAGTTAGTACAAAATTTTCTCTAAAAAATTAAAACTATTTAGATTCAAAATGGAGGATACAATCACTATGTCATATCACATCAAAAATTTGAGGTCTCCCCTTAGAAAATTGGTAGAACTCAAGGCTTTGGTAGTTGATGGAGATGATAAGGTTATTTGGTTGAATAGTTTGTCTTCAAAATACAATAATGTTATTTTTACACTTAGTCAAATAACTTCTCAAACACTAGAGGATATAGTTTCAACCATTTTAGAAAAAGAAAGAAAAAGGTTATAAAAATTATGTATATACTTGTTTCAATTAACATGTTTTGTTGTGTGGAATGTAAAACCTAAGTGGAGGTGTTGGAACATCAAGGTTTAAGTTAATAAAGTCAGTTTAGTGACTTGTAATTTATTATTTTTATTTAAAAAATATTTAGTTGCATTCTCATAATTTTGTGATTGAATAAGTTATGTTTGAAATTATTAATAAAAAAAAAGTGACACATTCAAAGGTAACTCTCATTATTGTTAACTCACTAACCCAAAGTGTTTGACCCTTAAACACTCACTCACCCATTAAGCTAGAAAACACACCCTTGATAGATTTAAATAACAAAATATAAGGATGAACAATACTTTAAATGCATTTCCATCAAATTGCTTATGCATGACTTACATAAGGGTGCTGCCACAATAATGGGTTACACTTTTTGGGACATCGTAATTTTTGCTGAAATCACACATTTTTAGAAAATATAATGATTTAAGTCTTAAAAAGGTTCCATTTAAAAGATTTTAATTGAAGAGGGTTTGATCAAACCCACTTATATCAAACCCCCTTGGATAGAAACTCTCTAGTTTTAAACCATGCGTATGATGGAGTCTCCTCTACACCTAGCAAAATGTTGATAAAAAACCACTTTTGATTTACCTTTTAGGGGATCAAATTAATTGATTTAAAAATTTTCTTTTGTAAACATGCAATACTTATTATAAGCTTCCCAAAAAGTATAGTTTTAAATATATTTAATTTTATTATTATATTTATTTTTTATTTCTTTTGAATGGAGGTTTTTCAATGAACATCGAGGTCTTTGTTTCACACATACGAAAAAATAGGAAATGAGAGAAAAAAAATTCTAAAGTATACCTGTACACTAGATATTGATGTCCTTATTCCAACAAAAAAATAATAAGTTGATTCAAATGCATACAAAAAAAGTTATGCAGTTGAAAGTATAATATATCGAAATTATAATTACTCTAACTTAGAAAATTAATTAAAAAATATATATGCAACAAAAAATTCTGAAAAAATATCCATCCACTAGATATTGGTGTGAAAAAACTGTATTTAAAAAACAAGAATTGTATCCTTTCTATAAAAAACGTTACGCAGCTGAAAGTAAACATCACTTTTTGAAAATGATATTTAGCAAAAAAAATAAGTTAATAAAAATTACATATAAGGATTCACAATTTATTTTTTGATTTTAAAAAAAATATAATTATAATCTACGCACAAAATATCACAAATCATTAGTTTGCTTCATCTTCAAATTCTTAATGGTTTAGCTTCTATAGGTGTACGAAAGTGAAAATCTCATGAAAAATGTTGATTTCAATGTCAAGTTTTGCCAAAACGTGTAACCCATTATTGTAGGATCACCCATAAATTTTATACATAAAATTAAGTTCACAATAGTGAACATCAAAAGCTCATAAAATTTGAGATCGATTAGCATTAGATTATGAGATAATGAAAATTCTAGAAATTTGAAATGGTGGAAAATTTGGTTATGAGATGCTTTTGTATTTCTTAGGACATAGAGCACACCCACTTTCCAATTTCAGTCAAGGATAACCCTAGAGATCTCAATACAAAGGAGAAAGATATATTGTAATATGGCTATCCTAGGGTTTGAATGTAAATTAATGAGGGGTTCACCAAAAAGCTAGGGCTTAGAAAGACAAATGAAATGCAAGATGAAATGCTTAACCCTAATTCAATGCAAACTTTAACTAACGATCTAGAAACGAAAAGCAAACATAATAACAAGCTACAAGATGAAATGTGTGCACCTACAAATCTGAAGATGACTGGAAGGAGCTCTAAAATACTAGAATTTTTTACTTTAATACTGAAAAAGACTCATTCGCCAGGCTGGGTGAAT
Organism: Sequoiadendron giganteum; assembly: GCA_007115665.2. Classification (NCBI taxonomy): domain Eukaryota; kingdom Viridiplantae; phylum Streptophyta; class Pinopsida; order Cupressales; family Cupressaceae; genus Sequoiadendron; species Sequoiadendron giganteum. Next base: position 907,502,489 of record CM021100.1, on the reverse strand, counting down.
AAGTCCAAGATCTGGATTTTTAGTGCAAAAACATGAATCTAGGAAATGGGTATCTGAATCTGTAAAAATATAAATTTTGACCAAAATTTGGACTCATTCACTAGAAGTGGCGAATCAGTCATGTTAGAGTTTTCTAAAAATTTAGGATCTAAATCTTCTCTTCTTAGTTTGCTCAATCTTATTCTCTAGGTTTCTTGATCCAAATCTCTGTAAATCAACATGTAGGTGTTCTCTAATATTCTCCAATGCTTAATGACAACTTTGACAACTTTCTCTAATCTTGCTCCTCAATGTGTCTTCAATCTAAACCTACAAATCACACACAAACCTAGCAATAAAATGCTGCAAGAATGTATGAAATGGCTCCAATGGATGTAGATATTGACTCTTTCTTGAAGGTGACAGATCTTGAATGAAATGCTACCTTGAATCATAAAATCCTACATCACAATTATTAGCTCAAAAACAAACATGATGCATGAAGTCTTTGATATGATGCTTGATGCTTGAATAATTCTCTAAACTGAATGATAATCAACCCTTGAATGCTCTTGTGAACTCAACTTTTCTATAAGGATGAATACTTGAACTCTTAAGGTCACTAGATTGCTTGTTAGGATAAAATAAGTGAAAGAACCTTGTATTTATACTTAATTATGTAAGAATTTCTAAAATTACAATACTACAAGCCGACATCAAATCTAGGAGGTAAAATATCTCCAAATTTTTGAATTAATTTTAATTTTGGACCACACGAGACTCATTCACCCAAGGAGGCAAATGAGTCCCATTAGGCATAATTTATGGGACCATTTTTAAAAATTCTTAGAAAGGTGTGAAACTAGGTTCGAGACCCAAAAACCTAGGTGGGAATCATTCACCCAAGGTGGAAAATGAGTCCTAGATCACTAAATTTGGGCCACACAAGCTGAAAACACTTGAATTATGATTGGGTGTTGCTTTGTGTTGGGATTATCCTCAAAAAGATACATTAAATGAGGCTTGTGGATGTAAAATAAGCCTAATTAAAACATAAGAAAGCCCAATTATTTAGTAAAACTATAGAAAAGTGTGAATGTGTGTTACAACACTTTATAACACTCCAAATAAGGCATCAATAAGAACATTTAGTTCACAAGGGCCAAAGACCTAATGTGAATATGTTAGACATATTACAACACTAAATCAAGGCCATGTTAGGGGGGACCTTTTCTATCATTATATCTAGCCCCCACTTTAATGGCGGGAGGAACTTGCTTCCAACTCACAATAAAGTAGACCAAATTTACCAATGCTAGTAAGATAGGACAGACATGATCAAGAAGGGTTAAAATTCATCAATGTTGGTAAGATAGAATGACTATGATCAGGAGGGTTGTGCAAGCCCCCACAACCAAGGTCCTATGGCAAACCAACATAGGCACAAAAGAACACACATGAAAATGATATAAAAGCAACAAAAAGGTATAACAATGCATTGAAAAAGACATAGAGAGGAGAAAAATCAAAGGAAAGGGAGTGGATCAAGCTTCAACCATTTTTCTAACACGATGTGGATCGGATCTAGCCCATTTGTCCAAAAAAAATTGCATACTCACTCTGAGGCAACAAAACTCTAGGTTTTTCGTTGGGTGAGAAGTCGAAGAAGGTGAGACACATACACACACGAACGGTATGTGCTCACACACACACATGAGTGGCTAAGGGAACATTATTCCCTCATTCGGCTTCTAATACAAAACCATACCAAAGTTATACCTCCTGATAAATTTAATAAGGTTCCACACAAAAAAATGGTTTCTAAGCTTCATGAGACAAGTAAAGATTCATATGCTTGGAGCTCATCAAAAAATAAAATGGCTCCATAGGCATTCAAGTTATGTTATGCAAGGTGGCCATATAACTGAAAATAAAAAATGAAAAATCTAGAGAATGTTCAAAGGAGTCTTTCTTAATTTATGTGAGGTCTTAACTTAGGGATCATTGTGCCTAATGTCTCCAAGAGAGGACCAATCAAAAAATAGAAGATTCACAACTTAGCGGATGTAGTGTGTCACATAAAGCCACAAAGAGGAATGTAATATGCTAAGAGAGATCACGCTCTTGTAGGAAATCACTCCCAATGTCATCCACAAATCAAAAATCACATCGTATAAAGTAAGAAGATTGCACCATAAACCATGAAAAATAAAAATACAAAAGAATGATGTTAATGTATGCCCGCACTTTAAAAAAATTACTAAACACCATACTGTGAGAAATTACTTTAAAGTAAAAAATAATAAATGCAAACAAAAAAGAAGACATGAGAGCTTACTTGGAAAGCCCTACGCCAAGTCATATGTTTCCAAATGAAGTTATTTCATACACAAGAAAAGAGAAAAGGGAGGGGTTGCCCCCAGAAATAAAATCCAAACACATAAGGGATCTATGGATTTGGGGTCAATATGTTCTTGCTACAATGTTTTTATAGAGCTCAAAATTGTCATCATTCCCCAAATACACAGAACTAGAAGAATGGCACAAAGAGAGCAGAAAGAAAGAAAAACCTTTTAGGTCAAAATAGAAGAGGCATGAATGTCTTGAGACCTTGTGTCATCCCTAAAAGGAAAACACAAGAGAAATGAAAAAGATAAAGAAAAATATTTTGTGTCAACATGGAAGAGACATGAATGTCTCGATGGCTTGCATCATCCCCAAAAGGAAAACACATGAAAAATGAAAAAGATAAAGAAAAAGAGAAAATATGTATGACATAGAGAAGAATGAAGGTACAAATAGAGGAATTCGACAAAGAGAGAGAACATAAAAAAAAATTCCATGGCGGATCACATCATGCACATGCAATCACAAAAATAAAAAAGAAAAAGAAATAATGCAAAATACTAGTAAGGTACATGTGAGTCAGCCTAAAGCAGTTTGTCTACATCCCAATCATGTTCAATGTATACCAAAGGTGGAAAAATATACAAAGGGACAATAGCAAGTGTCGAACTAGGGCCATCACCAAGTTCAACACTCTTCTTATGAGAATTATTATTTAGGCTCATGGAAGAGGAAAACAATGTATTCAATTCATTATGAACCCCTTCGTCAATTTTTGTAATATCTTCATCATCATCTAAATTAATCATGACAGGAGGTCGAATGATAATGTCTAAAGAAGGTTTCAACTCTTGTTGTGATTGTATTATAAGTTTTTTTTGTTTCACTGAAGGAAGAGGCCTGTCATGCATTGCTTTAGTCAAGTTTGGATTTTGATTTTCTTTGTTTAATTCTTCATGTAACCTGCGAGCAAGGGCACCATGTCTATGGCTACACTCTCTAGCACCTTTGTTTCTTTTAGTTTAGTTTTCAAGCTGTGTTTTTGTAGGAGAGGGTTGATCAACCATAGGTTTATTTTCTTCCCTAAGGGGAGGAATGAAAGGAACCACGGGAGGTTGTTTGACCACTTTCTCTTTGCCTTTGTAAACATTTTTTATTCTAGGAGGCGTAACGGGCTTGTTTTCATTCTCTCTTGGTCTTTTGTAGGACTTATAGGTGAATTTTTTGTCTTAGGTTGGTTTTGGTTGTTTGGAATTTCTTTAGGTTCAATCATGGTTTTGTCAAGGATGTTGGGCTCAGTCATAGGTTGAGGCATGTTTCATAGGGATAATTATGCTATTTTATTTTCCTTAAACTTTTGATAGGATTTGAAAAAGAAGTCTTCTCATGTTCTAATAGGTTCTATAGGCTTAGGCCAAAATAAATCTAAGGAAAAGTTTCCATGGGTTGACAAAGTGTTAAAGCCACTATGATGGATGGTGAAGATTTCATTGTCAAAGGAAAAATTTAGGAATTTATGTATGACCAAAGGGACTACATCCATGGAGCAAAGCAATAGATAGCCTAGCTTCACACGAAATTGGTCTGACTACAGGATGATGGAGAATGAGATATCTAATGTTTTCAGTCATATTTCTAGAGGAAGGCTGATCGATCCCATCGTAAGGAAAGTGAAACCATTGTGCATCTTGATCCATTCTTTATGTTTATCATATAAGTCTTGATAGAGTTCATGTAGAAGTAATAATTACTTAGTGATCACATTCTCTCCATATACAAGATCTATTAATATCCTATTAGTGGGCTTATCATATATACATCCAACTATGTAAAGAGGAACATCGAGTGCATGTTTAAGTATATCCTTAGATGAGAAAGCAATGTCAAGAGTATTCTTAGTTAGGTCCTTGCAAGGAATGATATCTATCACTCCTACCATATCATACATAGGATCATTAGCTATAGAATAATGTTGAACAATATCATTTTTATCATAATCTCTATCAACATTCATCACATCATTCTTTGTAGTTTTCCTAGCTTTGATAGATGAAATGTTATTATTAGGCATAGGGTTGGTAAAAATTTGCAAGTTTTGGTTAGGAGGGGAAATGGATTTATTTACTTGATCACTAACACCTCCAATGGAAAGATGACGAGAATCAATGAGATCTTGCACAAGATGTTTAAGATGCTTACAATGTTTCATGTCATGCCTATTTTGTCAGTGATAATTTCAATAAGATTTTGGTCTATGGTTTTCAAGCAATGTTTTATTAGGATCGGGTTTTTTAATTTTAGGAAAGGTAATCATTTTTTGTTCTAGAAGTTGTGTCATTATGCTATGAAGGGTATCAAGTAAGGGTGTGAATTGTCTTTTAGGACCGTCCCCATAGCTAAAGGGTATTGCAGCTTTAACAACAACTACTTGGTTATTGGTATTTTTATTTTTTTGGAGGGGGATTGAATTTAAGGAATCATTTGTTCTATTTTCTAAAAGGTTGAGAATTATTATGGTTTGCGGGCTCAAATTTCGTAGTATGGCTAGAGGTGGATTTTGTATCTCGACTACTAATCAAATTTTGATAATCACGGAGGGTAGTACACAAGTGCATGAAAGAGGGAAATTTCATCATGGTAAGTTTGTCTTGTATCCTACTTTGTAAATTTTCTATGAGCATCTTTTGAAGGTGAGGATCAGGAACCTTGGAATCTATTTGGGAATAAAGTGATTCATAGCCTAAGATAAAGTCAATAATATTTTCTTCTTTTTTCTTACATTTCATCAAATCAGCCAAGGTCATCTTAGGAGTCATATGCACTTGGAAATGGTTGAAAAATGCCTCAAAAATTTCATTGAATTAATGGATTGAGTTGTTCGGTAAAGAAGAGAACCATTCCAAAGTAGTGTCCTTCAAGGACCTAGGGAAAAGATTAGCCAAAAGTTTATCATCAATGAAAAATTCACTATATAAGGCAGTATAAGATAAAATGGTTAGAAGGATCTCCTTTTCCTCCATATTTCTCAAATATAGGCACTTCTACACTTTGTGGCATCATTGTTCGCAATATCTCCAAGGACAATAGAATTATTTTGACATAATATGTAGGTGAGCCATTTTGATTTTGGCTGATGGCGGAAATTTGTTTTTTAAGGGATGAAATGGTTTGGAAGAGTTGATTTATGAGAGGATAATTTCTTGTGTTATGAGATAGAGGTGAAAAAGGTGATGGGGTGTATGTATTTGAAGTTCAAGTGAATGAAATTATTATAGGTGGTATGTTAGTAGGAGATATGACATGTGATGTCCCAAAGGTACTAGGGATGCTAGCAAAAATATCCAAGGAAGGAATCACATTACTAGTTGGTTGCATTGTTGTTCTAACTTGAGGGTTGGTATAGGTAGGGATTGAGGAAATTGTTGTGAGAGGAGGAATTTGAGTTCCTCCTTGGCTTGTGACATTTCTTTTATGTAAAGGACAACTAGTGGTTGAGGTGAGGTGTTTTCTAAAGATTTGGACTATGTTTTTCACAAGGTCAAGTCCATCTTCACTTTCAATCATATGGTGAATGTTATCTATAGTAGGGATGGTAGTAGTTGAAATGTTGTCATTTTGCACTTGATGTTGTATGTTTGCTAAATATTCCTGAATTTGAATTATGTTTTCTTACGAAACATTCGCAACCATTGTTTCAGCATGTGTCACACTACTCAAAGGTAAAGAGTTGTTAAGGGTATTGTCCATACCTAGTGTAATAGTGTCAATACTAGGAGTGAATTAGCTAGATAACCCAAGATCCACAATGATTGTGCTATAGTGGGATGACATGAGTCTCGAACTTTGTCTCACTATAATATTAGTAGGACACCAAAATGAAATGGTGGAAAAAAACTAGTTATGAGATGGTGAAAAAATGGGTTATGGGATGCTTTTGTATGGCTTAGGACATAGAGCACACCCACTTTCCAATTTCATTCAAGGATAAACCTAGAGATCTCAATGTAAAGGAGAAAGTGATCTTGCAATAGGATTGTCCTAGGGGCTGAATGTAAACTAATGAGGTTTTCACCACCAACTTAGGGATTGGAAAGACAAATGAAATGTAAGATAAAATGCTTAACCCTAATTCAATGCAAACTTTAACTAATGATCTAGAAAAGTAAATAAAACAGAATAACAAGATGGAAGATTAAATGTGTGCACTAGGGAATTTGAAGATGATTAGAAGGAGCTCTGAAATCTTGGAAATTCCAACTTTAATACTAACCGAGAGTCATTTTCCAGGTTGGGAAAATCAGTCCAAGATCTGGGTTTTGGTGTAGAAATAGGAATCTAGAAAATGGGTATATAAATATATAAAATCTAAATTTTGACCAAAACTAGGACTCATTCACCAAAAGTGGTGAATCAGTCTATTTAGTTTTTTGTGAAACTTTAGGATCTAAAACTACTCTTCTCAATCTACTCAATCTGCTTCTCTAGGTTTCTAGATTTGAATCTCTGTAAATCATCTTGTAGGTGTTCTCCAATGTTCTCTAATGCTTAATGACAACTTTGACAACTTTTAGGCACTTTGACAACTTTCTCCAATCTTGCTCCTCAATGTGTCTTCAATCTAAACCTATAAATCACATGCAAACCCTAGCATTAAAATGTTACAAGAATGTATGAAATGGCTCCAATGGATGTAGATCTTGACTCTTTATTTAAGGTGATAGATCTTGAATGAAATGCTAGCTTGAATCACAAAATCCTACATCACAATTTGTTAGCTCAAAAACAAACATGATGTATGAATTCTTTGACATGATCATTGATGTTTGAATAATGCTCTAAAATTCTTGATAATCAACCCTTGAATGCTCTTGTAAATTCTTGAATGCTCTTGTGAACTCAATTTTTCTATACGGATGAATACTTGAATGATTAGGGTCACTTGATTGCTTGTTAGGATAAGGGTATGTGCAGGATCATGATGGGCCAAAAAGTGGTGATATCTAAGTGATATGATGGCCCATGTGGCTGACGAATTTTTTTTACCCAAAATTGATGAAACAAAAAGGGTTTTTAAAGGAGATTCTCAGTTTTCTACCAATATAAATTATGCTTTACTTTTAATTTAATAAATAGTTATTATTCATTTTCTATTTGAATTACGACTAAATTCTTGATTGATAGGCTGATTGAAAAACATCTATAGCTTTCAAATGGTATCACATTTTTTGAATCAGAAACATGCGTCACATTCTATGCTTTGCATACTATAGGATTAAAAGAAAAATAATTGAATTTAATGAATTTTTGACTAAGTTAAGGTGGTTAGACATAGGAATTCTAATATTTTTTAAAATTTATAATAAAAAAATCATAATTAATTATTTACTTGGAAAGAAATTACAAAAAAATATGCATCACATCAGGACATGAGTCCCCTACTTATATCTAAAATATTATAAAAAAATATTATAATTTTATTGTGGTTAGGGTGGTCAAACAGACACCTACTTCTTATTTTTTCCATGAAATTTAAGTACTACTACATTTAAATTTCAAATTTTCACCAAATAGATTTTAAAAAATAAAAATAAACCTAGTAGTTTAGAAATAAAATAAAATTTTCTACATATTCTATTATTACATATTTTTGAAATAATATAGATAACTTATTCAATTTCTTACGTCAAGTTGCCTAACTCTGATTTTCTGAATTTTATTGCCACTTAAGGGCATATTTTTTCCATGATGATCCTACACATACCCATAAAATGAGTGAAAGAACCTTGTATTTATACCTAATTATGGGTGTTTTGTGTGTGGTCACTTTTCACACTTCCTCAAGAAGTGCTTGTGTGTGTTGTTTTTTCCTTGTACTTCTGCACACATTTCTAATTTCTTATTTTTTGCATTTTCACAAGCAACTATCTAAGTCATAGAAGTATGAAATATAATGTTACTATAGTGCCCTTAACACCTATCAATTATTATTATCAAAAAATGTCATCATTCACATTTTCACACATGATTTAGGGATGATTAATGTTAGAAAAAACTTAATGTCACCTTCATCTACTGTTGTAATGTGTTTAGCACATTCACATTAGGTCTTGGGCCCTTTTTAAACTAAATAAACCCTAACTTTGCCTTAATTTAATGTTGTAAAGTGTAATCATTTACATAGGATTCACATTAAATTTAGGACCCTTGGACCTAATTTTTCCTTAATCTAGTGTTGTAATGTGTTGTACACATTCACATTAGATTTAGGGGCCTTTTAAGCTAAATAGACCTAATTTTTCCTTAATTTGATGTTGTAAAGTATATTTATTAACACTTTCACATTGAGTTTTGGACCCTGTTGCAAGTATGACCTTTATATGATCATTAATAGGCCCTTAAGACCTATATTATGCATCCCAAGGCTTATTTAAATCAAAATCCCAATAAGAATGACAAATAGACTTAATTTCTTACCTCCCTCACACTTTCTCTCTCTAGAAAGGCCCTGTGCAACCCATAAACCACCTTGGGAATATGAGTCCCACCCAAGGGGGACCCATACACTAGGGGTAGCATATGAGTCCCATTTGGCCCCTTTTTAGGTATTTGAGCGGGAAATTAGGGTTTTAAATTCAATTTTTTTGAATGTTAGCCTTTGTGATCTAATAAATGGGAGATTAGATGGATTGCCTATATAAACAAGGTCCAAATGATTATTTCATTAATCCTTTATGATATCAAGTCAAACACTCAAGAGTTAAGTACTCCAAGACTTCACAAGAGCATTGAGAGGGTTTACAAGATCACTTCTAAGGAATTCAAGAGCATAAATTCTTCATCAATTATTGTAGCAATTCAACATATGTCATCATGTAAAGATCAAAAGGCATAAAAAATCTTGTTGAGCTAGAGTTGTGATGTAGCATTGAAGATCTAAGATCAAGCATTGTTCTACACTTATTTTCAAGATAAAATCTATATTCTTGTATTGGAGTGAATTTTCACCCCTAATGCAAATTCCCATTTTACCCCTTTGTACTTTAGAAAACCAAAGGAAGAGCCTTAATTCCACTTAAGCTCATTGTTCACATCAAACTTGGTGCCTATTTTGAGTGTCAGTGGAGGCGTTTATGTCGGGGATTCCTGCATGGTGTGCAAATGTCTATGTGGCATGCTTACATCCCTAACAGATTCTCGCATGTGGAGCTTACAAAGGCATTACACATTCTCATTGGGAGTCAAATTTTAATGCCCTCTTTGGTCGACCGACCCAAATATGGCTGTTTTATTCACTTTTTCCTTCAAATTCACTCACCTTCATTCATTTCATGACTATTTGATCTCTTGGACTCTTCTCCATCCCCTCTTCACTCTCCAATATCTTCACAAGCTCCAAGCAACTTCTTCACAAACACTTTACACTTCATAGAAGCAACATCAACACTCCATCACTTCAATAGAGAAAGTGTGGAACGAACACGATTGCAGTAGAGGCTTGAGTTCCTCTCATTTTATCCCCCACTAACCTTGAGTGCTTTGGGTGGAGGTGGTAATCTTTCACTCCTCTCCTTTACTATATGGTTGAGTAGCATACCGCTATTTTGTAGTGCTTTTGTGTTTACTTATTCCTACTTTTGTCTCTATCTATTTGGTTGTCTGTGGAGGTGTGAACACTAAAATGGGGGTTTGACTAAGGCAAACCCCTATACAGCCCCAAAAATTTCTCTCTCTTGTGTGCAGGTATTGAATACATTCATGAGCCGGAGGCTTGATCACTCGCACGGTCGTAAGAATTTATCTTCCCTTCCTCTCCTTATCTATTTCACTTCATTCTAGTTCCATTACATTCTATCACTCTATAACTTTCTAGAAGTACTTAGAAATCATCTTGCGAGTAGCCACTTTGTTGTTTTCTATGACAAAATCGCTCTTTGGTCTGTACGAGATGCCAACATGCCTCGAGGATGCCAGCGCACTGCGCTATCATTTGCATTTTTCACTGAAGTCATTTGGCCAAGAGCTTATCAGTTTGTCGAGAGAATCTCTATGACCTGCCCTTTCTGTTTCTAGAACTCTCACCGCTATTCTTTGAGGTAGTTTAGGGAAATTCGCCCCATGAGGCTCTTTGAGTGAAGAGAAGTTGTGAGTAATGAATCCGCCTTCTCTACATTTTGGTGACCTGATGTGAAGAAAACTGTTCTTCGAAAAAGTAGGAATTTATTTACCCCTACTTGGCGAGATCATAACTTTTGACTCGGTGCTCAGAATTCAGAACTGTTTACACTTTTGGAAAGGTCTTCTAGAGAACTAGTTCACTCCTTAAAATACTAGTGCCTTTGATAGTCACATTTTAAGGCTGACGCAAGTTCCAACGTAAAATTTTGCTCCGAAGACCTCTAAAAATGCAAATTACTAAAACATAGAAAATACGAGAAAAATCATAAAGAATTTAATATCTTCTTTTATTAGTTCTGCATCTAATTTTATTCAAAATATTAATGATATTCCATTTCATACATGTGATAGTGACTTGGCTTTGCCCATGTCACTTTGTATCTTTGATCCTTCTCATAAGAGTCCTCCTCCTTCAAAGGATATCTTGTTGCAAGAAGATGAAATCATTGGTACCTTTCTTAATGTTACTCTATCTTCTATTCATTCCAATGCACTCTCTTCTAGAAATGATGTATTTATGAATGAAAAATCTCCTACTCATTCCAATGCACTCTCTTCTAGGGATGTTGGATTTGTGAATGATGAATTTCTTATCTATTCTAATGCACTTTCCTCCAGATATGATGCATTAGTGCATGATGAACCTTCTTCCACATTTGATCATGTTTGGATCGATGTTGAGAATATGTATTCGAACACTTATTCTACTAGTTGTGATGAATCTGTAAAATTAATCTATGTCTTTGCTTCCCCTTAAAGGCCTAAGAGACTGATCATTTACCTAACTCTAGCTAGTCCTTCTTCTAAAAGGGATTTTTCTATTGATGGTGTTCCATTTGATAGTGACTCCCTTGATCTTTCTAAGGCTCCCTCTTTAGTGCTTATGATAATATAATAAATAAATTACTAAACCTTCTTCAAGCACCTGAACCTACGACTAAAGCACCGAGTGATTATGATCTTGTTGGGAAACATTGTGTTACTCCGGCTAAGATCTCACTATGGGACTTTTTTTAGTCTACTCTAATCTACCAAGGTATGCTTTAGCAAGCCTTGTAAAAGATCCTCTTGCCTTCTTCTGCTAGGCTGACAGATGGTGATGCATTGCTGGCGTATATTCATGTTGATTCGCCAAATATTACATTCTATCCACGGGAACTCCCACCTCCGGAAGTACAGGAGCAAGAAGATCCTCTAATGATTATAATTAATATTAATAAGATCGGTATTAGATGTACTCTCATTGATGCTATATTGGAACTCAATCTATGTAGAATTTATCTACTACCTAAGATTAATATTGATCCATCTTCTCTTAATAATTCTTTTGTTTTCATCTGTGGGTTCGATAATATTGTACAACAAGCTCTAGATACAATAGTATTACCTCTGAAGCTTGGACCTGTTACTGTACCCACTCTTGTATATGTTATGTCAGAGAAGTTACCTTATAACCTTCTTATTGGTAGACCATGGATTCATGTTATGTTTGTAGTATCATCTATCTTGAATAAATCTATTAAGTTCATTGCTAACAATAAAGTAGTCATAGTTAAGGCTGACCCTAATTCTATGCACTTGTGTGAGATGACAGTTGTTGGTCAATCTTTGGTTGTGCCTACTCTTATTCCTTCAGTGTCTTCCAATGTGTTGATGTTTACTCCAAAATTACCTACTAAAAAGGATACTCTTGAGATGAATGTCCCTAAGGAAGATCCTTCTAAAGTGAGAATTCTTAAATCTATTCCTTCTACCTCTTCTCAAAGGAGTGCATGTCTAGGTGATGATTAGGGTCCTCTAGAATTTACAAATTCCTTTGTTCAAGAATATAAAGTTGACTCGGTCTGCTTAGACCTTCTGAAAACATCCTCCACACCTGCTATCGAAGATGTTTGTTCTTCTATATCATGGGATAATGTGGATGCAAACTATAATATCTTGAGCATTGATCCTCCTTCAAAGGAATATGATTACACTTCCACTAAAGAGGATAATGTTGATAGTCCTATCAATAAATATGATGATGACCTTGTAGAGAAGTATGTTCCCCCTTGCTGGAATAATGCTCTCTATGAGGATCCCCTATCTTCTCATGATTTGAAAACTCGTTATGGTCCCAAATTTAAGCTCATCTCTAAGTATGGCTATGAGTGTAAATTTTGTGGGCTTAATGAACAAGGCATTCAGGTCCCTGTAGAATTCGCACCTCTCAAGCATAATCTAGGGATTGTTTTCTTGAATGAACAATCTAAGAAGAAACCATGATTGAACATTGGCATGAGGGTGCTACCACAATAATGGGTTACACTTTTTGGGACATCCTGATTTTTGCTGAAATCACATATTTTTAGAAAATATAATGATTTAAGCCTTAAAAAGATTCCATTTTAAGGGTTTTAATTAAAGAGGGTTTCATCAAACCCACTTATATCAAACCCCCTTGGATAGAAAGCCGCTAGTTTTAAACCATATCTATAATGTAGTCTCCTCTACACCTATCAAAATGTTGATAAAAAACCACTTTTGATTTACCTTTTAGGGGATCAAATTAATTAATTTAAAATTAAACTTTTGTAAACATTTAGTCCTTATTTTATGCTTCCCAAGAAGTATAATTTTAAATATATTTAATTTTATTATTATACTTATTTTTTATTTCTTGTGAATGTAGGTTTTTCAATGAACATCAAGGTCTTTATTTCACACATATGGAAAAATAGGAAAAGAGAGAAAAAAATTTCTTAAAAATGCATGTACACTAGCTATTGATGTCCGTATTCCAACAAAAAAAGAATAAGTTAATTCAAATGAATACAAAAAAAGTTATGCAGCTAAAAGTATAATATATCTAAATTATAATTACTCTGAATTAGAAAATTAATTAAAAAATATATATGCAACAAAAAATGATGAAAAAACATCCATCTACTAGATAATGGTGTGAAAACATTGTATTTAAAAAATTAGAATTTTATGCTTTCTATAAAAAAAGTTATGCAACTGAAAGTAAGCATCAATTTTTGAAAATGATGTTTAGTTAAAAAATAAGTTAATAAAAGCTACATAAAATAATTCACAATTTATTTTTTAATTTTTAAAAAAAATATAATTAGATTCTAAACACAAAATATCACAAATCACTAGTTTTCTTCATCTTCAAATTCTTAATGGTTTAGCTTCTATAGGCATACGAAATTGAAGATCTGGTGAAAAATGCTGATTTCAATGTCAAGTTTGACCAAAAAGTGTAACCCATTATTGTGGGATCACCCATGATGTCCATTGAACCTCATTCTCATGGATTGTTCTATCCTCCCTTATCTTTGATCTTCATATCTTCTTCTTATGAGAAGTCAAAATTTTCACTGCAAGAGAAAGGGTTGCCTCCTACTCCTCATCCTTTATCTGAGCAAGTGCGTATTTTTTTCAGCTCCTAAAATCCCGCTTAATCACTCTTCCTCCTCCTACATGCAAGAAATCTCATAAACATGGTAAAGGAAAAAATTCCTTTTGTGCATACCATTGAATTCTTAGTCATTCCACTAGCGAATTTAAGGTCTTGAAAGATAAAATACAACAAATTCACATTTCATGTGTCTATTGATACACCTGCCTTTTCTTTGCATAACAAGTGATATCAAGGTTTAACTCTATCTTGTATGATCTAAGTATCTTCCATGGTTCTCCATCCCTGTATGTTGGGGGTGATGATAACTTGTTTTGGAGATATGCGTCCTTCTTAAGGACCCCCTCTCTCCTCTATGTATTTCAATTGAAGCATCCCTTGAGTGGACCCCCTTTTCCTTTTGAAGGGTTCTCGAGGGACCTCTTTAAATTTTCTATCTCAAAACAAATTCCATGGAATCTAGGTTAGGGGCAGCTTGACTAAACCTTTTAGACATCCTAGTGACTAGCTCGAGGGCAGCCCATCTAGACCTATCCTTGCATCTAGCTTGGGGGTATCCCATCTATCTACCTACTTCACATCTTCACATCTAGCTTGGGGGTAGCCTGACTAGACCTCACTTTTCAAACAATGCATCACTTGAGTGGACCCCTCCTTCCTTTTGAAGGGTTCCTGAGGGACCCCTTTGAAAGTCTTACAACTTGGCGATGGTCTATGTGAGTTTCCACTCACTGGCCTACGCAGTCGCTTCCTGACGTGTTTTATCTGCTGGTAAACATTTCAACCTCTTTGGCTCTGTAGAGTCCCCTTCATTCGGTCTCCTTCATGTGAGAGTTCTTGGAGGATACCTTCCCTTCAGGTCTGTGGGTATATAAGGCGCTTTCTTGGTTTCCTTCATATGAGAGTTCTTGGAGGATACCTTCCTTGACGGTCTGTGGGTTTGTAAGTCACTTTATTGGTTTCCTTCATGTGAGAGTTCTTGGAGGATACCTTCCTTGCAGGCCTATGGGTCTATAAGGAGCTTTCTTGGTTTCCTTCATGAGAGAGTTCTTAGAGGATACCTTCCTTGCAGGTCTATGGGTCTGTAAGGCACTTTATTTCTTCAACATCATAGTTTCATGGAGTTATGAATTCCTTTTCTCTATCCTAAAATTTTAGGTTATCTAGACCATGATCTTCTTCCTTGACAATTTAGGTATACATTTCTAACCCTACTACTTTTGATCTACTTTATCAAAGAACTCATCAATATTCATTCTCACTAAAGTGGGGGAAAAATGTATAGGAGTGAATTTTCACCCCTAACACAAATTCCCCTTTTACCCCTTTGCACTTTAGAAAACCAAAGGCAGAGGCTTAATTCCACTTAACCCCATTATTCACATCACACTTGGTGCCTATTTTGAGTTTCGGTGGAGACGTTTCTATCAGGGACACTCACATGGTGTGCAAACTTCTGCATGGAATGGTTATGTCCCTAATATATTGTCACATGTGGAGCCTATAGAGGCGTTACACATTGCTATTGGGAGTCAAATTGTAACACCCTCTTCGGTTGACCGACCTGAATATCACCGTTTTATTCACTCTTTCCTTCAAATTCACTCACCTTCATTCATTTCATGGATGTTTGATCTCTTGGGCTCTTCTCCATCCACTCTTCACTCTCCAATCTCTTCATGAGCTCCAAGAAAATTCTTCACAAAAAATTTACACTTCATAGTAGCAAGATCAACACTCCATCACTTCAATAGAGAAAGTGTGGAACGAACACCGTTGCAATAGAGGCTTGAGTTCCTCTCATTTTCTCCCCTACTAGCCTTGAGAGCTTTGGGTGAAGGTGGTAAGATTTCACTCATCTCCTTTACTATTTGGTTTATTAGCATAACATTGTTTTGTAGTGCTTTTGTGTTTACTTATTTTCCTACTTTCCTCTCTCTCTATCTATCTAGTTGTCCATGGAGGTGGGAACACTAAAATGGGGGTTTAACTGAGGCAAACCCCTGTACAGCCCCAACACTTTCTCTCTCTTGTGTGTAGGTATTGAAGACATTCATGAGCTGGATGATTTATCACTCACATGGTCATAAGAATTTATCTTTGCTTCTTCTCCTTGTCTATTTCACTTCATTCTAGTTCCATTACATTCTATCACTCTATCACTTTCTAGAAGTTCTTAGCAATCAACTAGCGAGTATCCACTCTGTTGTTTTCTATGAAAACCTCGCTCTCTGGTTTGTACGAGATGCCAACACACCTTGGGGATGTCAGTGCATCATGTTGTCATCTTAATTTTGTGATGGCATCCTTTGGTCGAGAGCTTATCAGTTTTTCTAGAGAATCTTTGTGACCTACCCTCTCTGGTTCTAGAACTCTCACTATTGTTCTTTGAGGTAGTTTAGGGTAATTCAACCTGTGAGGCTCTCTGAGTGAAGAGAACTCATGAGTAGTGAGTCCCCCTTCTCTACAATTCTACATGGAGAGTTCATGTTATATTGTTGAATCATGTCACAAGACATCAGTCAAGGTATCATTGGGTTTTTTTCTCAAGCCTATCTACAGTGAAAGCATGAATCAACAACACATCGAAAACACAAATAACACCAAGATTTTGTGTGGAAACCTTGTTAGGGGAAAAACCATGGTGTAGGTTAATCCACAAGTTATACCTCATTAAAATTATACGAATAAGAATATATGAGGAATGCACATGAATTTAGGTGCACTACCTAGAGCTCACTTCTCAAAGGAAGACTCATTGTATTGCATAAAACATTTAGATTAAATCTATCTGAAGAATTTGAACTCAAAGAGTAGCATCTACTAATGCTTGAGTACAATTTCAATTAAGCACATGAACACTTCTTCACTGTATTTTACTCTTCTTCACACTCTGATCTACCTTGAATGATCTGAAAAATTTTCACACATAACACTAACATACACACACTTCCAATACTTTACACACACCTGAAATGAAGAAACAATCACTTATATATATCTGTAACAAGAAATTCGATTACTTTATGTCGACTTCAAAAAAATAATAGAATGAATGAAAATTGTCAGCCCAAAATAATAAATATTATCAATCCGCATAAAGCAAGGTCAGCCACAAAATATTAGAGACCCAAAATAATGTTCTTGAACACGAAACACCTTCAAATATTCTTCCTCGAAGATCCGCAAAACACTTCAAACACCTTGTCATCTATGAACATGAAAAACATGAACACACAAGAGAAAATATTGTATTGCAAGCACAATGATCAATATAGACATGCAACATGGATAGAATATGATCTAGAAACATCCAAAAACATTATAGGAACACACACAACTCAGATTACTAGAATCACATTATCTTCTTCCATGAACACCATTTGCAGTAACATAATAGCTGTTAGAATACATAAACTTATAACTTACTCAAATATTCATGTGCACCTCTGAAACTTTCAGAGTATAAACTAGATAGGCTTGAGAAAAAAACCATTAATCTGCAACACCTCACTATCAACATAATTAAATTTCTACCATACCTTCACTGCTTCATAGACAATGTATAGCATGTTTTTTTTACAATTTTCTCAATATCCTTGACATATACAATATTAAAGACATGAATGCTAATAGTGTTGACATCAATGAAAACCAAATATCAGAAATACAAACACAACATCCAATAATCTCCCCCTATGGAATTTATGGCAGCACATGATGTGAAAAATACACCATCAATGCAACTAACGCTTCTTCCAAAAATATCCCCTTTACACATGGCTCTTCTCTCCTTAGGTCACACTATTCTTCTCCTCATTTCTTTTGGCTCTACCATATTTTTTCACATTACTCTTCTCCCCATTTGAAATCAATGGAAAAGGTATACAATATCTAAACCACATATTTGAATCATCTAACTACTCCCCCTCAATAGCAGCCACCACAACATCAATTTGAATCAAGATATGACTATGAATGCATAGACTAATGCAAAGACTTTGCATCTTAGTTGTGATTAGGAGGGGTAATCACCCCTAACTTACTTCTAAGATACTCAAAAGTATCTTTAGGAAAAGTCTTAGTAAATATGTCTACAATCTATTTCTTATTAGGCACGTACTCCAGTCTAACTTCCTTATCACACACTTGGTCTCTCAAAAAGTGGTACTTGATAGATATATGCTTGGTATTTGAATGCAACACCATATTCTTAGAAATGTTTATAGCACTTAAGTTATCATAGAATATGGTAATAGATTCATCATACATGTTGATGTGTTTTTTATGCACTTCTCAACACAAGTAATGCATACGTGCATCACCTATCTTGAAAGGAAATACCCCGCAAGTTGCTGAAAATCACCCCAAGGTCTCTCGAGTATCAGATCATGACTTGTGTGAAATATCTCAATTAATGTTTGATGTGATTTTTTAGGTAATCACAGGGAAAATTACATGAGTTCAACTGGAAGGGGAATTGAATCTCCAAATGGATTTTCAAGGTGAGGAAGTTATTGTATGTTTGCTATAGGTTCAAACAACAATCTTGAACTCCATTTCTATTTTAAGATTTGACTTTACAATGTGCAACAAACCTTAGCATAGGTCACTTATTAAAAAAAAGGGAAAAAAGGGCAGGGAAGAGAGAGGGTTCCTGGACCTACAAATACCAATGAACAATGATCATGGAGGTCTCTACTATGGACATCTTCCTTAGAACAAAATTCCACTTAACTAGAAATCTCATAGTCTCATGAAATTTGTGCTATCTTCTAAAGACTGTAGTATTTTACCATTCACTCACCATACATATGCATGAACACAGATAAAGATTTAAAATTAGCTTCAAATATAGGTCAATACTAGCTTTGCAAAACCATCTACCAGTAGAAAAAAACCAAAAGTATGGACATGGAGGGAATCTACACAACATAAATCTTCAAAACCAAGAAACAACATTACTAAATCTACCAAAGCCAAGTGAAAGGAAACTAAAACAGAAAAGTAAATTTAACTAAATCATCTAACTATGAGAGAAGAATCATGAAACATGAGAAGAAACCTAGAAATACAGCAAAGTTAATGTATTTCTATTACAATTTCTACAACATGTCTTTACAACAACTCAACTCTGTTTGAAAATTAGAGGAGACCCCCTATTTATAGTGTCCCAAAAGTAGAATATGTGGCCAAGATTAATTTACATTTGGGTGGACACAATTCTCTGCAACCTAGGGTTATACCTACCCCCCAATATATTATATTTTAAAATATATTTTTGTCCACATCCCTATTTTTTCTTTTAGTGGCAGCACTATAGAATTTTTGTCCTCTTGTTGATTGCTCTTTACTACAGTTACTCCTTTAGAAATTCTTCATCAATAATAGGGTTGCCCTCTTGCTTCTTCAAAGATGCATATTCCATGAATTTTAAGATCACTGGTTGGAGATTATCAACCTCTATGATGTCGGATCTTATCACTTGGTATCTCCACTCTTTGGAATTATCAACAAGCTTCTCCTAGTCCTCCTCATACTTAGCAGTGTGATCTTTGAACACCTCAGATTAAGCGAAAGCTTGGGCAGAAAAGATCATGAAATATGTAGTAATTTCAGTGGACATCCCATCATCCATCCTCCTTTCCTTGAGGAGATTTGGTAGTTCTCTTTCTTTTGTCCTTGACTGCCCCTGAAGCTTCTACACTCGATTCTGTATATCTTGCACATAGATGTAGGGTTCAGTATGCATGATGATACAAATGGCTAGCCAAATCCTAACAAAACATGGTTAGATTGAATAATCTATCATTCAAAAGTCTAACACTTCATTGAATTTGTCATTGAAGGTTCACTGGAGGGAAATTGGATGATCCAGGCCCCAAAGGTTGGACTTCCCTTGTCAGAATGTTGTTCTAAAGGGTGAACAGAGTGGGAAGACCTAGCTGATTTCTCCCGATCTTGGATTTGGATAATGAAGGGTCCATGAGGAAGGTGATCACATTTTAGCATGTGGGTCATCGTTCATTTTCAGATTGGAGGTCATTTAGGTCACCATTAGAGCATCTGGGGTCAAACTGAGGGAAGGTTGTCAAGCGTTAGCTATTTGAAATAACTTTGGAGAAATGGCCTTCTAGAGGCGGAGTTCCATAGTCCAGAACTTGGGAGGAAAAATCTGTGAGACCATGCCTTGTAAAATTTTAGTCATTCGAGTGTTTGGTTCATGGACGCCAGGATTCCGTTGCATGATATTCATAAGGAACAACGAAGTGGGGATGAAAGTCTAGAAGCAACGACCCAATAGACCAGACCCAAGGAGAAGTTTTGCCTTACATTTTCATCCATTAAAACTTGGCAGAGATTTGGATGTCGAGGTCGGAGGTCCAGAAGGATAGTTTTGGTTTGCTGTTTGGGATGGCCCAGATGAGATGAAATCCTGATGACGAAAGTATGAAAGACAAGGTCCAATGGGGGTAAGAAATTTAGAGTTTTGAACCCAAAAAATAAAGAGGTACTCGAGACCTGGGAGTTAGAAGGTGGTTGCCCGATGACCAGTTGAAAAAGAAGAATGGCAATGGCAACCCATAGATGGAATTTCATGGATGAGAGCTTGAGGGTTGCTTGGAGGTTTTCACTCTTTGTTGAAGGTCTCATGTCAAATGGAAAGCTAGAGTCTGAGACTAGGATAGGCAGGGCAAGAATGTCATTCGAAATAGTAGAGGTGAAGCGAGAACCTGGAGATGGAGTCTCAGAGTCTGAAACCCATGGGGCATTTTTTTAATTGAGGCAAGTTTGTGTCAAGTTTCAAGTTTGAAGGGCTACGATGGTTGAAGTTCTTGGGTCTAGAGGGCGCATTCACTCGGTTTGAAGAATAGTGATAGGAAGACAAGATTTCGAGTTTGATTTTCTAATTTTTGGAGGGATGTTTTGGAAATTTCAACACATGGGTTTTGTGGCATGGTGTCCCCTCTATCAGATTCATACAAAATTTTCCCTTATTGTCCACTATTCAAGCATGAAATCATGAAAATATGAAGTAGGTTGTCGAAAGGTGAGCATACATTGAAGACTTGATGAATAGCATTGTTGAATCCTCAAAGAATGGCAAAGGGATAGCTTCGACGTGAAGGCGATGAAGACACTACACTTTTCTATTGTTCCTAACATGCGAAAATGACATTTCAGACCCAATATTCATACCTCTAAGTGCAATGAATGTCCCTAATAAATGTAGATATGGCAGTCGGTGAGGTTGGTGGATTCAAATTAAGGATGGTGGTGGGAAGATTGGAGCCCGAGGTTTGGAATGACTTTGGGTCACACTCGTCCAAAAACTTGTCAAGTGAGATTCTGATAATGAAGTAGGCTCTGGGGTTCAAGGACTGAAAGGACGCATACCAAAGGTCGTTTGGAATTGCGAAAATGCAATGAAAACCCAAGCAGGGAAACCCGATGAGTCAGTCCGAAGGGTGTGACGAAATGTCAGGTTTTGCGGAAGTTTTCCAGATGAAAAACAGGGAGTCGGGTCCCAGGCGTCAGAAGGATGCATGCAAAAGGCCATCAAAAAAGGAAATAAAAACAAGGAAACCTGAGACGGGAAACCCGACAGGCCAGGCTCGAGAGGTTCCATAGATGCTTGCAAAAGGTGAAATGCTAAGGAAGCTTTAGGACTCAGAAAATTTCTAGGGGCAATACATGGTCGGCCTAAGATGAGACTTGGGAGACACGTTGACCATCTAGGACACCAAAATTGGGGCACACAAAATGAGGCAACAACAAAGCAACCCAATAGGGTGAAAGAAAGAGGGTCCCCATTCCAAATGGGGCGTGTGTGTTATAGGAAACACAAATGTCAACTCTACTGGGAGAATGCTCTTGGAAAACTAAAGATAAATATTCATTCCAAACCCAGAATCTTCAGTTTCATTGACCAAAAGCTAGTTTTCAAGGTAGAGCTGAGAACAAGTTAAGGACAAGAACCGAGGTTGAATCATACCACAACATCATTATGGAAGTGTGTGCATTGTGAGTTCATTTCCTTCCCTCTAAAAACATGTGGAGAACTATTGATCAGGAGGGAAAAGCTACGTAATTGTCTAACCTCAAAAGTAACCTAGATATTTCTTGATTACCAATCAAACATCCATAGCCCTGACAGAGTTGTCGCTATGACCCTACAAACATAGCTCTATTGCCAACCATGTGTCCATAGCCTTGGTAGAGATATTCATACACCCATATGGTTGAATGATTTTGTATTTTCTTTTCTTTTTAGATATTGCTTTGTAGTTCTTTTCTTTTCTTTTGCTCAACCGTGCAAGCATTGAAGCTCACTATGGGTTTGGGAATCCTAGTGCTCACTGAAGTAGACTTTAGATTTTTCATTTGTCCAACTCTCCCAGCAATGACCACACAATTTTTGAAAACCTTTACGATGTGTTTCGTGTATGATCCATGACAAGCGCAAGAGATTCAAACATGGATACAATCCTAGATTTGTCCAAATCTCAAAAGAGGAAACCAATGCTTAGGGATTTTCAAAGATCGGTAGTGGCGAATGAAGGCTTATCTAGAGAATAGACACAAGCAGGCAATAGAGTGAACCATTCATCAAGCCAAGCACAACTACCATAGTGGAAACAAGGAGACACTCCCAGGGGGAAAGATTGTTGGGGAACAAGAAAAACAAAACAAAGTAGGAAAGCAAAGAAAGGAAACCTACCCTAACCAATATGAAAGTATTTACGGGGACAACTCGGAAAGATTTCAAGCTTGGAAATAATGCTTAAGGTGTTTCCCGTTGATAGGAAATAGGATACCCTCACCAGTTAAGGTCTTTAAGCAAAAAGCATTATCCCCGAGAATTTCAGCAATCTGAAAGGGGCCAAGCCAAAGCTTTCTAAATTTGTTATGCCCCCCTTTCTTTTCATGGGCCTTGTTCACTTTAGGACCAGATTGGTAATTCAGAAGGCCTTGTTTTTGGATCGATGGTCAAACCATCTTTTAACTACCTCCTAATGTTTGGTGAATATTTATTTTGCATGGTCTCATACCTCTTCTAAATGTAACAACTCAATCAGGTGATCTTCTCTATGATCCCATTATTCATAAAAATCATTGATGAATTGGAGGGTAGGGATTTTCAAGTGTATCGATAAAATAGGCTCTAATCCATAAACGAGTTGGTAAGGGGAATCTCTAAGGGCAGCCTTATGGCGAGTACTTTCTGCCCAAAGGGAAAAATGGAACTGGGTGTGCCAGTCCTTGAGATTCCTATCAAGCAATTTTTTTATCACGGTAATCAAGTTCGTGTTGGTGGATTCGACAAGACCATTGCCTTAGGGATAATAGTTGGAGGATAATTTGAGTGTAATGCCATAATCAAAGGCCCAACTAGTGAATTTTAATGATGCAAATGTGGGACCATTATCACATACTAATGCATAAGGACAACCAAAATGGTTCAAAATAAAAACTTTCAAGAAAATTAGTTGCTACCTATGTTGTGCATTTCCTACATGCAATTGCTTATGTCCATCTAGTGCAATAATCAAAAGTGGTTAGAATGTACCTATGTCCTACAGATGAGGGAGGGCCTACTAGACCAATGAAGTCGAGACCCCATTACGCGAATGGTCTTACCTCCAAGACTGGCTGCAACGGGATAGGTGCATTCCTTTCTTTGGTTGCCATGATCTAGCATACATGGAAGGTGCGGACATGGTTGTGGGTATACTTGAAGAACGTAGGTGAATAATAACCTTCTCTTTGTATTTCATGTGTTGTAGACAAGCTGGACCAATGGCCTGTGCCAAATTTTTCATGAAAATATTTCAAAACATGATCTACTTCTTCCTTAACAAGGCATCTCATATATATACCTTCATGATTCCTCTTGTACAATATGGCCCCTTGCGACCTGTAACTGTTACTTTTAAATATAAGTGCACACTTTTGGACTCCCTGCAAATAGGGTGGACATTTATGATTTAGAAAATAATACTCTATCATTGTACCATTCTCATGGAGAGACATCCTCCAGCTAGTATTGTTGCACTGTTAGTTCAGGTCCAGCCTCAATAACTGCCTTTGCCATCATTCTAGTAAGTTCTTTCCCTCTCACCAATCTTATTGGATGGATTTCCATATCGTATTCCTACAACAATGTAATCCATTTTTCCCTTCATTCGCCCAGCTCATTTTGCATAAGCAATGTCTTCACGGTCGGGTCAAGAACTATGGAAGACACTTTGTTGCATAAGATATGATGCCTCAAATTATTTACTCCTTTAACAAGGCAATATGCTTGTTTTTCTACATTGTGGTAATGCAGCTCAACATCATTCAAAGGGGTACTCATGAAGGCAATTGGATGCTCGTTCCCCTCATCATCCTTCTAAGTCAGGATGTTGGCACATGAATGATCTGAAGCGAATGAATAGATGTAGAAAGGCTTCAGATAGTTTGGAGTGACTAATACTGGTGCCTCAATAGTGGCTTGTTTAGTTTCTCCAAAGGCTTACTTCACCTTAGGATTCCACTCGATCTTGGCATCTTTCTTTAACATAGCATTGAGCGGTTTGATTATTTCAACAAAGCCCATGATTCATTTATGGAAAAAGTTGATCTTTTCAAAAAAATATTTTAATTCCTTCTTACTACCTAGGAGTTGAATCTTCATGATGGCTTGAATATGCTCAGGATCAATGGAGATACCCTTTTCTGATAAGACATTCCCCAACAACTTTCCCTCAGTTACCTCGAAGATGCATTTCTTTGGATTGAGAGAAACCCCAAATTCATGGCACCTTCAAAAACTTTGCATAAATAAACAACATGATCACCTCACTATTTTGAGAAAACTAGAAAATAATCCATGCATATGATGATGCATTTTATGATCAAATTGTTGAATGCAATGTCCATGGCATGTTGAAAGGTGGCACCAACATTGATGATTCCAAAGGGCATTCGTCTATAAGCAAAGGTGTCCCACTTGGTGGTAAATGTCATTTTATGTCGGTCTTCATATTGTACCATAACTTGGTTGTAGCTCGAATACCCATCCAAGAAAGACATCATTTCAGAACCATTGACTATCTGTAGTACCTCATCCAAAGAAGGCACTGGATAGTTGTCATTTTCTAAAGCTTTATTCAGATTGTGGAAATCCATGCACAATCTGATTTCTCCATTATTTTTTCTAACTGGGACTAGATTGGCCACCCACATAGAGTGCCTAACCAAGAAGATAATCCTGGTAGACAATAATTTTTGTACTTCTTTATATATAATTGGTTCCATTAAAGCATTGACAGGGCACCATCGCTATCGAAATGGCCTCACATCCAGTCTGAGAAGGATGGTATGGGTGATGATTGATGTATCATACATTTTGAGATCCTCGTAGCTCCAAGAAATGACATTGTGGTACTTATGCAAAGCATCTAATATGTCCCCTTTTTCTACTGGCGTGCCCACCTTTCCAATAAACACATTCTTTGCCTTGTCGGTTTTTCTAAGGTTGTAGGTGTCACACTAGCCACTAATTCCATCTTTCTTGTCCTACTGATCTTGATCTCTGATTTCATCCAAGTCAAATATTCATTTGAGTTGGACCATCCCTCTTGGGATAGTGCTGGTCTTGAGATTGATGATCCCTTCTATATCTAGCTCAACTTCCTCTAGTTCAATCTCATATATTATTTGTGCAGCAAACACATCGGAGCTAGTAATGAAATCCAGGATGTGTTTATCATCATTAAACACCTGAAAATTGACTATGTTGTCTAGTATAGATGCAATGGAGGTGATCTCGATTGCAAACCTTTTAAGGCCAGACAATGACAATGGCTGCAAGGTGCTAGCTACCTGGGCTAAGGCATTGGTGGTATGATTTTGAGAGCGTGAGATCAACTGGATATTAAAAGCATCTAGCTCTTCTATTAGATCCCATACCCTATGCCTAAAATTAGTGAGTCTCTGGTCATATTGAGAATAGAGCTTCCTTAATTTATTTATGACAAACCTCAAATCCCTGAAGACTTGCAACATTTTAACACCTTTTCTTAATGCCATGAGGAGCCCCAAGACCAATGCTTCGTATTTTGATATATTATTAGGGTAATAAAATTGAAGCCTATGAGTAGAAAAATATGACTTACCTCTGGGATTGATCAGTTTGAATCTATCTCTGACCCTAGGCTTGGATTTAGACCCGTCAAAGCACAACGTCCAAAATCCAGGAGAGTCCTTGACCCTAGAATTGACAGATCTGATTTTTGATTTTGATGGTGGCCTCATTTCAGCAACCTTCTAAGGAGGCGTAGGTTCTGAACGTTTTTATTCTAGAGGTGTTGGCCGAGATTTATCCTTCAGAGTGATTTGTCTTTTGATGTGCTCAATTTCTATTTGACATAAAAAACATTCAAATTCGAAATGGGTGGCATTATGTACCCTGACCCAACTATGCAACCATAGTTCTTGAAAATTCATTCTGGCTCCCAAACTGAGCTAATCTTGTATACATTTTTCCATAAAATCTTGGAAACCATCCAGGAATCCAAGATTATCATCCTCGCATGATTCTTCATCATCCGAATCTATCAAAATTTTCCTGATGTGAGGGGTATAGGCTAGGTTGGCGGGTGGACTGCACAACACAAGAAGGACATCCCCCATTTCATCTTCTCCCAATAATTCTTGTTCTTCTGAATATGACACTGGAGAATAATTCCCCAATTCTATTTTAGAAAACAACACTTCATTCGTGTTATTTTATTAAGTGATCATGAACCTCATGAGTGGCTCCTGATCAATTCGAATATGATTTGGTATCCCTTTCCATGGAAACCACAAATGAGAGAATTCGGTTGTAGCGTATCCATTCAATGCCTTTGCGAAATCCCTTCCTAAAATTATGCCATAGGTGTCTGGGATATCAACAACTTGGATTTCAATGGTTTGTTGAATTCTAGGATCAGCAACAATTTGCATGGGTATTTTGTTGATCTCTCCAACTATGTTGATCTCAGTCTTGTCAAGCTGCATCACTTTACTCTAGGAGGTAGTTGGGACTATTCCCAAAGCTTTGCACACGCTTAGGGGAATGAAATTGGTGGAAGCTCCCAAGTCCAACGGGCAGTTATTGAGGTTCTTCCAAAACACTTGAATGGTGGTCAGGAAGGGAGGAGTTTCAAATTTTCCCAAAAAAAAATCAATCAAAAAAATCCACTTGGGCAACTTGACCCTTATCCTTATCATTAGCCTTGTTTTGGGTTTGTGTCTGATCTTCTTCTTTGGTGGGTTGCTTATCCGACTACTCATTTGTAGGTGGATCAACCTTCTAATTGAAAATTTGTCACACAACTAGTTCATTCCATTGATCCTCAAAGGAAACCCTTCTTGAAGGTTCTTCTTGAGTTGACCCAGCTGAAAAAGTCCCATTTATCATTCTAAAGAAGGCATATCTCATAGCTGGGACCTTGAGTAGCTCAAAGGCAGACACACTTAGCTTAACCTTCTTAAATTCTTTCACAATATACTCCCCCATTTGTTTAACTTCTTCATCATAGGTGATATCTCAGGAGGAGCTAGTAGTATTTTGGAAGGAGCTAGTAGGTTGATTTTGGTTTTGGTTCTGTTGTCTATTCTTTTTGAAGTACCTCATAGGTACATGGGGATATCCCATATTTTTGCTAGCATTTGGATCAGGAGGGGTGCTAAAATTTTTAAGCAGAGTGGAGATCATAAAAAGGACCACCAACTTGACCACCATCCTATGTATTCCTAAGGTCGTAAGGGGTAGTCTTTTGTTGAAACATTTGGACTTCATCTTCCCTAGGCTCTTCCTCATCCTTAGGACCATTATCTACTAAATCAAAAAGCTGAGGCAAAAGACTTTTGGAACTTACCTCTTCTGCCTTTTCATTTCTTGTAGTGACCTCCTCCTTCTCAGGCACATTGCTCTCAACCTTTGGGAAAGGAGCCTAGAGGAGTCATATGGTTCAAAAGGAACGATGTCTTTGCATCCTAAGTTGTCCAAAACATTTTGGACTTCAACTTGAAAAATTTCAGCAGCCATCTGGAATTCTAGACAATCCAATTTGGAATGTTGACTGGTTTTGTGTATGTGGCACCAACCAGATAAAGCAACCTCAGCCAAGTAGACTCCACTGGTAGTCTTATCATTGTTTTTGGGATGATTGAGAGGCATGGGGACACCACCATTGTTGGGCCTTGTGTTCCATGTTTGGTTCTTCCTCTGAAAAGGTCTTATGTCTAAGTTCTACCGCAAATTATGATTCCTATCATAATTCTATCTGGACGATGTGCTAGGATCATGGTTACCCTGGTTATTTTGGTTTCTCAAATGCATCATCTTCATAGACATTTTATTGATCATTTATGTGAGTTCATCGATCCAATCCTTTTTTGTGTTGTTCGGCTATGGAGCTATATTTTGGAGGAACCTCGGCTGAGCCAATGGTGGATTTTGGTGAGCAGGAAGAAATTAGGATGCTTGGAGCTATGCAAGTACTTGAGGTGGTTGAGAATGGACTTTTTTTTGCTGGGGCAGCAAATAGTGAGGAATCAGGGGTGCTTGATTCATTGGTTGTCTGGGGTGCAGTACTATGGGCAGTTGCAGTACTGAATTCATGAGGGGCGTTTGATGTTGCAATGCTTGAGTAAGCCCTTGAATCTACGAAGGATGAAAAACCTTCCCCAAAGAGGGTAGCAAACCAAAAGAAAAAATTCCCAAGTTTGTGTTAGCAATGATGGCCTCTACGTACACATCTACCAATCTGGTAGGTGGTGGTCGCATCCTCTTCACTAGTGCTGCACTAAGATTGTCTAATGTTGCAAAATAGATAGGTAAAACACTAGCATAATTGAACACTTATGGGTAATGCAGTCGAGTATATGCTCTATGGAATTGATTATTAAAGGAGTTGATCGGTCTGTTGACCTCTCTTTGAACTGACATAAAATGTTGATATGAATCTGTAGGGCTGATTGGAGTTTTGAACTTCTGTAGAAAAGAATTCTTCAAAAGGTCCCACATGTTAATAGTTCCTGTCGATAAGTTGGCATACCAATAGAAGGCTTCATCCCACAAGGATTAGGGAAAGAGCCGACAAGACACATCCTCATGTATGATCTGCATAGTCTTCAAAATGATCTCAAAAATCCTGACATGCTCCTCTGCTATCCTCTATGGATCCCTAGGGTTGAACTTTGAGCAAAATCTTTCGAGGTTCTTTGGCATCTCATGATAGAGGTTGAAGGAAAAAGGAGATGGATTGTTTCCCAACCATTCCATTGAACGGGGTGGTTGAGGTGGTTGTGCCAGATTGACTTGTGATTGGAAAGGGGCGACAACGGTTGATAGAACAACTCCTAAAAATGGGACTACATTGGGCTAGAAGGAAGCGTCTAGCCCTTGGCGAGCGACATCCTGAAAGGTTGTTTGAAGTGGGTGAAGAGAATATGCTGCCAAGAATGAAGGAGAAGATTGCGGTGAATGGATAGAAGAGGAGGATGATGGTGAAAGCAAAATGGGTTGGTTGGCTGTGTTGGAGATGGAGGTTCCCCCTTTCTTAGCTCTCTTTGCTCGAGTAGGGGGCGGTAGCTCTTGGAACTCCCCTTTTTTTGGTGTATACCTTAGTATTCTATGAAATCTTTCGAGGGAGAAAGACCCAATTCGATCCAGCTTAGTTCCCAAAAATCCCTCCTTCTAGTGCCAGTTCTATTGATTTGTTTTTTAGGCACTTCTCAACACAAGTAATGCATAGGTGAATCACCTCTCTTGAAAGGAAATATCCAACAAGTTGTTGAAAATCACCCCAAGGTCTCTCAAGTGTCAGGTCATAACTTGCATGAAATATCTCAATTGATGTTTGATGTATTTTTTCTAGTAATCACAAGGTAGACTTACGTGAGCTCAATGAAAAGGGGAATTAGATCTACAAATCGAATTTATGGGGTGAGGAAGTTACTTTACATTTTCTGGAGGTTCAAACAACAATCTTGAACTCCATTTTCATTTTAAGATTTGACTTTACAATGTGCAACGAACCTTAGCATAGGTCACTTCTTTAAAAAAATGGAAAAAAGGGCGGGGAAGAGAAAGGGTGCCTAGACCTGCAACTACCAATGAACAATGATCATGGAGGTCTCTACTATGGACAACTTCCTTAAAACAAAATTCCACTTAACTAGAAATCTCACAGTCTCATGAAACTTGTGCTATCTTCTAAGGACTTCAAATATTTTACCATTCATTCACCATACATATATGCATGAACAAAGATAAATATTTAAAAGAAGCTTCAAATCTAGGTCTAGACTAACTTTGCAAAACCATCTACCAACATAAAATAGCCAAAAGTATGGACAAGGAGGGCATCTACACAGAAGAAATCTTCATAACCAAGAAACAACAATACTAAATCTACTAAAATCAACTGAAAGGAAACTAAAACAACAAAGTAAATTTAACTAAATCATCTAACTATGAGAGAAGAATCATGAAACATGAGAATAAACCTAGAAATGCACCAAATTCAATGTATTTATATTACAATTTTTGTAACATGTCTTTACAACAACTCAACTCTCTTTCAAAATGAGAGGAGACCCCTTATTTATAGTCTCTCAAAAGTATAATATGCGGCCAAGATTGATTTACAATTGTGTGGCCACAAGTCACTATAGCCTAGGGTTTTACCTACCCCCCAATATATTTTATTTTAAAATACATTTTTGTCCACATCCTTGATTTTTCTTTTAGTGCCAACACTATAGCATTTTTTTCCTCTTATTGATTGCTCTTTGCTATAGCTACTCCTTTAGAAATTCTTCATAAATAACAAGGTTGCCCTCTTGGTTCTTCAAAGCTACATATTCCATGAATTTTAAGATCACCAATTGGAGCTTATCAACCTCTATGATGTTGGATCTTAGCACTTGGTAGCTCCACTCTTTGGAATTATCAACAAGCTTCTCCCAATCCTCCTCATACTTAGCAGTGTGTTCTTTGAATAGCTCAAATTGAGCGAAAGCTTAGGCAACAAAGCTCATGAAATTTATAGTAATTTCGACCAAAATTCCATCTTCCATCCTCCTTGCATCTAGGATCGTTTTCAGTTCTCTTTCCTTTGTCCTTGACTACCCCTGAGGCTTTTGCACCCGATTCCATAAATCTTGCACATAGAAGCGAGGTTTAGTACACATGACGATAAAAATGGTTAGCCAAATCCTAGAAAAACATGGTTAGATTGAATAATCTATCATTCAAAAGTCTATCCCTTAGTTGAATTTTTAATTGAGGGTTCACTGGAGGGAAATTGGATGATCTGGGCCCCAAAGACCAGACTTTCACTGTCAAAATGTTGTTCTGAAGGGCAAACAGAGTGGGAAGACCTGAATGATTTCTCTCAATCTTGGATTTGGTTAATGAAGGGTCCATGAGGAAGGTGATCACATTTTAGCATGTGGGTAATCATTCATTTTCAGATTGGAGATCATTTAGGTCACCATTAGAGCATCTGGGGTCAACTAAGGGAAGGCTATCAAGCATTAGCTATTTGAAACAAATTTGGAGAAATGGCCTTCCGGAGGAAAATTTTTGAAGTCTGGAACCTGGGAGGCAGAAAGCCATGAGACCACAGCTTGCAAAATTTTAGTTGTTCGAGTGTTTGAGCCATAGAGGTCGGGATACTATTGCATCATAGTTGTAAGGAACGATGAAGCAGGGACAAAAGTCCGGAAGTGGTGACCCGACAAACCGGACCCAAGGAGAAGTTTGGCATTAAATTTTCATTCATTAAAACTTGGTGGAGATTGGGATGTTGGTGTCCGGGGGTCAAAAGGATGGTTTGGGTTTTCTATTTGGGATGGTCAAGATGGGATGAAATATCAATTGCAGAAGTACGAAATTCAAGGTCCGATGGGGGCAAGAACTTTAGAGTTTCAAGCCCAAACAATAGAGAGGCACTCGAGACCCGAGAGCTGGAAGGCGATCACCTGATGACCATTTGAAAAAGAAGAATGGCAATGATAGCCTATGGACCAAGGCCTGAGAGTTTCTTGGAGGTGTTCACTCTTCATTGAAGGTTTCACATCAAATGGCAAGTCGGATTTCAAGACCTGGATGGGCAGGGAAAGAATGTCATTTGAAACAATAGAGGTGAAGAAGCAACCCAGAGGTAGAGTCCCAAAGTCTGGAACCTGCAGGGCATTTCATCATTTGATGCAAGTTTGTGTCAAGTTTAAAGTTTGAATGGCTATGGCAGCCAAAGGTCTCGGGCTCAGAGGGAACTATTGCTCAGTTCTAAGAACAGCGATGGGAAGACAAGCTTTTGATTTTGATTTTCTATGTTTTGGAGGGATGTTTTTGAAATTTCAACACATGGGTTTTGTGGAATGGTGTACCCTCTATTAGATTCATACAAAAAATTTCCTTATTTTCCACTATTCAAGCATGAAATCATCAAAATACGAAGTAGGATTTCAGACGACAAGCATACCTTGAAGACCTAATGAATATCATTGTTGAATCCTCAAAGAACAACGAAGGGATAGCTTGGGTGCGAAGGCAGCGAAGGCAGTGCACTTTTTCGTTGTTATTAACATGTGAAAATGACATGTCAAACCCAATATTTATACCCCTAAGTGTAATTAATTTCTCCATTAAATGTAGGTATGACAATTGGTGAGGTTGGTGGATTCAAATTAAGGACAGCGATAGGAAGACTAGACCCCGAGGTTCAGAATAACACTGGGTCACGATCATCGAATTTTTTTTGAGTGAGAATCTGATGATGAAGTAGGCTCTGAGGTCTGAGAATAAGAAGGAAACATGCCAAAGGCCATTTGGAATGGCGAAAACATGACGGAAATCCGAAGAGCCAGGCCTGAAGGGTGTGATGGAATGTCAGATTTTGCATAACTTTTTCGGATAGAAAATAGGAAGCTAGGTCTCGAGCTTCGAAAGGACACATGCAAAAGGTCGTTAGAAAGGGAAAAAAAGAAAAGGAAACCTGAGAGGGGAAACCCGATGGGTCGGGCCTAAGAGGTTCCATGAATGCCTGCAAAAGGTGAAATGATAAGAAATCTTCATAACTCAGCAAGTTTTGAGGGGCAATACATGGTCGGCCTAAAATGAGACTTGGGAGACACACTCACCATCTAGGACACCAAAATGGGGGCATGCAAAATGAGGTGGCAACAAAGTGACCCATTAGGGTGAAAGAAAGAGGATCCTCGTTCCAAACATGGCATGTGTGCTATAGGCACAACAATACACAAATCTGATATCTTTTAACATTTATTTATTTATTTATTTATTTTTTAATTTTTATTAGACTACAAGAATTTGGTAGCACGACCCCCTATAAACTGCAGTGCACTTGGTAAACTTTTTAATTTGACCAGCGGTACTGGCGCAACATGCCCTCTGGTACCATGGGGGTGGGGGAGACTAGACCTCGTGACCAACCTCTTGCAATAGGAAAGATTTAGCCAACCAAGCTAGGGCCCCAACCCCCTTTTAACATTTATTTCATCCACAATACTTGATTACAATTGTTAGTAACAACAATATATTATGCCTCTATAGTAGACAAGGAAACAACATTCTATTTTTTCTTAACCATTAAATCGGTTTCTTTCCCAAGAAAAATGCACCACCACTTGTATTTTTCTTGTCATTCACATCTCCTACCCAATCAACATCAGTAAAGGCACTTAAAGTAAGATCATCATCTTTAGGATACCATAGGCCGAAATCAATTGTTCCCTTCAAGTATTTGAATATTCTCTTCATAGCAATCACATGAGATTCCTTAGGATTGGATTGAAATCTAGCAACAATGCATACAACATTCATGATATCAGGTCTAGTTTGAGTTAAGTACAACAATCCACCAATCATTGATCTATATATAGTTTGATTTTCCTTTAGAGAATCATCATCTTGTGTCAACTTACATCCAGTCACCATGGGTGTACCAACAAGTTTTGAATCTTTCATACCAAACTTCTTTATCAGTTCTCTCACATATTTAGACTGAGATATAAATATCTCTTTATCTGCTTGAGTAATTTGCAGTCCCAAAAATAATTTCAACTCTCCAATCATTGACATCTCAAACTCATTATGCATCACATTAGAAAACTTCATGCACAAACCATCATCTCGTCCAAAAATTATATCATCAACAAATAATTCCACAAACAAATCTTTATCATCATCAATATTGAAATATATATTACTATTAGCAATACCTTTGTTGGCATACCAAGATCTAGGGGCTTGTTTGATTCCATATAATGCTTTCTTCAACTAAAAAACCATATCTCCCTGATCATTCAATTGAAATCCATGAGTTTTTTCAATATACACCTCTTCCTCTAGTTCACCATTTAGAAATGTTGACTTGACATCCGTCTGATAAAATTTGTAGTTTTGGTAAGCAACATAGGCAAGAAACAATCTCACAACTTTAATTCTAGCAATAGGAGAAAAAATTTCTTTGAATTCAATACCTTCCATCTGAGTGTATCCTTTACATACTAGTATTGCTTATTTTCTAATAATTTCACCTTGTTCATTTAGCTTGTTTCTAACAACCCATTTAGTTCTAATTAAATTTTTCCTTTAGGTCTAGGAACAAGAATCCATGTATTGTTCTTCTCAATTTGTTTTAGTTCTCATTTCATTGCTTCAATCCAATGTTCATCTTTTCGTGCTTCATTGGCATTACTTGGCTCAATATTTGAAATTAAACAGTATTCTTCTGCAATTCTTCTCCTAGTCTGGACACCTTTGTTCTTATCTCCTATAATCTGATTTTCTGAATGATTTAATCTCACATACCTTGGACTCTTAGAGTGTTCTTGAATTTTATGTTCTTGTGATCTCTCTTCATTATTTTCCCTAGTCTTTTATTCTTCTTGTTCTTCTTGATTCACTAGAATGATTTGAACTTGATTTGAAGTCTGACTCTTATTTATACTATCATTTTAATCATCAGAATCATATCCATGGGTTCTAGAGGGTCTAGCAATATCTTCATCAACCTTAACATTTTCACTTTCAACCGTTTTCTTCAATCTCTTGTTGTAGCACCGGTAGGCCTTGCTCTTAGTAGAATAACCAAGAAATATTCCTTCATCAATTCTAGCATCAAAATTTCCTATATCTTCATCTCTTGTGATATAGAATTTAATCTCAAATATTTTCAAATATCTAATAGTAGGTTTATGACCAAACCATAGCTCAAAAGGAGTCTTACAACTATTACCTTTGATTTGTACCCAATTAAGGATATAAAAAAAAATACCCACAACTTCTCTCCAATGGATATGAGGGAAATTTCCTTCCAACATCATAGTTCTAGCAACATCTTGAACTGTCGTATTCTTCCTTTCCACAAATCCATTTTGTTGAGGGGTCCATGGTCTAGATAATTGTCTCTTTATCCCATGCTCTTCGCACAAATAATTAAAATCACTGGAAGTAAATTCACCACCTCTATCTGATCTCAGATAGTTAATCTTCAAACCTATCTCTATCTCAACCATAGCCTTAAATATATTGAAATTTTCTAGAGCTTTAGATTTCTCTCTTAAGAAAGTAACCCACATCATTCTAGAGTAATCATCAATAAGCAACATGAAGTACCTGTAACCTTGTAGACTTTCGATTCTAGCAAGACCACACAATTCAGTATGCACAACTATCAAAATTAGTGAATGAATGAGATGGCGACACGTGGCTAGCTTTATGAGATTTGATTGGCCAAAAGCTTTATTTCTTGATTGTGATTAGGCTGCATTATTGAATGGAGGTTGATAGACATGTTTTCAACAACCTTTTTATGCTATGTGGCTTGATGCTTGTTGATTATGTGGTGCACGTTATCAGGGAATGGTCAAAGCTTCTAGGTGGATAATTTATTATCCTAATGACCTTTTCTAACAGGGATGGGCTGAATAGGTATGCACACGGTATAACAATCAGGCATGTAGTTCAATAGATATGATGAGTGATTGAAGTGAGAGGCAGAGAGTGTTTGAATGGTTCTGATGGTGAACACTTTGTCTCTCATTTATGCGAAGATGTGAACCTGATAGCCCAAGTGGCTAGGTTGGCTGTGAGGCTGGCTATGACAGTCATTAGTGAGGAGCTAGAGGGAATCTACATAGTATATCATGAGGACATTGTAACTGTGTAAATATTCCATTTTGTGTTGCCATTTATCTTTCTCTAGATGAACAAGATGTAATATACTGAAGAGCATAACTCTATGTTTATATTGTAACCATATTAGTTACTAAATAATACAAATGAGCTAAATATTTTAGATGTGGGTTTTTTTACCTGAATTTTTTTTCCCCACGTATATCTGTGTGTTCATTGTTTTGTCTGTCATGGTTGTCTGGTTTAGTATCTTAAATATGTGCTTGTGTTGAATCTGCTATCTTGTTAAGCATTTAATTTTCTCAGAGGATCAATGGGGATCAACTATGCCTACTTCCACTTTATGGCATAGTTGTTTAGTGTCTTTGTTGTCTTAGATGCCTATTCTATGATGACAAACCGACTCCATATCCCTAACAAGTGGTATTAGAGCTAGTTGAAGGAGGTCGAGGCTTGATGATACCAACAAGTGGTGTCATTGCCTTCTCCTATTTACTGAAGTTCTGGGTATTTCTCTTGTGTTGATTTCTTAGCCTGGCAATCTTGAGGAAATCTAGAGAAATCGGTTGGTGATTGATCTTTTGATGAGTGGAAGTTGTTTCTTCTTTGATTCAACACATAGTTTTGAAAGATAATTGAGATTATTGGAGTTGATCATATCGTGGTGATGTGATCTGAGGATTCTGGCTCACAACAAATTTTCTTGATGCAAAGGGTGTGAGATGTGCTTGTGGTTGTGTTGCAGTGAAGTGTGGTCTCACATTGGGTGTTTGTGTGAGAGACTCCTTGGCGGTATGGATTTGCTTGTGTTTTTGTTCTGCCATGGAGTATTTAGCTTGTGCTGGGTGTTTTGACTTAGCACTGAAGGTAGTTTCTCTGTTACTTTGATTGCATGGAGGCTATGAAGTTGATCCTGGTGGTCTAGAACTTCTAAATAGCCTGGCTCTCTCATATGCTTGTGCATGACTGTGGTTTTTGGAACTAGTCTAAAATGGACTTGTTGTTTCGTTCTTACATGTGTCTTGCACTCGCATGGTTCGGTTTCATATCTTTGGCTTTGAAGGTTTTGTGTAGATTTTCCTAAAAATTCTATCATGCATTTTCATGTTTTTTCATTGTTCTGGTTAAGCGTGATGGTTGTGTGTAGACTCTCGAGTCATCTAGATGAGTAGTGAATATGGAGCTGTGTGGGTGTTTTGGAAACATTGTGGTTTTGCAAGTTGTACACAGTCAAGGAAAACTTGTATTTTATATGGATCTGATGTCTGCTATTTTCTAGACCCTAGCTTCTGGGGTGTGACTAGATGATATAGTTGTAGTTTGACATGTCTTTGAGGAGGTGTGATGTCTTCTCTACATGATATTGGTGGTATATGTTTCTCCTTCAACACTCTTGTGGTATATTTATTGATTTCCTAGAATATGGTGCTTGAGTTCTGGACAGACTGGCAAATCGGATCTGTTACTGATCTAGTGTTTGAGTCATGCTTGTCTACTTTGGTTGTTCTCTTTGATGATCTCAATTTTGCAGTTTCTAGTGCAATGATATATTTGAATTTTTTTAGTTGGTTGCATCCATGAGTTGTGCAATGTTGTGAGTTGTCCTTACCTACATGTTTTTTGTGAGACAACTCAGAAGTGGACTGTCTATATCCACGAGGTTGTAACTATGTGGTGCAGATCTATTAGCTAACCTTGTTGATAGTCACTTGTGCATTGGCATGGCTGTTTTGAGATGAGAGGAGGGATGGTGTTTGAGTACCTAAATATTCAGTGATGGGGACCTGTAGCATGTGAATCAGGATGTCATGGAGAGATGGATACACTGGCATGTGTAAGATTTTGATAGTGATGGTGTGGTCTATGTGATCTGGTGATCTTGGTGCAGTTCAGCGTTGTTGTGTGATATACATGTTGTTTTGTACTTGGAGGTTTTCAGATCAATAGATGTTTGGTCATGATGCTTGGAGACCTCGGTGTCATGTTTTAGTGGGAGCTTTAGCAGTGACTATGGATTCATCACTAGGTGGTGAATGATCTTCCTTGGTGTTGCAGATGTTGGTGGTGCTTGACAGGTGATGTTGGTTTAGAGTTTATTTGCTTTATGTCA
This sequence comes from Sequoiadendron giganteum, assembly GCA_007115665.2. NCBI lineage: Eukaryota > Viridiplantae > Streptophyta > Pinopsida > Cupressales > Cupressaceae > Sequoiadendron > Sequoiadendron giganteum. The sequence continues at coordinate 907,464,266 of CM021100.1, read as the reverse complement.
TGGTATACTCTTTCTTGTGCATTAGAGTTTTGGCATGTTTCTTTTCTCTTGAGACCATGGATTGCTCACTTTGAAGCATGGTATCTCCTAAGGGGGATTTGTAGATCATGGTGTCATGATAAGTTCTTGTTTATGTGGTTTGGAGCTTTGATAGTGGTCTAGTGTTTCTTTATGTTTTGAGTATTGTGGTCATATGCTGGTGGACTTCATGATAAGTCCAAAAATGTAGATTGGAGTTAGCATGAAATGATAGGTTGCTGGTACTCATGGATGCATGGCTCAAATAAGGTGAGGCTGGAATTATTTTGAGAATGTTGTTGTTACAGCTGAAATTCTGAGTAGCTTGCACCTTGGTTGAATGCGAGTTCAAAAGAAAACATGAAGGAGAATACTCTTAGGTAAGTCATGGTGGCTTTTATATCTTGGAGGAGAATCTCTTCTTTTCTTCTTGGTCTTCTTAGCAGTGAGGTTCATTTGAAAGGTATTTTCCCATTATATCTTTCAGATGTGTGATATTCTTGCTTTCATGACATGAATCTTGAGTTTCTTTTCAAATTCTAGAGGATTCATAATGAAAGGCGAACAACATAGTGTATCTCTTTGTTCTTTTTGAGGACTGATAGGAGATGGTTATATGGGTGAGTTTGATCTTGTTTGAGGTGCTTACATTCATGAGTTTATGGATGTTGTTAAGGCTTTTCATTTTGGGATTTGAAGAATATTATTCTTGTCACAACTAGCATTTAGAAATGTATGTAGGAGGATGCTACATGTTTTGATTTGTAGTTTCTCTCTAATCTGGTCTTTTCTTCCTATATGTTTGTTTTCATATGAATTTAGATGTGAGATGTTTTTGTGGAGATGAGCTGGTCACATTTTGTGGTCATGTGTTGTCACTTGGGTGATGACACGAAGATTCTTGTGCTTCTTTCTTCAATCAGATATGGAGGATCTTGAAAGAACTGTGGAAGACAGTTGAGAGAAAATTTTCTTGCAGCAAGTGGTTGCAGGTGGTGCAAATTAGTGTGGATGTTCCTTAGAACTACATGGTTATTAATTTCTATGTGCAAGGATTGGTGGAATTAGTATGCCTAGATCATGTGTGATGGTTCTTTGTTTGCATTCATCTAGATAGTACCTTTGCAATGGAAGTGCCTAGATGTGTTTGTTATTTTGACTGGTTGACACATGGTGCTTATGTTTATTATTGTTGGGTTAGCTATATGATGGCATGAGTTCATTGATGTTCATACCTCTGAGGTATGGGTTGTTGGATGATTCAATATGAGCTATGAGTGTTGGTTTTCAATTGCGTGGGTTTGATCAGTTGGATGGAGGGAAGTCAATTTTATGGTTGTTGTTCTAGCTGGTTGGTTTCTTATTCTAGAGAATTTTTCTCATTTTGGTGTTTGTGTTGTGCTTTGCTTCTGCTATGGTGCCTTTTCCACTTGAAGGATTTGATGTTTGTGTTCCGAAGACTGGTGGATATACGCCTTGGTTTGTTCTTTTTCCTTTGTTGGATGTTTGGAGCTATAGCTTGAGATGGTGGAAATTTTTTGAATGTCGTTGCAAGGTTCTTGGCTAGAGCATGGAAGTATGGAGTTGGTCTATATTCGGGTGTTTGAAGGAAGCTTGAAAGTATTCGGCAAGTGGGATATTGTTGGGAAATTATGCCTCAACTTTCTGGCTTGTTCCCTTCAAACTTGGCTTTTTCCTTCATATTCTGGCCTTTACCATGGCAATTTGGCTTGGTCTTGGCAGGGTTGGCTTGGTAGTTACCACCCTACTACGGGGTGACCTAGCGGCCCCCATGGTAGTGCGGTGTGACCCCTAGTGGTTTTCCAAAAGGATATTGCCATACTACAATAAGGCTCGATTGACTAGCAGTAGCGCGGTATGGCTGAGGGTTAGCTCGGGCGAGCTCACTGCCATACCGCAAGGAAAATTAAATAAGGGCATGGTTGTGTGGTGGATTCAGGGTGTGAGCTCGGATGGCTTACTACCATACCATGAGTTAGGTCAATTGTGGCAGTAGTAGCACAGTGAAGGCAAAGGGTGAGCTCAGGTGAGCTCACCGCCTTACCACGATGCAATTCCATCAGGGCATTAGTAGTGCGGTAGATGGCAAGGTGAGCTTGGGAAAGCTTGCTGCCATACCATGAAAAGTATTGTTGAGCTCGACGGTAATGTGGTAAGAGCTCAGATGAAATCGAAACTTGGTTGACCGAGTTGGACCAGTTTGATCGGCTATTAGAAGTAACGAACGAATGAGATGGTGCCACGTGGCTAGCTCTTTGAGATCTGATTGGCCAAAAGCTTTATTTCCTAATTACGATTAGGTTGCATTATTGAATGGAGGTTGATGGACATGTTTTCAACAACCTGTTTAATTTTGCATGGCTCGATGCTTGCTGATTATGTCATGCACATTATTAGGGAATGGTCGAAGCTTGTAGGTGGATAATTTATTATCCTAATGACCATTGCTGACAAGGCCAGGCTGAAGAGGTATGCACACGGTATAAGGATTGGGTGTGTAGTTCGATAGATATGATGAGTGATTTAAGTGAGAGGCAGAGAGTGTTCGAATAGTTCTGATGGTGAACACTTTGTCTCTTAGTTATGCAAAGATGTTAAGCTGACAGCCCAAGTGGATGGGTTGGCTGTGAGGCTGGCTATGACAGTCATTTGTGAGGAGCTAAAGGGAATCTACATAGTATTTCATGAGGACATTGTAACTGTGTAAAGATTCCATTTTGTTTTGCCTGTTATCTTTCTCTAGATGAACAAGATGTAATATCCTGAAGAGCATAGCTCTGTGTTTGTATTTTAACCGTATTAGTTACTGAATAATAGAAGTGAGCTGAATGTTTTGTAGGTGGATTTTTTTACCTAAAAAGGTTTTCCCATGTATATCTGTGTGTTCATTGTTTTCTCTTTCATGGTTGTCTAATTCAATATCTTGAATCTGTGCTTGTGTTGAATCTTCTATCTTGTTAAGCATTTACTTTTCTCAGAGGATCAATGGGGATCAACTATGCCTGCTTCCACTTTATGGCATAGTTGTTTAGTGTCTTTGTTGTGATTTGAATGAAAATCACTAAGGCATTGCTATCTTAGATGCCTATTCTATGATGACATACCAAATCCGTATCCCCAACAATTACCATGGGTGTACCAACTAGCTTTAAATCTTCCATGCCAAATGTTTTTAGTAACTCTCTTACATATTTGGACTGAGATATAAAGATTCCATCATCTAATTGAGTAATTTTCAATCCTAAAATTAATTTCCGCTCTCCAGTCATTGACATCTCAAACTCAGTTTTCATTTCATCAGCAAAATTCATACATAATTCATCATCACCTTAAGAAATAATGTCATAAAAAAAGACTTCAATAATCAGTTATTTATCCTAATCCATCTTGAAATAAAAATTATTGTCAGCAATAACTTTATTTAATCCAAGCTTCAACAAGTATTTATCTAGTCTTGCATACTAGGATCTAGGAGCTTTCCTAAGTTCATACAGTGCTTTCTTCAATCGACAAACCATGTCTTTTTCACTAGTTAGTTGAAATCCATTTGGTTGCTCAACATAAAAAAATTCTAATTAACCATTCATAAATTCTAACTTCACATCCATTTGATAGACATTGTAATTCTTGAAAGTAGCATAAGAAAGAAATAACCTTATAGCTTCAATTTTTGCAATAGGGGCAAAGGTTTCTTCAAAATAAATACCTTCCAACTATGAGTACCCTTTACATACTAGTATTGCTTTATTCCTAACCACTTCACCTTTTTCATTCAACTTATTCTGAAAGACCCATTTGGTTCCAATCACATTTTTATCCTGAGGTCTGGGAACAACAATACATGTATCATTTTTCTTTATTTGCATTAGTTCTTCCTTCATTTCTTCCATGTCCAATATTCATCTTTACATGCTTCATTGACATTGCTAGGCTCGGTTTTGGAAATCAAACAATACTCTTCTACAATTCCCCTTCTAGTTGGCACACCTCTGTTTTTTTCTCCTATAATTTGATTTTCAGAATGATTTAGCCTGACATACCTTGGAACTTTGGAATTATCTTTGACTTTTGGTTCTTCCATTCTCTCTTCGACATTTCCACTAGCTTATCCTTCATAGTTCTCTTGATTCATCATAAAAATTTAACCTTGATTCTGTGTCTGAGTAGTCTTTCCTTTTTTTGTACTATCTTGTTGATCGTCTGAGTCATATCTACAATATCTGGATGATTTGTCAATATCCTCATCAACTTTGACATTTCCACTTTCAACCATTTTCCTCAACCTTCTATTATAGCATCGGTAGGCCTTGCTCTTAGTAGAGTAACCCATAAAGATTCCTTCATCACTTCTAACATCAAACTTGCCAATATCTTCATCTCTCTTGATATAACATCTACTTCCAAAGATTTTGAAATATTTAATAGTAGGCTTATGAAAAAATTACAACTCAAAAGGAGTCTTACCAAAATTACCACTAACATTTACCTGGTTGACACTATATATAGCAGTTCTTATAGCTTCTTTCCAATAGATATGAGGAACATTACCCTCCAACATCATAGTTCCAGTAGAATCTAGAATTTTTTTGTTCTTTCTCTCAACAACTTTGTTCTGTTGAGGGGTCCGGGGAGTATATAACTATATTTTGATTCCATGCTCTTCACATACTGAATTGAACTTTGGGGAAGGGAATTCACCACCTCTATCTGACCTTAAGCATTTAACCTTCAATCTTGTCTCATTCTCTTCCATAGCCTTGAAACATTTGAACTTTTATAGTGCTTCATGTCTTTCTCTCAAGAAAGCAACCCATATAATCCTAGAGTAATCATCATTTCTCCTTGAGGACTTTTGATTTTGGATGGACCACATAGATCAATATGCACTAGCTCTAATACACCATTAGAATGATGTTGTTTTCTCCAAAAATAAATTCTTGTCTGCTTTCCCATCTAACATTGCTTGCATATAGTATTAGTAGGCTTCACTAACTTAGGCAGATCTCTTATTGCTTGTGTGGAGCTTACTTTGACAATGTTATCAAAATTATCATGACACAACCTCCTATTCCATAACCATGTTACATCAACTTGAGCAATTAAACAACTTTGACTAGAATCACTTAGGTGAAAACTATTAGCTCTTGTCTTTGTACTCGGAGAAATTACATTTTGAGAAATTCCCAATATCCTGCACTTATCATCTTTGAACTAAAGATTGTATCCCTTGTCTACCACCTTTCCAACACTCAAAAAATAATGCTTCAATCCTTCAAGATAAAGGACATCATCAGTATTATATTTACGATGAAGAGAAATAGTGCCTCTGCCACAAATCAGACCAACATTGTTATCTCCAAATATTACAACACCACCATCATATTTTTCCAAGCTTATGAACTTTATTTTGTCACTAGTCATATGATGTGAAAATCCTCTGTCAATCACCCACTCATTCTTTTCATTAATTCTAGCTATAAGAAATTTCTCAATATTCTTATCACTAGAAGATTTAGTGGACACCATACCATTTTCCTTGATAGAAATGAATACCCATCCATCTTCATTTCTAGTTTCCTTACTAGATTCATCATCAGTAACACCTTCTTCAACATAATAACATTTATTTTGAAATCTAGACTTGTCAGGTTTGTACTTAGAAACTCTTTCAGGACATCTTGATGCAAAATGACCTATCTTACTGCAAGAGAAACATTTAATAGGAAGCTTTCCTTTGGATTCTCTTTTTACAATCAATGCTTCCAGCTTTTCTAACTCTCTTTCTTCATCTTGAATCTATTTCATCTCATCTTCATATTTGAATGTCTTTCTTGAACTTTCTCCTAGATCATATCTTTGTTGGCTTTTTCTGGATACAGTAGCTTTAAATGCAGATTTTATCTTAGGAGTAGATTCACCAAATTCACTCAATTCAAAGGTAGAAATTTTACGAATCAACATGTCTCTTGTCACATTTGTTATTGTCGTGAGCTCTTCAATAGCATGAGCTTTCATTTTGTAAGAAGTAGGCACTGATCTGAGCACTTTAGCCACAATCTCATCTTCATCCATAATTCCACTAGCACATCTAATACCCATCACTAGTTCATTTACCTTTTGCATGAAAGCAACAATGTTTTCATCTTCACTTATCTTCATGTTTAACCATTTTCCTTTCAGACTTTGTAGCTTGGAAAATTTCACTTGTGCATCTCCCTCATACAATGTCTCTAGCTTGTTCCAGATCTCATGTGTTGTTTTCAAACCTATCACATTTGTCATATCTAAATCTGTCAAAGCACTCAACAAGGCTTATATGGCCCCGGTATTTGTTTCTATTTTTTAATATCATCAGGAGTAGAGGGACCATTTTGAGGAATATTATATTTGTTCTTTGTAATCTTCTAGAAGGGTTCACCAATGCACTTCAAATGACACTCCATTCTAACCTTCCACAAAGACTAATTTGTACCATCGAATCTAGGACTATCCTTCTTGTATGATGCCATCTCGAATCACCTCAATCTATTAAACTTGTTCAGAGGAACATGCTCTGATACTAATTGTTGGAAAAACAAGGATAGACAACTAAGAGGGGAGGTGAATCAGTTTTTACATAGTTTAAACTTATTTAACCTTTATCAACCTTTAGTCTCAGATCTGATAATTAACAGTGAAAGCATGAATCAAAAACACATCAAAAATACATGAACACCAAGATTATATACGTGGAAACTCTGATAGGGGAAAAACCATGGTGGAGGTTAATCCACAATTATACCCTACCAGAATTATAATGAAAAATGAATAAGGAATGCACATGCATTTAGGCACACTACCTAGAGTTCACTGCTTAGAAGGGAAGGCTCACTACCTTACATAAAATAATCAAATTAAATCCATCTGATGAGGTTGAACTCAGAAATTAGCTTCTTTAAAAGCATGATGACAGTTTCGGTTAGGCGCATAAATACTTCTTCACTCTTTTCTCAAAGTTCTTCACACTCTGCTCTGCAATCGAATGATTTAATATTTATTCACACATATCTTGTACACACTTCAAATACATTCACCGAGCATACCTCGCACACTTAAAAATGAACAAAAAATCACTCTTATATATCTGCTACATGAATTTACATCAACAACTCTGTCGACCACAAATAAGGAATAAATGAATTAGAAACTATCGGTCCAATTCATGAAAAAATATAAATGTGTACCAACCTAGGTCAATCACAACATAATTAAGACCTAAATCAACATCCTCAAACATGAAAAACATTAAAATATTAATCCACAAGGATCCACAACATGCTACCACCATCATGTTGGCCAAGAACATGAAAAAATTGAACACACAAAGGAAATATATTCAATCATGAACACATCGATCAACACGGACATACCACAATGATAGAGCATGATCTAGAAACATCACTGAACACCACAATATCATACGCAACAACTTAATTTACCAAAATTGCATTCTCTTCTTCTAGAAACACCTGCTACAGTAACATAGTAACTATAGGAACTCAGAAACTCATTGCTCGCACAAATCTTGATGTGCACCTCTGAAATGTTCAGAGAACATACTAGATAGGGTCAGCCACAAAAATTTTAATGTGTGACTTTTGAATACCAACTAATAGAACTTTCCACCATTCTGATCATCACAAGTTCACAGGCTGCCTGCAACATATTTAGTATAATTTTCTCAATATCCTCTACACATACAACCTTCAGAATCATCAATGCTAATAGTGTTAACATCAATTACAACCACATATCAGCAACACAACCACAACATACAACACCAAGATTTTGCGTGGAAACCTTGTTAGGGGAAAAACCACAGTGGAGGTTAATCCACAAGTTATACCCCGTTAAAACTATAAGAAGAATAAGATATGAGGAATGTACATGCATTCAAGAACACTTCCTATAGCTCACTGCTCAAAGGAAGAATCAATGTCTTATAGAAAACATTTAGATTAAATCCACCTAAAGAATTTTAGTTGAGAGACTAGCATTTGCTAATGCTTGAGTATAGTTTCGGTTAAGCACATGAATACTTCACTATCTTTCACTCTTCTTCACACTTTGCTCTGCCTTTGAATGATCTAAACTTTTTTTGCACATAGTGATCTCATAAAAAAACTTCACACACTTTACACACACCTCAAATGAAGAAACAGTGACCTGTATATATCTACAAAAATAAATTACATTACTTTATGCCAACTTCAACATAATAGTAGAATGAATGCAAATTGTCGGCCCAAAAAAATAAATATTATCAATGCCCATCAACGAAGGTCAGACACAACATAGTAGGGACCCAAAATAATGTTCTTGAATGCAAAAAACCTTAAGAGATTCTTCCTCGAAGATCCACAACATGCTTCAAACACCTTGTCATCCATTAACATGAAAAACATGAACACACAAGAGAAAATCTCGGATCATGAGCACAATGATCAATGCAGACATGCAACATAGATAGAATATGATCTAGAAATTTCCATGAACATCACAGGTGATGGAACTTCAAATTTTTCTCTATAAGTTCCATTTGTCATGCCTATGTTTCTGCTTTTACATGATGTTTAAGGGAAGCCTAGGGTTGGGTTTTTACATTTGTTTTCATGTATTTATGCAAAACCCTAGTGTCTTATCTTATTATTTGGCTGGGATATATTTGGCCATTACTTTTTGGAGGAGGGATTTTTAAAAACAACTTGAGCCTCATTGATTCATCTAGGTTTGGCCCCCTTTTGATCCGTCATTTTATTTCTTTCGCTAGAATTTATTCTTTTCTAAGTCTAGGTTGGCCCCACACCCTCTTTTAAAAAAAACTTATGTCATCATTTACCATTGACCTAGTAATGTGCCCTTCTGTTTTAACAAATTTTTTGTTTTTGTAGAGGGATAAATTTTCATGACCATTGATGAATAAATGTTTGATCTCAGTTATTCTCTATTATCCTATGATGACCCCACCACACATTTTTCGTTGATCATGAAATCACAGGAGCGAGCACCACGTGTCACATCTAGTGAAGCCAAAGGAATTATAGGAATAATTTAATAAATTAATCTATCTTTAATACATTATCTGGCAGGTTACTAAAGCAGTTGTAAGATGCACGTGGTTCAAATTGATGGTGATTTTTTAATCTCGGCAATAAAGGTGCTTGATGTTTAATGACAAGATTGGTAGCTATTTTGAATGAGCATGATCTTTGATGATTGAGATCCACAATTGCTCGCCATCGCATGATCAAAATTTGCAAGGTTTTTACTAATTGTGATATCACGGGCGAGCACCACATGGATTTTCTTGGCGATACAAAATGTGGTGGGCCATTTTGCCAAGATGTGATTTTTAATGGCAGATGAGACATCTTTTGGTATGATTTGATTGAAATAAAGTGACCATTTTCTTGTTCCATTGTATCAAAAAGCAGTCAAGCAGTTTCGTGGAGTAGCTTCAAAGTTGAGGACAAATTCATGAGTTGTTGTAGTGAAGAATTAGGGTTTCTATGAGCACAAAGCCGTAAGTTGAATTTTGCATCTCTTGGTCAGATTATAATTGAAATTTGGGGGAATTTTTTGTTTGCTTGTTGGAAATCTTGTTGAATTTTTTTTGGCACTATAGGTGAGCTATATTGTGGGGATTTGCAAGGTATTTGTTTTGTAATTTCGTAGTTTCATATAGCCCTAGCTTGTTTAAGGTTTGAAATATAAGGAAGCCCTATTTTGCTCAAGATGGCATAATTAAAACATCATTCCAACCAAATTGACAATTTGAATAGAAACTTGTATGATGATTTCCTAGATCAATTGCCATTTTCAACAAATGATCAGAAAAAAGGGCTGGTTTTAATGTGAGGAAAAACCCTAGGGGAGGGATTAGTGTATAATTGTTTTAATATGGGTGATGCTAGGGTTCCCCTTAAGGGTTTGGAGATGTTCAGACTATGGTTTGGACAGATAAATTTGCATCATCCTTTTCCAAATAGTTGGATGTATGATATGGGGAAGCTAATAGTTCCAAATGTGTTCCCTTATGTGGACTTGCTCAAGGTAGTGGATGCAAGATATGATCCTGTCACACAACTAGTTAGAGATAACAATGTAAAGGTTTTGTTAAGTATTAACAGAGAGGAGTTTTGACAGGTTTTTTATTTGAGTGAGCCTAGTGTGATCTTGGTCCCTATTGATCTTGAATGAATGAAACAGGAGTATGGGAAGATGAAATCCCTCTTTAGAGAGAAGATGATCCCACCTCATTTGGCTAGGGCAGGAAGTTCTAGAGTTCATATTAGCCCTAGCGACCAGGAGCCTTTCAGATTGGATTGTTTTTCCAAACACTTCTTGATGACTTTCTATTCATTGTGCTATATTTTGGGTTTTAGCCCTAATACAGTGATGTCTATAGCTTATATGTTCATGGGGGTGTAGATACTACACCCCACTTTCTCTGTAGTATATGATTTTGCTTCCTTTTTGATTGAAAAGATACATGAAGGGTTGTTAAAATTGCAGTAGAATGATGCAAGCATCCCCTTTTATTGCTATTCTATGTTAATGTACATGTTTTTATTCAAGAATGTTGAATTTTTCTTCGACAAGATGAGTTTGAAGCAGTTTATCAATGGAGAAAGGCTATTAGTACAAGTGTGGACTATTGACCTTTCATACAATAG